>WHNR01000032.1:900000-1147500 GCA_009859135.1 Formica selysi
TATATCATTAATAATATATATAGTATTTAGATTAGTAAATTTAGAGGTTTTTATAATTTATTATTTAGTTTTTAGAGTTTGTGAAGGGGTTTTAGGTTTAACTTTGTTAATTTTAATTGTTCGATTTCATGGGAATGAATTATATTATTTATTTAATATAAAAAAATTTTAAATAATTTTTTATATAAATTTTAGAATTTAATTATGATAAAATTTTTATTTATAATTGTATTTATGTTTGTAATAATTTTAAAAAATATAAAAGTTATATTTTATTATAATATTTATTTTATTTTGAGATTTTTTTTTTTTTTTTATATAAAGATATAATTTTAGTTAGGGTGGGAATAATATTTGGACATGATTTTTTTCCATTTTATACATTAATTTTAAGATTATGAATTTTAGGTTTAATATTTATAGTTATTCAATTAGATAATAAAATATTTAAAGATAATTATATAAAAAAGATAATAATATTTATATCTATATTAATGATTTTATTAATATTTTTTTGTTCAATAAATTTAATTATATTTTATTTAATATTTGAGTTAAGATTGATTCCTACATTTATAATAATTATTTACTGAGGAATAAATTTTGAACGATTAAAAGCTTCGTATTATTTATTAATATATACAATATTTATTACATTGCCTTTATTAATTTATATTATAAAATTATTAAAATTTAATGGTTCATTAGATTTAAAGGACCCCGCACTAATTACATGAGAAATTGGCCATCGGTTAAATTGGCTGGAATTTTTTTATGTTATAGTTCTCATCATTCCGAACAAAAAATCTAATGGTCAAAAAGTCCGTCTATGCATAGTTTTCGAGATATATTTTTTTAAACATTAAAAAAACGATTATTTTGCATGTATGTTTCGATAAGCGTTGGGCTGTATTATCTTCACTCTGTATGCATGGATTGAATACATGTATGCTCGCATGTATGTTGGCATGAATCTGTATCACATGTATAAACATACATGCATGAATATACAGGGTGTCCATGTTTTTTGCACCAGGGTATTGCACTTGGATTTTTCATTCGTATTCACCTGTTTTTGTCGTCAACATAGGATATTCTTCTTCTCTCGAACGGACGTGGTTCGCCCGGAGAGCGTTGTCATTAGTTCTTTTTTCACTCAATACTTGGATTTTTCATTCGTATTCACCTGTTTTTGTCCTTAATATTGGATATTCTTTTTCTCTCGAACGGACGTGGTTCGCCCGGAGAGCGTTGTCATTTGTTCTTTTTTCACGCAATACTACGATTTTTTCTTCGTATCTAGTTGTTTCTATCATTGCGTCTCGGTCTTATTTAATATTCTTTTCACCCTCATTGTCACAAAAATCTTACAATGCCTTTCACGTCCCGCAAACGTTGTTACGTTTGTAATCGTCAATTCAATCCGCGACAAATGGTGCGAATTGACGATGATCAAGTGATCAGACAAACCGCTATCCTCAGACGAGAAGAACATGGTTCGCAGCCCATCGAAATTGATGATGAATCTAAAATATGTTTTAATTGCAATATCAATATGAGAAACGATATTGACGAAATAGAACGGAATCCAAGTTGCTTGAGACTCAACGTCATTACTGACATTTCCAACCATCCTTGTTTGTTCTGCAGAGCTACGAACAATGTTCGGCGGTTGCCTATCACGGCTAGGGTGAACTTTTTCATTCTGAAGAATATTTACATCCCGGAAACAACAAGATGTTGTGACCGACATTTAGATGAGGATGGTTTGATTCACAAAGCATTGTTACCAGGTTTGACTTCTGTTCACAGGTCATATGTCATTAAAGGTCAGGAGTTGCAAATCTTCTTACAATCCCTCCGTGATGTAGCACTTAACAAGTGCAATTATGAAAATGAAAATGATTTCACTGATGAAGAGTTCGCATCCATAGCTCCTATCACAAAAGAGCAGTTCCGAGAACTGTATACATATTGCGACCCCGTTCCTCAAGCACGTGGTGTTAGAAATATCAGTAAGAAAGATCTCTTGATGTTTCTATGTAAACTAACAAGGGTTGTCTGATGAATTTCTCAAGGTTCTATTCTAATATTCATCTCGACAAGCGGTTGGTTTGGCAATTGTAAACGTTCGCCAATCTCTTCTTTATAGATTTGTCCCAGCCAATATCGGTTTCCAAGCCATTACTCGGGAACAATATATAGTGGATCATGTAACTTTTTTCGTTAATGAATTATATAATCCCGAACCAGATTCCCCGAGAGTTATTGCTTATATTGACGGAACTTACTCGTACATTCAGAAAAGTAGTCATTTTCGTGTTCTACGTCAATCATATTCAATTCACAAAGGTCGACATTTGATCAAACCTGCTCTGATAGTTGCTCCAGATGGGTACATATTGGCGATTCAGGGACCTTATTTCTCTGATTATTACAATAATGATGCTCAAATGTTAAGTAACGAGTTCCGACGCGATGCTGACACCATGAGAGAGTGGTTCCACGATGGAGATATTTTGATATTGGATCGTGGATATCGAGATGTTCAGCCATTACTGCAAGAGCTAGGGATTGATAATAGAATGCCAGCTTTTCTTATGCCAAATCAGAAACAGTTATCTACTGAAGAAAGTAATGAGTCTCGATTGGTAACGAAAACTAGATGGATAATTGAAGCTAGAAATGGGCATATCAAAACAATTTTCAAGTTCTTCGACCATACAATTATAGTGCCACATCTTCATCATCTTGGTGAGTTTTATAATATTGCGGGGGCGATAATTAATGCGTATCACCCCTTAATTCAAATGGAAGGAGCCAATGCGGAATTGGCACAAGAGCTCCTGAATAGGTCGAAGGAAGTGAACGTTGTTCAAGCACGAGTAGAAGTTGAGAGAATGTGTACCAGGAATGCACAATGGATTCATCTTCAGAATGGTCAGTTACATGATTTTCCACGTTTGTCATTGGAAAGTTTACGGAACTTGACTGTGGGAACGTTTCAGGTCAACCTGGCACCATCGTACATACAAGATAAGATGCAACGTGATGGACAAGAGGAGTTCCAACTCGATTCCCTTCTCGGGGAACCAGGATTGATAAGGGTTCGGATTTTCTCACGATTTCGTCGTGCAACAAAGCATCAAATATTCATAGCATACAATAACGATGTGACAGATGACGATGAGTTGGATACTAGGGACGTAATTTTGGGTCATTATTGCACTTGCAGGTCAGGTGCAAGAACATTGGGTACTTGTGCACATATTGCCAGCGTGTTGTGGTATCTGGGATATGCGTGTCATCAACCGGACATTAGATATCCGTCCTCATCGCTGTTGGATACTGTGTTGGATGCTGCTCACAGGCAACCCCAGCAGAATCTCAATGAACTTGGGAACGTTTGAAATGCTCCCGATCTTTAGGACATCACTTGCGTGGATGGATGATGAACATACGTCATTTCCGATTATTATAAACAGAGGTACACACTCTGGGTGATTACTTCCGCGGAACTTCGATAATTGCTGATTATTTTCAATGGTTTTTGGAGACGAATCACGGGGATCTCTGCCAATGACGATGATATCAGATAATTTTCGATTATTTTCGGATGTTCCGAGGATGATGGATCATGTTTGGTCATCTTCGACTGTTTTAAATGATTTCCGAGTATTTTTAATGATTCCCGATCAATTTTTCCAGCAGTTCTCATACTGAGTGATTATTTTCGAAGAACTCTGATGATTTTTGATTATTGTCTATTCTTTCTGAAGCTTAGTTTGGAAGGATTCAGGCTATTTCCGATTTCCATCGCCAGACTCTACCTAAGTTAATCTTTTCCGACCTTCCCCGATCTATTCTGTACATTGGGTACATCCCTCCAACATCGTGAAACGAAACATCCGATACATTCCTTGATCTCTCTGAATGATGAAAGAATTTTTCACCCATTTCGAACGATGAAGTATGATAGGGGTATTCCCCATTTTTTTGGACACCCTGTATATTCATGCAAGTATGTTTATACATGTGATACAAATTCATGCCAACATACATGCGAGCATACATGTATTCAATCCATGCATACAGAGTGAAGATAATACAGCCCAACGCTTATCGAGACATACATGCAAAATAATCTTTTTTTAATGTTTAAAAAAATATATCTCGAAAACTACGCATAGACGGACTTTTTGACCATTAGGTTTTTTGTTCGGAATGATGAGAACTATAACATAAAAAAATTCCAGCCAATTTAACCGATGGCCAATTTCTCATGTAATTAGTGCGGGGTCCTTTGTTAATTATATTGATAAATTATGAGATTAGATTATGGGATTATATAATTTTATTTATAGCATTTTTTATTAAATTACCGATTTATTTGTTTCATATTTGACTTCCTAAAGCTCATGTTGAGGCTCCAGTTTATGGGTCAATAATTTTAGCGTCAGTATTATTAAAGTTGGGAAGGTATGGAATTTTACGATTTTTAGAGATATTTTTTATGCAAAGAGTTAAATTTAATTATTTAATTATTAGTGTGGGGGTTATAGGAAGATTATTAGTAAGATTAATTTGTTTAATTCAAATTGATATAAAAAGTCTTGTTGCTTATTCATCAGTGGTTCATATAAATATATTGATATGTTCAATATTAACGTTAATAAAAATAGGGTTTGTTAGGTCATATATTTTGATAATTTCTCATGGATTATGTTCATCAGGATTATTTTTTATAGTTAATTTATATTATGAACGTTCTTATAGGCGATTAATATTTTTTAATAAAGGGATATTAAATATTATACCTTCATTAAGGATTTGATGATTTTTTTTATGTTCTGCTAATTTTTCTTTATATTTGTTTATTATTAAATTATAAATAAAATAATTAATTATTAAAAAAGCAGTTTTCAAAACTTTTCTAAAACATAAAACTCATATTCCTCGTTGCTTTCTACTTACACGTGGATATTGAAGAAAGACAGAAATTTTAATGTAAATAATTTTTAATGTTTTTGATTAAATGGAAAGCATTACCGTCGTATTAACGATACGACTTTTGACTTCGAAAATTTCTTACCGTCGTATTAACGACGCGACTTTACTTTGGGAACGTAATTACTGCTTTGGCCACTACTACAGTATGGCGTTGAAACCAGTGAGAGATACTGGTCTCGCCTTCATCCGAGCCTTTGGCTATCTGTCTATTAATCTGTGGTATCTATGTATCGAGAGAAATGTAAAGTCATGTACACTGACACCGATAGTCTCATATATCACATAGAGTGTGACGATGTATATGAGAATATAAAGCGCAACGTCGACAGATTCGATGCCAGCGATTATGCGGTGGACAATGTGTACGGTATACCGCTCGCGAATAAAAAGATACCGGGTTTAATGAAGGACGAGAATAATGGCGCCATCATGACCGAATTCGTCGGGCTTAGGGCAAAAATGTACTCGTTGCGAGTAGATGGTAAGAAAGACACGAAAAAAATAAAAGGCGTCAAGAGTAACGTCGTCGCGAGAACGATAACATTCGACGATTACACGCGGTGTTTGAACGAAGAGATTGAAATGACGCGTCAGCAGTCTTGTATAAGATCTGAATTACACGAAGTATACACCATCCGCGAGACAAAAATTGCTCTTCTTCTTCTTCTTAATATTTAAATGGCCAATATGATCAGGGGTAGATCAATATATTCGGGCCAACAACAGGTTATATTAGAGTATAAATTTCAGTGAGTACGTTCTCTTGGGGAAGGAGAGAAGGAAGGAATTTGTTTGGGAGGTGGTAGGGAAGGAAAAATAGGAAAGCGCAGGCCAGGGTCGAGTCGGGAATCGAACCCGAGATCTCTGGGATGTGAGTCAGGCGCGCTACTCCCTGAACCACCAGAGGCCCCTAAAAATTGCTCTAAGTCCGAACGATGACAAGCGGTATATCGTACCCGAAACCACCGTCACGCTACCGTGGGGACATTACAAAATACCATTGTAAATAAAAATCATGTATATTTATTGTAAATAAAAATTACGTATATTTACTGTAAATTAAAATTATATGTATATTTATTGTAAATTATATGTATATTTTATAAAGTGTACAATATTGTTTATATCTATAAAATATTATTATGTATTATTGTTAACATATTTATAATATATTATTTTTATATATCCAAGAGTTGTGTGTCGCATCAAATCCCAGCCATTTCACATAAACCTTGTCACCCTTTTTGCGTATCACCTTTTCCACATGTACGTTGGATTAGCAACGCGTTGTAACTCGTATTCGTAAAATCCGCCGGCGATGGGATTTCCGCGCGAATCTTTGAGTACATAGGTCACGGGATTAGTTTTCTGCACTTTAACGATCTTAAACACTTCGGTCGACCAATTTGGCATGTAACCTTTCTTAAAGATGGTCTTGACTTTACTCACGCGTACCGGATCGCCTACTTTGAATCTTGCCGGTGCCGCAATCTTTACGTTGCTATATACCGTATTTAAAAGTTTAACAGCGATCGCGGGGGTAACATCGATAGGTCTCATACCGATAGTGCGATGTTTTCGCGCATTGTACTCTCCAACGAGCCGAGACAACGCGTCGATCCACTTGTAATTTCCATTAAGCGTAAACATTTTCCACATATTGTTCTTTAACGTTCGGTTGAATGGTTCCACGACAGAGGCTTTCATGACAGAGTACGTCGAATAATGATTAATGCTGTGTTTCTTCACGAGTTTCTGTACATTTGCGTTGTAAAATTCTTTTCCTCTGTCGGTTTGAAAATTTTTCGGGCATCTTCCATTGTCTCGAATTATCTTTGCGATCGTATCCGACATCTCGTTTCCACTCTTACTCTTGAGCGCTACAGCCCACGCATACTTGCTCAACACATCGATAACTGTGAGTATGTAGTTGTAGCCTTTGTTGAATCGTGCATATGGACGCATCTCGACCACCTGCTCGTCCGCCTGCCACAGATCGTCGTATCCATGTACTATGACACGTCTACGTGGGAAATTTTTTCTCGCTGGAGCATGCAATTCTTCCACGAGCAACTGTTTTTCAGAGGTCTTTTGCGACATATTTGATCGAGGCATAATTTGCAATAATGAGATAATTCCTCCACGTATATTCTTTATATATCTTTCTTCTCCTGCGCTGAATTAGATGTAATCTGCGCGTGAGTTGCATACCGAAGCATTTTCTGCATCTCATCCATCATTATTTGCAGCGTTTGCACATTCGTCTCGAGCGTGATTATTTTTTTCTCAAGTTCTTCCAGTCTATCTTCAAAAGGCTTGACACGTATTTTCACGTACTGTTTGTTTGCGGCATCAGTATCATCTTCCGGTTGCGTTACCCGTCGTATCTTGCGCGACCTTGCGTCAAAGCCGGAGGCTGTCTGACACAGAGCGTTATCGCGCACGTAATTTCTTAGTGATCCATTCCATTGATAGTATGAGTTGTTTGGTGTTCCCAACGATAATCCAAATTTATTAATCGACATTTCGATACAAACAATAATGACAGTCTGACTCGTTTCGCCGACGCATAGATTAATTTATAATAAGGCCAGCTTCGTAAAGTTCCTCGATAATTGATAATATTTCATTGTCGTGGGCATTGTTGCCGGCTTGACGCGAAGCTTCCAGCAATCGCAAGCGATCTACCAACTCGTTGGGATCATTCCAATGCACATAATCGATCTTATTATCGTTTAACGCCATAGCGCGCGGTATGTTTATACCTCTTCCAGTTTTTTTTCCAGGCGCTATTATATTTTTAATAGAGATTAATGGCGCTATTATATTTTTATACTTGTATCCCTTGTTACTTAACAATGGATTACGCATATCATTGCCACGTCTATGCGCATTTGTCGTCAGTAATATATTTTTGTATTTAATTTTATCATCGTCATTGTATATGTCACCGTCGGGTATTCTCTTGAAAATCAACTCGTAGAGACCTGGTGTTCCCACGTATCTTATTCCATCGATAATTATATTGTCATCTTTATCCACATCAAAAATTTTATCACCAAGCGTAATTCCTTCGTTGCAAAATTTAACACCGTAAACATAATCCATACTGTTATTTTTATCTTGACTCAAAATAGCTCCCACATATTTTTGCCCTAGTGGACCCAGATGTGTGCGCAATGTATTTTGACCCTCGGATGTTTGTAATTGATATTGAACCGACGTCACAAGCGTTTCAGGCGTAGTTTCGAAAATTTCTTCCACATACGGAGACGATCTTTCGTACAATATTTGACTCGATTGTACATCTTTTATCGGAGTAGAAGTAACCACATTCGATAATTGTTTCATTCGCTTACGTTTTGATTGATTTGGAGTAGAAGTTATTAGCGAATCGTTCAATGATATATTTGACCTTGTTCGCTTTTTTCCAGACTTTTTTCAGATGCTTGTCTTCGAGCATACTCGATGGTTCGATTTTCGCTTCATTAGATTCCACATTGATTGTATTTTCGACAAGTTGTTTTAGAGGTTCGGTAATTGGTTTAAAGTGCCTCTCCAATGCGACGTCTTCCTCCATTTGACCGGTTTTTAAAGACATTTTTTGCGGATTGATTCGCTCGTTTTTACAATCTCTCTCGCAATCTTCTCACGATCGTCACTGTCAATCGTCGTCGTCATGTTGCGCTCGGACGAAAATTTTTAGACGTTGCTCGATCGATGTATCGATAGCGACTAACCACTTTACGGTATTGCAAAATCGTTAAATCCTTTTCGATATCGTCCATCAGTCTGTAAACTGTCTTTATCAATCACTACAAATCCATACTCGTGTTGCCAACATTTCTGACAGAATGCGCGAAAATCGTCGTAAAACATGTCAGTATTTAAATGATCGTTGTATACATGTTTCAAGTTTGTACTATCTTGTTTAAATAAAATCAGTAAATTTGCATTGTCCCGTATAAGATGCTGGGTATCTTGGCATACGTTTGACAAAGATAGAAACAGTCGGCGCTCGAGTGTCGACCCATTGCAAAGTACTGTCTTATCGTATCTTGCTTATCGCATGCCACGTCGTCAAAGATAAAAATGGAATTCGGAAGCGCCTCGCTCGGTGGAATAACGTCACTATTATTAGAAAATGTAAAATAACCAATTTCATCGATCGATAATAGCAAATTTTCCAAGTATCGATATTTCGGTTATTGGAGTGATTTCGAGTATACGTACACATTCTCGAAATGTACACCGTGTGGACTTTCTATCAAACTTATCAACACATTAGTCTTACCGCAATTCGAAGGGCCGCAAATAATACCGCGTATAGTAGTCGGCAGCATGTTTCCATGCTTGCGTATTTCTTTCTCGGACATTACTCGTGTTTTATCGTCAAAATTTATCACTTTGATTATCGTCGCTTGTCGCGCGAACCGCATGTTTGCTCTCGCGAATCTCAAATCAGATTTTGAAAAATGCGTCATCGGGGCCCTATTTATAGAGGCGCACCGAATCGAAACCGCTCAGTCTCAAAAATGTTTCTTCTTCTATCGGTTGACAGCGATATTCTCGAGCTTGCCACCGAGCAGTTACAGATTATCCCCAATATTGTTTTACTGCGAGACTTTGGTAGCTACGTGGAACAATTGTGGGACAAGCTTCCCGAACATATAAAAGCTGACTCAGAGGTTCAACAGTATCGTCGATGCACGCGACATTATAATTTGCCGTGCCAACAAACACATTTCGACGGTCCAACACCGTTAATAAAAGATTGTGGCAAATGCCAGCAAAAATTATAAGAGGTAGCGGTTTGTTAAATCATGCGATAAACGCACTTCCTATCGAATTACATATTCCAGGCTATCAGTTTTGCGGACCGGGAACTCATTTAGAAACACGATTGGCTAGAGGCGATCGAGGTATCAATCCATTGGATGCCGCGTGTCGCGAGCACGACATAGCTTATTCCCCAAGCAACGATCTCGGTCAACGACACGTTGCGGATAATATACTCGCCACGAAAGCGCGAACACGTATTACCGCGAGAGATTCGACTCTTGGCGAGAAAGCAGCCGCTACAGCTGTTTGGGCGGCTATGAAAGCAAAGACAAAATTCCGTATGGGGATGAAAACAAAAAAATCCTCGATGAAGAAAAAGACTGCGAAAAAACGATTACTTCCTATAGCGAAGCGCGGTGGTATCTTACCCATTTTACCATTATTGGGAGTTCTCGGTTCATTGGCTGGCGGAACAGCGGGAATCGCCAAGGCGGTGAACGATAGCAAGGCGGCGCAACGTCAGCTCGAAGAAATGCAGCGTCATAATCGCGCCATGGAAGGTCACGGTCTTTATCTCGCTCCATACAAGCGCGGACGAGGGTTCTCAACAGCGGCCAAGAAAAAAAAACGTCAAAATAAAAATGCCTGCCGGTGTAACAACTAATGTACAATTGGAACAACTTGCAAGACGTATGCGTATACAATTTTTTAGAGGTGTTTTCATGCGCAATAATTTACCGATAAACGGTATACGGCGAAATGAGAGCGGTATCGTCAATTTGGATGACATCGATGGTTTCGGTACTCACTGGGTTGCGTATGCAAAGAGGGGAGATCGTGTAGTCTATTTCGATAGTTTTAGAAATCTTCGACCGCCCAAGGAATTAGTGCGATATTTTGGACAGAATGTTGCAAATATAGAATACAATCACACGGCCTATCAAAATTATAATCAAAGTATTTGTGGACAATTGTGTCTTCGATTTCTTCAAACGGTCGATGATCGATATGAATTTAAAGCCTGACAATTCACCGTCGCGACTCAGTATTCGTTCGACAGTTTTCCAGCATGTCACTCACGCTTACGTTGACCGGTAAGAGTAGCGTTCTTGCTGTAAGCTACTTTCCGGCTATAGATTTAAACGATGGCGATTACGAGCTTGGTTTAACCGATTTTGAAACTTATCATACGATATCGAACGTGAATTCTTGGAATAATAAATTTTATTTTGATAACGACGATAAGAAAATTACGATTCCCGAGGGATCGTACGAATTACACGCTATAAACGAATATCTCCGACGTGCCATTTTACAACATCGACGCGTAGTTGATTCCAACGATATTGTTGATGGTGAAGAACACGATGAATATCCAATAATGCTTCGCGCTAATCATAATACGCTAAAGAGTGAAATCAAATGTGTGTATAGAATAAATTTTAGCAAACCGGGCAACGTTGGATCGTTGTTGGGATTCTCGTCGAATCGTATATTACAGCCTCGGAAATGGCACGAATCGGATGTACCGATAAATATTATTAGCGTAAATATTATTCGTATAGAATGCAGCGTAACCACTGGCGCGTACAGCAATGACAAGCGCGTACACACGATACATGAATTTTCACCGAGCGTACCGCCAGGATATAAGATATCGGAAACGCCAGCACAGATCATTTATCTACCGATCGTCGCACGGAGCATTACTGATTTAACGATACGCATTGTTGATCAAGAAGGACATCTGCTCGATTTTCGAGGAGAGGAAATTACCGTAAGATTGCATATACGGCGGCGGCAAAAATAAAGCGTTTGACAAATGAAATGCTTGTGTTGAACGAAAGCACGGAGCACGCGAGAGACAATATTTTTGCGAGGGACAATATTTTTGCGAGTAGGCGAGTGACGCGGTATCAGGTGACAATAATCAGATATCTGGTTACGCTAAAAAGAAGCTCAGCGCGTTGAATCGCGGGTTTTTAAAATCATTGGGATTCGTCGTACGAAATACTTGAATGATATGATTGACATCTTGAATATCGGAGGCGAGCCGATCTTTCACGATCGTATCGTCAAGATTGAGACTCATACGTACAATCCATACGCCAACACAACGCTTGGATATAGCGACGAGATACGGATACCGATACAACATCAAGATTTGTACACGTTACCATGTGAAAGTTTTCTATACGTCGAGGGAAAGTTGAGGGTGCGTAAAGTAGATGAAGGGGCAAGAGTGGTATTGGGAAACAATTGTGTCGCGTTTATGTTTGATGAACTTCGATATGAACTCGACAGTGTGGAGATTGACCGCAACAGAAACGTTGGAATAACTTCCACGATTAAAAACTATGTCTCTCTAACAACCGAGAAAGGTAAAATTTTGGAGAATGCTGCGTGGAATATGTCGCATAATGCTGCTGAAGCTTACTTCAATTTTTGCGTGCCGCTAAACATACTATTGGGTTTTTGCGAAGATTATAAGCGAGTTGTGATCAACGCTCGTCACGAATTAATTCTGATACGTTCGCGCAACGACAACAATTGCATATTTGGACATACTTCGGCTGAAGCTGATATCGAATTATTCAAGATACAATGGCGTATGCCTCATGTAATATTGAGCGAGGTCAATAAACTATCCTTGCTACGCGCGTTGGAAAGCGGGTGATACTTGAATATGAGTTTTCGCTCTTGGGATCTATACGAATTTCCTCTATTGCATAATACGACTAAGCATTTGTGGACTGTGAAAGCCGCCTCTCAGCTGGAGAAGCCGCGATACGTGATCTTTGCGCTGCAGACTGGCAGACAAAATGCTGTGTCAAAAGATATTACTACATTCGACTGCAAATTAACCAACGTTAAACTCTATCTAAACTCGGAATTTTATCCCTACGATGATTTGAATTTAGATTTCGATAAAAATAGATTCGCCTTCTTGTTCGATATGTACTCTCGTTTTCGCAAATCTTATTACGGATGTGATAATGAGGATGTGCTATTAAACATTTCAAAATTTTTACATTGCGGTCCTCTCGCGGTTATCGATTGCTCGCGACAAAACGAGTCTGTCAAAAATTCCACCGTGGACGTGAGATTAGAGTTTGAGTGCAAGGAGGATATACCGGCAGATACCACCGCCTATTGTCTCATCTTGCACGATCGCGTTGTCGAATATTGCCCAATGACTAACGTAGTTCGTAAAATTACCTAGATCAGCAAATATCCCCTTCAATGTCAAAAATATATAAAGATTGAGATTTTGACGATCGACAGCAGTCGTACATCGTTCTTGCAATCGTACAGTAATATTATCAGCATGATCGCGCCAACGTTTGTGGATCTGCAAGGATTCATTATCGGGAGAAACTTTGTCGTCAAGGAAGTAGCGATACTGAGAAATGGATTTGTTCTTTCTCACTACTTTTTTGCAAGTCCAGTACCATGGCGTGCGCATGGCTAATCGGACATCACCATGGACTTCAATGGGAGGATGGAAACGTTCCATATAGCTTCGCCAGGCGTTTGATTACAAGAGCTGTGATGGGTGCGGCGGAAGAGGAAGATGGAGCATCTCCTATCGTGTACGTTAAAGGACACGAAAAACGAGAATGGCTGGCCGATATACTTGACGATGATGCGAGAAACGACGTTATTATTGAGACCTTGGATGCGGATTATGAAGATATCACTTCGTTAAATAAGCTAGATGTTACTAATACTTTGCGCTGTGAAAAACATTTGAAAAATTGCGCTTTACAAAATGTATTTAAAATATTCAATTGGTGGACGAATCATCATAAAGATTCACCCAAACATTTTTTAGAATAAATTATTGTTAAAATATATTTTTATTCTCTTTTGTTCTTCCCTTTTCCTCTTTCTTATCCCAGTATGCGAGTATTAAATTTCAGTACGTGACGTTAGATAGCGGCGTCAGCCACCTTATCAGACTACAGATGTTACATTTCAGTACATGCACATAGACTTTAAATATTTGAATGGTGTATAAATAATTGTTTTGTCGTTCAAAGCCGTTCGATAGCCGTTCAATAGTCGTTCAATAGTCGTTCATAGCCGTTCGATAGCCGTTCGATAGCCGTTCAATAGTCGTTCAATAGTCGTTCATAGCCGTTTGATAGCCGTTCGAAGCTGTTCAATACCCGTTCGATAGCCGTTCAAAGCCGTTCGATAGTGGTTCAAAGCCGTTCGATAGTGGTTTATATATAATATATTATTCATATTTAAAAGATGTTAACTGGGAACGTGCTACCTTTGTTTTCTTATCAAGAGTTGAGAGTAAGCGTTCTTTGTAAGTGATTCATCCCCTACTCTAAAATGTTCGAGACAATGTCTGCCCTGTCGTGGCTGTCACAACGTTTCGAGCAGTGAGCGACGAAAAGTTTGATTAAAATTTATTACACGCGAAACAAGTACAAGTCATGCCATCATTGATTGAATTGGTACTGCAAGGGGGTCGATCGAACGCGTCGTGGTGGGCTCACGACTTAGTGATGAGGCTATTGCGGGTTTTGCTGAATCTGGTGTGTTTCCAAAGAGTAAGTAATATATCCTTTATATTACATTAATTATTTATAATATATATTATAATTCGATTTAATTTAATTTATAGTATCGATATACGAGCGACATCTAGATCCCTGGATTTGTCAATATTGAACGCCGGCAATTTGTACGAGCGCTGCGCCGACACGAGCGCGAGTTCCTCGAGGACGTATGGGAGGATAATGGCCCGGACGGTCTTCATTTAGACCTAAGACGTCTCTTCGGGCTCGAACCCTATGAGGAACCCTATGTGATGGAAGAATCGTGGGACGAGCCTCCGAGCAAGAGGTCAAAGAATTAATTGTAAGAATCTTCTTTTTTAAAATTTATATTAGATTTATAAAAATTAAATTAATATACTAACAAGACTTGTATTTTTCTGTTTCAGATAGAGCGTCATCCTAACATATTATTATATATTATATATTATATATTATATATTATTATTATTTTTATTATTATTATTTTTTAAACACACACACACACACACACACACACACACACACACACACACACACATACACACAAGGATTTATATTAAACATAAATTTTGAATAAATATTATTATTATTATATTTAAAAAAATGTTGATTATTTCTGCGCCTCCTTCTCCCACGTCCATGCATGCCTCGCGCTGTCTCTCTCTCTCCCACATGCATGCGAACGTCATCCTTTTCCCACGCCAATGCGGATGCTATCCTTCTCCTACACGCGTGCATGCCTCGCGCTATCTCTCTCACACCGCCTTGCGAACGCCGTATCATCCACGTGCATGCTTCGCGCTATCCCTCTCTCTCCCACGTGCATGCGAACGTCATCCTTTTCCTACACGCGAACGCCTCGCGAGATCTCTCTCCAACGTGCATGTGGACGCTATCCTTGTCTTACGCTCATATGGACGCCTCGCGCTATCCTTCTTCCACGCCCATAGAATATCATTAGCGCTATCCTTCTCTTACACATTGCGGACGCCTCGCGCTATCCTTCTCCCACGCCTCATCGTGGCATCGTACCTTCGCGTTCCCTCTTCCCCGCGGGTCCCTCGCCAATCGGTTAGGTTAGCAGGTCCCTCGCCTATCGGTTAGGACGCGGCCCCCCTCCCCCCTCTCCGCGGAACCCTCGCCCATCGGTTAGGACGCGGTCCCCTTCCCCCCTCTCCGCGGACCCCTCGCCTACCGGTTAGGACGCGATTCCCCGCATGACGTCATACCCCCGCGCCGGTTTCCCCTCGCCCCTCACCCCCCCTCAGAGGACCTGCGTTAGAACCGGCCTAGCTATACTACTGATTTCGATAAAAATAGATTCGCCCTCTTGTTCGATATGTACTCTCGTTTTCGCAAATCTTATTACGGATGTGATAATGATGATGTGCTATTAAACATTTCAAAATTTTTACATTGCGGTCCTCTCGCGGTTATCGATTGCTCGCGGCAAAACGAGTCTGTCAAAAATTCCACCGTGGACGTGAGATTAAAGTTTGAGTGCAAGGAGGATATACCGGCAAATACCACCGCCTATTGTCTCATCTTGCACGATCGCGTTGTCGAATATTGCCCATTGACCAACGTAGTTCGTAAAATTACCTAAATCAGCAAATATCCCCTCCAATGTCAAAAATATATAAAGATTGAGATTTTGACGATCGACAGCAGTCGTACATCGTTCTTGCAATCGTACAGTAATATTATCAGCATGATCGCGCCAACGTTTGTGGATCTGCAAGGATTCATTATCGGGAGAAACTTTGTCGTGAAGGAAGTAGCGATACTGAGAAATGGATTTGTTCTTTCTCACTACTTTTTTGCAAGTCCCGTACCATGGCGTGCGCTTACAAAATCTGAAAGATGCCAAGCTTCATGGCTAATCGGACATCACCATTGACTTCAATGGGAGGATGGAAACGTTCCATACAGCTTCGCTAGGCGTTTGATTACGAGAGCTGTGATGGGTGCGGCGGAAGAGGAAGATGGAGCATCATCTCCTATCGTGTACGTTAAAGGACACGAAAAACGAGAATGGCTGGCCGATATATTTGACGATGATGCGAGAATCGACGTTATTATTGAGACCTTGGATGCGGACTATGAAGATATCACTTCGTTAAATAAGCTAGATGTTACTAATACTATGCGCTGTGAAAAACATTTAAAAAATTGCGCTTTACAAAATATATTTAAAATATTCAATTGGTGGACGAATCATCATAAAGATTCACCCAAACATTTTTTAGAATAAATTATTGTTAAAATATATTTTTATTCTCTTTTGTTCTTCCC
The DNA here is from genome assembly GCA_009859135.1 of Formica selysi. Taxonomy (NCBI): domain Eukaryota; kingdom Metazoa; phylum Arthropoda; class Insecta; order Hymenoptera; family Formicidae; genus Formica; species Formica selysi. Next base: position 916,644 of record WHNR01000032.1, read on the forward strand.
TTTTCCTCTTTCTTATCCCAGTATTAAATTTCAGTACGTGACGTTAGATAGCGGCGTCAGCTAGTTAATTAAAATATAGATGTTACATTTCAGTACATGGACATAGACTTTAAATATTTGAATTGCGTATAAATAATTATTTTGTCGTTCAATAGTCGTTCAATAGCCGTTCGATAGCCGTTCAAAGCCGTTCGATAGCCGTTCAAAACCGTTCAAAGCCGTTCGATAGCCGTTCGAAAGCTGTTCGCAGCCGTTCGATAGCCGTTCAATAGTCGTTCATAGCCGTTCGTTAGCCGTTCGATAGCTGTTCAAAGCCGTTCAAAAGCCGTTCATAGCCGTTCAAGAGCCGTTCATAGCCGTTCGATAGCCGTTCGATAGCCGTTCAAAGCCGTTCGATAGCCGTTCGATAACCGTTCGATAGCTGTTCAAAGCCGTTCGATAGCCGTTTGATAGCCGTTCAAAGCTGTTCGATAGTGATTTATATATTATAATAATAATACATTCATATTTAAAAGACTTGTAGACAATTGTCCGCGGGAACGTGCTACCTTTTGTCTTCTTATCATGTGCTGAAGGTAAGCGTTCTTTGTAACTGATACATCCCCTACTCTAAAATGTTTAAACGAGATGATGTCTATCCCGTTGTGTCCGTCATAACGTTTCGAGCAGTGAGTAAAGTGAAGTGAATAAAAATGCCAATGTTTCGCCTTAATCTGGTAAGTAGTGTTCAGTGTTTTTGTGTGCGAGATTATGTGTTATATTTATTAATTAATAATATATTTCAGTTCGTGCAAATTGACGTCATCCACCGCCGATACATGCGGTGGATGAGAGGAAATTTGCGGTGGGTGCACGCCAATTTGTGGGGCGACACCCGAGGAGCCCGCGAGTGGGCGAACATTCACCCTGACCAGTATGAGGACATATTCTGTTTGCGGCCGCTTTTTGGGCTTGAGCCTTATGAAGAAGATGAGAATTGGGAGCCTGAAGAGGCGTGGGAAGAGGAAGAGGAAGAGGAAGATTGGGAGGAGGATTGGGAGGAAGAGTTTGCGGCCCCAGGAGGATAATGTAAGTATCTATTTTTTTAAATTTATATTAGATTTATAAAAATTAAATTAATATACTAACAAGATATGTATTTTTCTGTTTCAGAAGGAGCCTGCAGCAAATATTTTTATTATATTATTATTATTATTATTAATATTATTATTTTTATTATTTTTTACACACACACACACACACACATTTAAACGAACACATAAATTTTGAATAAATATTATTATTATTATTATATTAAAAAAAATGTCAATTATTTCTGCACCTTCTTCTTTCCTATTCCCACACGCGTGCATGCCTTGCATTATCTCTCTCTCTTTCTCCCGCGAACGTCATCCTTTTCCCACGCCAATGCGGACGCTATCCTTCTCCTACACGCATGCCTCGCGCTATCTCTCTCACACCGCCTTGCGAACGCCGTATCATCCACGTGCATGCTTCGCGCTATCTCTCTCTCCCCCAAGTGCATGCTTCGCGCTATCTCTCTCCCAAGTACATGCCTCGCGCCATCTCTCTCCCAAGTGCATGCCTCGCGCCATCTCTCTCCAACGTGCATGCAAACGCTATCCTTGTCTTACGCTCATATGGACGCCTCGCACTATCCTTCTCCCACGCCCATAGAATATCATTAGCGCTATCCTTCTCTTACACATTGCGGACGCCTCGCGCTATTCTTCTCCCACGCCTCCTCGCGACATCGTAACTTCGCGTTACCTCTTCCTCGCGGGTCCCTCGCCTATCGGTTTCGCCGCGATCCCCCTCTTCCCCGCGGATCCCTCACCTATCGGTTTCGCCGCGGGTCCCCCTCCCCCTCTCCGCGGACCCCTCGCCTACCGGTTATGTTAGCGGGTCCCTCGCCTATCGGTTAGGACGCAGTCCCCTTCCCCCTCTCTGCGGACCCCTCGCCCATCGGTTAGGACGCGATTCCCCCGTGTGACGTCATACCCCCCGCGCCGGTTTCCTCTCGCCCCTCACCCCCCCCTCAGAGGACCTGGGTTAGAACCGGCCTTACTACACTACTTATATATAGAATTAAATTCGTTGAAAGTTGTATATGCTGTCATTAATTTTTTTATTGTTAATAGTAAAAATAATTCTTACTATAAATCGCGAATAAATTATGAAAATTCGCGAATAAATACATTATCTTTATCAAAAAGTAAAAAAAATCTTGCTAACACATTCTATAAAAATTACATATAATAATATTACATAATTTACTTATCAATTAGTACAGTATGTTGTAGTTGCCGAATATTTCGTACAAAACTTTAAAAAACTGTATATCACGATTTGCACATATATAAATGCATTTGAAATAATTACATCACAAAATAATAAAAAATTTAATATTTAATATTGAATTAAATATTAAAATATAGAAAAAGAATATAAAACTTTTCCTATACTACATAATTTTCCGATAGTGAATGATTGTATTATGAAACAAGATCAATACAAGTAAAAAATATAAGTACAAAATACGGCAAAATTTATGTAATTAGATTATATATAAAAACTTACCACTGTTGCGTATCCATAAATAATGTCTTTTATCTGTCTGCAGCGGAAATCTATATAAACGTTTTCTATAAGATCTTGAACTCGTACAGTCTTTATACATGCAGTTATCGTAAAAACGATCTATACCGCACTGATTCGACATTTTTGTTTATTTTATAACTATTGTAACTTTTTTATGTTAAATTTAAATAACGAAAAACGTTTCACCTACGCAAACCAAAAATGACGCACTTCGCACAAAAAATCCTTTATGGATATAATCGCGTGTAAAATCCTTTACGGACAATAATCGCACGAAGCACGACGAAATCAAAACAGCGTGTACTACTCTCGCGAGATCGTCAACAAGACAGCGCATGTACGTTGACTCGCGATATGCTTCTTTTTCTCTTCTATCCTGCCTAAACGCAATTACGGAAAATTTCTTAACATTAAGTGTGTGTATATGTATGCGTGTATGGCTATGTACACGAGAGCGTTTGTTCCGCCGTGCAATTATTTTATTGCAGTAACGTTCCTGTCGGCTTTTTAGTCGACATTAGTTAATCAATATAATATATTTATATATATGAAGATGTGAAAGTATCAACAATTATACTATCAACGTTTTTTTGACATATATGCAATTTGTAATATGTAATTATACTTTGACAAAGACATAAATATTTTAAACATATTTCTTAAAATATAATCACATTTAATAAATAAATGTATGTAATAATGTATGATAAACTTTAAAAAACAGTAAAAAAAAAGCGCTCAAGGGTAAACCGTGATAGTGCAAAACTTACATACAAATGCAACAGATGTATCCCAATAAAGAGTATATGACGCGATACAATTATTAATCCGTAAAGCTTTAAAGACCACGTTATCTCTAAGATGTTTCACGAGACTTTAAACTTGTGTGTATACAGTGCTAGGTCATTGGCCCTCGATGACATAAGAGTAAACACAACAACTCGCTACCTGAACGAATATGTATTTATATCGGGAATGAAGAAATCAAAATATACGCGTCTTGAAAATAATCACAAAGATCATCTATGCATTAAATGTTGGGAAGTTTATCCAACGCAGTAATATATGTCTGGTGCAAGCCCTCGGTATCCGTTTGCAGATTCAGACCATTAATTTGTCTTCTTATGAACAACATCTCAGATATCAGTCGTTTGTTTAGATATTTTTCGCTGTCTAAAATCCGGACATGGTTCCAGTCAAAATCATGGTCAAACTCTAATCTATGATCGGTAATCACCGAACCAACAGTTGTATTTCTACGTATGTGGTTGCGGTGTTCCCCGATTCTCGTATGTAGTCTCCTGCCTGTCTGACCTACATAAGATGCATCACAATCTGCACAATTGATCATGTAGATGACATTAGTGCAAGATGTACTGGGAAGGACGTCTTTATGTATCTTAATAAAGCATGATAATTTATTAAGACTACAGTAAGAAAGCTTGACGTCAAGATCTTTTATGATGTTTTTAAATTTGTGCGAGATGGTATGGACAAAAGGGATTGTAAAATATGAGACAATCTTATTATTGAAATCCTCATCGTAAGTTGGAAGGCCCCGATTGAGCGATTTCGTGCGTTTGCAATTTAATTTTTTAATCAATGACTGCGATATTTTTTTATACATATATATTTTAATGTATTTATTTATTCATGTATTTATTATTTTACTTGCGCTGAAGATGGCCACAAAAAAGGGCCGAAACGTTCGCTTTATTATCATATGTTGTGTAGTATCACTTTGTACCCGTTTTAATTTGAAATTTGTCAATTGCCTTCACACAATTAATAAATCTCTCAACGTGATACTTGTGGCTCATATTGCCTTTTTATTTGCTTACAAGTAAAAAAAGTGCTTCTGTGAGTGGAGTTCATGCTTCTATGAAACGGTCTTTTTTATGATATTATGATTATCGTATAAATTTACAACATAAATTTATAACATTGGTCTAGTTTCCACCGAAGCATTAATTCGCATCTAGTGCGGCGTAAAACCAAATTTAAGTTGATGGAAATACGACTGACTGCTTTCATTTCACTCCCACTTCTATTTACAAGCTTTGTCGGAGTGGTAGCGAATTGACACAAAATTTAGTCGGTGGAAACGGTTGAAAGTAGATGGTGCAAATCTTTATTTTTCATTATTTTGTAATCATCAATGTATATATATAATAGTATATATAATAGTCGATATATAGTCTATACGTCGATGTTCGTAACAGTTATCGTTGTTGGAATGAGAGAGTTCTCGTACTCGTATCTCCCGCGTCTGCGTACGCACGTACGAGGGAGAGTCGAGTGTATGACTGCGCGGCGAGCAGAGCGCTCTTTAGTCGAGACGCCAGATATTGTCGAGCCGTTCTCACTTCCTGCTAAGTATTAAGTGCGAGAGTTCTGGTCAAGATTATAATAAAATATTTTTAACGTTTTTCACCTAAATACATCCGTTCATAATTTTTTTGTGTTTTCCTGCCTTAATCCCACTGAGCCGTAGAAAAGTCTACAGATTATGGGCCCAGTCGCGCGGGTAGAGGAGGAAAACTGAGCGAAAAATTCGTAGAGTCGTTCGGCAGTGCGTCGGTCGTACCGCGTGGCACGTGGCAGCCATATTTTTTCCCGAGGCCGAGAACCGGGTTATTCGTTGTATCGGGAAATAGCGTGCGCGGTCGAGAGGGTAAAAATGGCGGACGATATTTCGGTGAGGCATATCGAGAAATTGAACGGGTCGAATTTCCTGACGTGGAAATTCGAGATGGTGGCCTTGTTCAGAGCAGCGCGAGTGCACAATGTTGTGAACGGTACGGATGTGTTGGCGGCGGGCGCTACGGCCGCGGTACAGAACACGTGGGAGGAAAAGGATGCGAAGGCGAGAGTGCTGATTTCGACGACTCTCGAGAGATCGCAGCTAATATCGCTGATCACGTGTGAAACCGCGAAACAAATGTGGGACGCTTTGTGCAGTCAATACGAACAAAAGTGGGCATCGAGCAAGTTGTTTCTGTTAAATAAATTTCACGGGTACCGAATGAAATCGGGCGATACGGTGGTGCAGCACGTGTCGAGAGTTAAGAACATGGCGCTGCAATTAAAGAATGTCGGTGAAATGATGTCCGACGCTACAGTGATGGCGAAAATTCTCTCCGGGCTGCCACCGAGCTACAGTAGTTTCCAAACGGCGTCGGACAATGTCGACGAAGTGAAACAGACGATCGAAAATTTGACGGAACGACTTGTGCGAGAGGAAATGAGACACGGGTCGAACGGTGATACGGTCGAGCTGTTAGCTGTTGTGAAGAACAGTGGTGCGAAAAACAACGGTGCGAAGAAAAAAACGGTGAGCTCGAAACAAAAAGTGAAAAAGGACCTGAAGGACATTAAATGTTTTAAGTGCCACGAAAAAGGACACTACGCGCGCGATTGTCCACAAAAGAAACAGAGTGGTGATGAGAGAGGTGGGGGTAATTCGCAGCAGTATGTGCTTGTGGTCGCGACGAACGAGAGTGGATCGACGACGCGGGAAAAGCGTGTCGGTATCTCGGCGGAGCAAGTGAAGCGACTGCTCGAGGTCGATAAAACAGATGCCTGGCTTGGCGACAGTGGGGCATCTCGACCTATCTCTCATTGACGCGAGTGGTTCGAGACTCTCCGCACGGGCGTCGGCGGCACTGTGGTGCTAAGCAACGACGTTGAGTGCAAGATAGAAGGAGAGGGGAATATCAATCTCGAAGCGTTTGTCGACGGTCGATGGAACCGAGTACGTATCGAAGGTGTTCAATATATTCCGGACATAAAAAAGAATTTGCTTTCTATGGCTGCGTGTGCCGAGAGAGGGTGTTTCATCGGGTTTGACAATGAACACGTGACAGTGTCGCGAAAGGACGAAGTGATCATGACCGGCGTAAATCAAGGCAATGCGATTTACCGGATGCTCGTCCGCGTGGTACCACCGAAAGAAACGATGGAAATCAACGTGTCAACGGCCGATTTAAAAACGTGGCACGAGCGTTTGGGATATGTCGGAGCTCGAAGACATGGTCAAGAACGATCGTGTAACCGGCGTGAAGGTTAAAAACGCGGAAAAGTTTTTCTGCGAGCCGTGCGAGCTGGGCAAGGCACATCGAAAACTTTTTCGGGAGAAGTCGAATTCGCGAGTAACGAAGCCGGGTGAGTACGTACATGATGTCGTAACTCGAAATCGAATAACGTAATTACGACCTATAAAAGTAAAAAAGGAGCACAGTGCAAATTCAGCACTTCGTAAGCTGTTGCGCGCGCTCCCAAAACCGCGATTAAATGCAAGATATGCAATTCGTTGCAATATGCAATTAAGACATCGCGACCTAGTTCCGAAAAGTCACCTACTTTCGGACCATAAAAAGAGAGATAACGAGTACCTCGGGGCCGTATTCCGAAACTAAGTGGTGACGCGTATACTTGAAGAAACTGTGAGATTCTGTAAACGCCGACATTGTTACATCGCCGAAGCATCACCAAACCGAACTCTACGATACGTAAGCTGTACAAATAAATCTTTTTGCACGGAATCTCTGCCTCGTGTTTCTCGACACTCGGAGTCCCAACTCCTAAGACGAACCGAACCCTTGGATCATCCCCAAAATTCCCGTTGTACCCGGAGAAACACAACAATACCGATGTATGTGGACCGATTCAAGTCGAATCTCAGGGATGTGCAAATTATTTTGTAACGTTCATAGATAACGCCTCGAGTTTTTGCCATGTTTATTTTCTGAAACACAAGGACAAAGTGTTTGAAAAATTCAAGACATACGATCGGCTGGTCGAAAATAAGTTCGGATCCAAGCTGAAAACCGTGAGATTGGACAACGGAGGAGAATACCGAAGTAAAAAGATGGCCGCGTATCTTGAAGCACGGGGAATCAGCATGGAGAATACGGCGCCACAGCAGAACGGGAAGGCAGAGAGGGCGAATCGGACAATTTTCGAGAGCGCTAGAACGATGCTCCGAGCCAAAAATCTTCCGAAGACGTTGTGGGCTGAAGCGGTCAACGCAGCAGTGTATATGCTCAATAGAACGACACACTCGAGCAGAAAATGAATCAAGACGGCGTACGAAGAGTGTACGGGAAGGAAACCGGAGCTTAGTCACGTGAGGATTTTCGGCTCAACGGCATATGCTCACGTTCCTAAACAATTTCGAAAGAAGCTCGACGACAAAGCGAAAAAATTGATACTGGTGGGATACTAGGACGAGTCGTCGAATTATCGTCTGTATGACTCAAAGAAAAAAACGATTATCGTATCTCGGGATGTCGTGTTCGACGAAACGACGACTGACGAGAGTACGAACGAAGATGACTCCGAGGACGGGGCACTGAAAATAACGAGAACGGAACAAGAAGATGACGAAGCTGTCGAGGTCTCGGATGAGTCGGACGAAGAAGAAATTGTACCTGACAACATAGTCCCACGGCAGCAGGAAGCGAGAGTCGAGGTGCAGAACGAGCAACGCGAGGAAGTAGCTGGTCGACAACTCAGAGATCGAAGACTGATTCAGCGACCGCACAGGTCTATATGAGATCAATTGCGTCGAGTACAGGACGCCGGCGACGTTTAAGGTGGCGGTGAGTGGACCTGACGGTTCTGAGTGGTCGAAAGCCATCGATCGGGAACTGTTAGCTCACGAGAATAACGAAACCTGGACAGTGGTCAGCAATAAATCGGACAACAAGTTAATAGACTCGAAATGGATCTTTAAGGTGATCCAGAGGTCATCAACGGGTGAGTGTCGTTACAAAGCACGTTTATGTGCGCGAGGTTTTTTTCAGCGGCAAGGTGTGGACTATAACGAAACATTCGCACCAGTTATTCGTTATGACTCACTCCGGGCGTTTCTGGCGAAGACGACGCAAGAAGATTTCGAGCTGATTCAGTTCGATGTTTGCACGGCCTTCTTATACGGCGAACTAGAGGAGGAGATCTTTATGAAGGTTCCCGAGGGTCTTGCTGTTGAAGGAAGTTCGAATGTGGGAAAAGATTACGCGTGCAAGCTGAACAAGTCGCTCTATGGCTTGAAGCAATCACCCAGATGCTGGAATCGCAAGTTTAGTGAGTTTTTGAAAAAGTTTAACTTCGGTCAAGGCGATGCGGATCAGTGCATATTTAAGAGGTGTGTCGATGGTGTGGATGTATTTCTGGCGCTGTTTGTCGATGACGGCCTTGTGGCCTCAGAATCGAGTAGAGTGCTGAAGGCTGTGATAACCTATCTGAAAAGCGCGTTCGAGATAACGATAGGAGACGCGTCGCGATTTGTAGGATTGCAAATTGAGAGAAATCGAGTCGAGAAAACGATGTTTATTCATCAGTCCGAGTACGCGGAGAAGGTCTTGAGAAAGTTTGGTATGCTTGATGCGAAGCCTGTAAGTGTGCCTGCTGATCCGAACGCCGTATTGTGTCCGGCAGAAGATGAAGACGAGTGTGATAATGTACCGTATCGCGAAGCGGTAGGTTCCTTAATGTTCTTGGCAGTTGTATCGCGTCCGGACATCGCATTCGCGGTGAACTCGGTATCGAAGTACCTGAATAAACATAGTCAAGCGCACTGGATGGCTGTAAAACGTATTTTCGCGTACGTGATCGGGATGAAGGGTCGCGGAATACTCTACAAAAGTGGAGGAAATGAGTCGGAGCTTGTCGGCTATTGCGATGTCGATTTTGCAGGCGATAGAGAAACGCGTCGGTCGACCACCGGATACGCGTTTATTTTTGCGAACGGGGCGATTTCTTGGTCGAGTCAACGTCAAAAGATTGTAACGCTGAGCACCACGGAGTCGGAGTACGTGGCTGCTACAGCTGCTGCACACGAAGCTGTCTGGTTGCGAAAATTACTCGAAGAAATCGGATCGCGCTGTGATAAAGCCACTGTGATTTGGGTCGATAATCAAAGCGCTATTAAACTCGCGAAAAATCCCGAGTTTCATAAGCACACGAAACATATAGATGTTAAGTTTCACTTCGTACGTGAAAAAGTAGCGAATCGCGAAATCGAAGTAAAGTACGTACCTACGAAATGCCAAAGAGCGGACGTATTTACAAAAGCGTTGCCGAAAATACAGTTTAATTCGCTGTGTGAAATGTTGTCGATAACGAGTGCTCAAACGGTGAGTGTGTTGGAATGAGAGAGTTCTCGTACTCGTATCTCCCGCGCCTGCGTGCACAGGTACGAGGGAGAGTCGAGTGTATGACCGCGCGGCGAGCAGAGCGCTCTCTAGTCGAGACGCCGGATATTGTCGAGCCGTTCTCACTTCCTGCTAAGTATTAAGCGCGAGAGTTCTGGTCAAGATTATAATAAAATATTTTTAACGTTTTTCACCTAAATACATCCGTTCATAATTTTTTTGTGTTTTCCTGCCTTAATCCCACTGAGCCGTAGAAAAGTCTACAATCATTCGTTCGTATTAATTATCAAAATGGAAAATAAACAAAAAATTTGTCAGGGTTTATGTTTATTTATATTCACAAGCAAAAATTAAGTTGACTACTGAAATATCAATCTTTCTTAAGGTCATTGCACGTTCAAAAGTTTTAGTCGTAATCGTAAGGCCGTAAGCAAATCGACCAATCACAATCAAGCATTCTAAAATGTAATGAGAATATTTGAACTGTGATTGGTCTGTCGTAACTCGAAATCGAATAACGTAATTACGACCTATAAAAGTAAAAAAGGAGCACAGTGCAAATTCAGCACTTCGTAAGCTGTTGCGCGCGCTCCCAAAACCGCGATTAAATGCAAGATATGCAATTCGTTGCAATATGCAATTAAGACATCGCGACCTAGTACCGAAAAATCACCTACTTTCGGACCATAAAAAGAGAGATAACGAGTACCTCGGGGCCGTATTCCGAAACTAAGTGGTGACGCGTATACTTGAAGAAACTGTGAGATTCTGTAAACGCCGACATTGTTACATCGCCGAAGCATCACCAAACCGAACTCTACGATACGTAAGCTGTACAAATAAATCTTTTTGCACGGAATCTCTGCCTCGTGTTTCTCGACACTCGGAGTCCCAACTCCTAAGACGAACCGAACCCTTGGATCATCCCCAAAATTCCCGTTGTACCCGGAGAGGCACAACAGGTCGATTTGCTTACGGCCTTACGATTACGACTAAAACTTTTGAACGTGCAATGGTCTTTACTTCTATTCTACTTCCAGTGGAAATAGTACGTTAAATTCGATGCGCACCGAAACAGAATCGGATTGACGATTTCGGTGGAAACTAGACCATTGTTATTATATGTTTTTTCGCTTCTCTACGCATTGCATTATAGCATTTTCGAATGTAGTAGGTTTAATCGCTCCCAGAGCGATTAATGACGTCATTGCATCGTTTCTGCCAATAAAAGGCTTGAATTCATAGTAAAATATAGTGATTAATAGAATCGGGTTGGGTTAACCCGTTTATTCGAAAACGCTATTAGTAGAGTCCTAAATAATTAGAGAGGCGAAAATAGCGTCTCGCTTGCTGATTAGCTGACCGCCATGGCCCCGTTCCACTTAACGACCGCAACGCTCACGGTATCATTTCATCTTTGTTGTTCACCGAAAGTTAAACAAAGACAGATGATGCTCGCGAGTGTTGCGGTTGTTAAGTGGAACGCGCCCTATGTTGGTCTCGTAGTAAATCCTACGTGCAAACTAACCGCAACCAGCGTACCGTAAGTGAGAAAAAAGTATATTTGTAATGTTATTTTCTAAAAAAAAAAAATTTAATATCTCTGAGACATTTTTAAGACATTTTAGATTACAAATGGATAACTGCAGGCCCAACATGGCGATCATGGGAAGCATGGAGGGGGTAACGATGTCGCCTCTCTGATTATATAGGATTCTAGCCATAGACATAGACTACGTTTACACATCACCCCTAATCGGGTTTAATAACATCCGTAGTTTTAAGGCTGGCCAATCACAGAGCTCTGTTACACGGCACCCTAAGGGCCAATTTCACCAAGTCTGGTTAGATTAACCGACGGTTAAAATTAGCAGGGTTCCAACTGAAATTATATGAATGCTTGGTTTTCCTTCACCTCTATTTTCTGTTGGCCACCCTGCTAATTTTAACCGTCGGTTAATCTAACCGGATTTGGTGGAATTGGCCCTTAATCGGGTTTAATAACATCCATAGTTGTAAAACTGGCCAATCACAGCTATTCCTCTGAAGAATGGAATGACCGTGATTGGCCAGCCTTAGAACTACGGATGTTATTAAACCTGATTAGGGGTGACGTGTAAACGTAGTCACAGTCATTCCATTCTTCAGAGGAATAGCTGTGATTGGTCAGTTTTACAACTACGGATGTTATTAAACCCGATTAAGAGTGCCGTGTAACAGAGCTCATAGTATATCTAGACCGAGCGTTTGCCTTTATTTAAGGAGTGGGGGTAAAGATGCACGTAGAAAAGGACATACTCTGTTTCGTGCCCCTCGCGTTCTCTTTCGCTCGCACGTAGCATAGCGTACTCTTTAGGTACATTTTCACGAGCCGCTGAAATCGATCGTTTGAGCGACAAAAAGGATCACGTGATCGAAATAGACGAATCAGCGGCTAGACCGTCATCACTCGTTCGTCCATTTCGATCACGTGATCCTTTTTGTCGCTCAAACGATCAATTTCGGCGGCTCGTGAAAATGTACCTTTTCGCTATGCTACATGCGAGTGAGAGAGAACGCAAGGAGCACGGAACAGAGTATGTCCTTTTCTACGTGCACCTTGGCCCTCACTCCTCAACACTCGGTCTTGATATACTATGTCTATGGTTTTCGTCGATATTGTTCTTGTTCTCGTCCGGATCTTCTGTATTATCGTTGTTGTCGTCGGTATTATTGTTTTTGTTTTCGCCGGGAGCGGGCTTTAGATCCTGGATGTGTATGTGACGATACCATTTCCCGCGTTTGCTCCGGAGATCGATGATTACCGGCGAAATAAACCGACGTATTTCCAGCGGGCCGATAAATTTCGGTGCGAGTTTCGCATTGAATGCGTTCGCCTGTTTGGACAGCGGATGGTCTCGCTTCCATACGTATTCGCCGGGCGAATGTCGGGCGGGGTTAGTTCTCAGCCGTGATTAAGGTATGTACCCCGTAGCGTCGTGCGTGGCAGTATTATATGCAAATTGCAATGCGGACAGATGTTCGTCCCATTCGCGTTGGTCGCGATCGATGTATTGCGCCACCTTAATCGTCCGGTTTGTACGCTCTACCGGATTACAGTGTGGCGCGCGGACGGGCGCGGTACGGTGTACTACGTTAAAGGCTTTGAGCCTTTCTGTTAACGGTGCGGACTTAAATTGGGTGCCGTTATCCGATATGACAATGTCGGGGCGGCCGTGTCTTAGTATTATTCGCTCGGTTATTTCGCGCGTTACGGCCTTTGCTGTGGCCTGGCGTAATAGCGTGAGTTCCATCCATTTCGTGAATCGGTCCTGCATGACCAACAGCCACACGTGGCCGCGACGTGATCGTGGAAGCGGGCCCACGAGGTCGACCGTGACATGTTCCCACGGCCGTGTGACGTTGGTTGCATGCAGGTTTCCGGCTAGTTTTTGCTGGAGCGGTTTGTGCGCCAGGCATTTCGGGCAGCGTCGCACGTATGTGGTTATTTCGCGGAACATCCCTGGCTAGTAAAATTTCTCGGCGATACGGGCGATGGTTTTTGCGACCCCCCCCCCCCCCCCCCGTGTCCGGCAGTGGGGGCATCGTGGTACCGTCGAAGGATTTCCGTGCGGAGCACGCACAGCTTCCATTGTTCGTCTGCGTCCGTATCTTTAAAGTTTAGGCTGTGTAGGATGTGTCGGTAGAGTCTGTTGTTTGTTACGCGGTAATCTGGACGCGCGGCGGGTTCGCATCGGATTTCGTTCATCAACCGGTTGTACCAGCGGCAATGTATCGTCTGGATTGCGTTGATTTCTGGTTTTCGTGACAGTGCGTCGGCTACGCGGTTTAGCGCTCCTCGTCGGTACTTAATATCGTAATCAAATTGCTGGAGCTCGAATAACCAGCGCGCGAGGCGTCCCATCGGAGTTTCCAGTTTCTGTAGCCAGTGTAATGACTGATGGTCCATTATAACTGTGAAGGCATAGCCCTCCAAATAGTTTCCCATTCTCCGTATGCCCCAGACGACCGCGAGGCATTCGAGCTCCGTGGCGCTATAGTTTCTTTCGGCGCCGGACAGAGTACGACTCGCGTAGGCGATGACGCGTTCGCCGTCCTCGTGGTATTGGGTGAGGACGGCTCCGAGGCCGCTGGTACTTGCGTCCGTTTGCAAGAAGAAACGGCGGTTAAAATCCGGGCATGCAAGTACGGGCGCGGTGGTTAACGCGTGTTTTAGTTGTCGGAACGCGGCGGTTTCTTCCGCCCCCACGCCCAGCGGACCTTCTTCTTCGTTAATTGCGTGAGGGGTGCGGCTAGCGTCGAGAAGTTTTCGATGAATCGTCGGTACCACGACGCCATCCCGAGGAACTGTCGGATTTGTTTCACGGAACGAGGTTCGGCCCAATTCGCGACCGCGCTGACCTTTTCGGGGTCAGTATGGATTCCGGTGCCATCGACAACGTGTCCCAGGTATTTCAGATTGTTGACGCAGAATCGGTATTTGTCTGGGTTTAACCGGAGGCGGGCCTGGCGGAGATGGCGGAATACTTCGGCGAGCAAGTCTAAATGTTCGTCGAACGTGCGGCTGATTATAATTATGTCGTCGAGGTACACGAAAACGTTCGGTTCGAGCGCGGGGCCGATAACGGTATCGAGCAGGCGTTGGAACGGGGCCAGGGCGGAGTGCAGTCCGAAGGGCATCACCCGGAATTGCATTAAGCCCTTCCCCGGTACTGTGAATGCTGTTATTGGTCGGCTGTCTGGTGCGAGGGGTACTTGCCAGTACCCACTCTTTAAATCAAGCGTCGTGAGATATCGGGCGCCGCGTAGTTTGTCCAGGGTGGCGGTGACCTGAGGCAGCGGGTAGGCATCCTTCTCGGTGACCTCGTTTACTTTCCGAAAGTCGATGCAAAAACGGTGTTTCTCGTCCTTTTTTCGGACGACTACGATGGGCGAGCTCCATGCACTTCGCGATGGCTCGATGACCCCCGCTTTTTCCATTTCCTCGACTTCCGCGTCGATGATGGTTTGCATGGCCGGATTGCGTGGCCGATATCTTTGCTTGATTGGTACGGTCCGGTTCAATCGGATGTGGTGCTCGACCAGTGGGGTCGGCCCTGTGACCGTTTGGAATTTATTGAGTTCGCGGTTTAGGAAGTTATTCAGGCGGTTTTCTTCTTCCTTTGTTTGTGTAGCCAGACCGCTGGTTTTTCCGCAGGTCGGCTGGCGGTGCCGGGTTCGTAGCTGCCGCGGTGGTGAGATCGCGAGCCCCAGGCGGACCCATAAATCGATCCCGAATAGTGCCGCTTCTCGGAGTGTCGGTAGGATCCAGAAGTCGTGGACGTAGATCCGTCCTTGCAGATAGATCGGTAGCCGGACCTTCTCGAGAGTCCGGGCGGCGGTGCCGTCGGTCAACTGCACTTGGCCGTCTTCCTCACTGGGCTTGATGCCGAGTTCTTTCATCATCTCGATGGTTTCGGCATTTACGAATAAAATTTCTGAGCCCGAATCTAGTAGGGCCTCCACGGGGTGCCCGTGAATCGTTGCCGCAATGTATGGCCGAGGTGTATAGGTTACTGGGTTCTGGGCGTCCGGGATTCGGCCGTGGTAATCCCGGCGCGTCTGGCGTTTTCCGGCGATGGATGGCAGTTGGCGGTAAGGACCCCGTCCTTTCCATACTGCGAGCAGAACCGTCGGGGCGGCCGCTTGCATTCGAACCGGGTGTGCCCCCGCTGTTTACAGCGCCAACAGCACTCCTCCCGGTTGTACGCGGTCGCTACGATCGGGGTGGTAGCGGTGTATTGTCTCCGGCTCGGTTGCTCCTGCTCGATCCGCTCGAACTCCGCGGTGTCATCGAACAATTCGTTCAGGTCGTGTACGTCCCGGCGCTTGACATACTTCTTATACTCTGGCCGCATGCTCGCGTAAATTCCGCGACAGTCGTTGGTCGCGGGTGAACCCCCGGCACGGCGTATGAGCGTCATCAATTCGTCCGCGTACGGCGCGAATTTTTCGTTCTCTCTTTGTTTCCGTTCGGCTATTTGTTGTTGGAGTTCTTCGGTGTATCGCGGGGGCAGATTCCGCCGTCGGATGGCGTTACAAAAATCCCCCCACGTCCGCTAGTCTTCGCGGTTATTTCGTGCCCATGCGACGGTGTCCCCGCATAGGAGCTCTGACAGGCCTTTCATTAATTGCTCGCCGGAGTATCCGTAGTCCGCGCGGAAGTCGTCCACCTAGGAATGCGATCGGGTCGCGACCGTCGAACGGACGTCCCCATTTACGCAGCTGTTCTAGCATTTGTGTGGTCGCGGATGGTTTGAATCCGCGCCTTTCGTCGTTCGGTGGTGCAATTTCTATTCGCGGGGGCGTCCGCGTGTTCCGGGCGTCCGGCCCTTGTGCCTCAAATTCTTCCGGGTTCGAGTCTCTATATTGACTCATTCGGGCGCGGATTACGTCGAGCGTTCCGGACGTGTCGATGCCATATGTGGTGGCCGTGGCGACAAGTTGCTCTTTCGAGAGCGTGTATAACCAGCTTTTCATGCTGGACGGTGCTTGGCTACGCCGCTAGATCAAAAAAAAATCGCGTGTCTCCCGGACGGTCCCTGTTCGGGCGCTAATGTAACGGGCCGCTCTCGCGAGGTCGGATAAAGCTCGGTCGGGATCAGGGCTCGAGAAAGTGGTGAGACACGATGATAGATTTAGATTGTAAGTTAATCTCTTTATTTGCCTCTTGCGGCAATGATCAAGTACAAGATGTTAAATCCCGCGAAGCGGGCGCGCGGCGGTGTGCGGGCGCGAAATGTTCGGGGCGCAGTCGCTATTAGACGCGCGGTTAAATAAATAAATGCGGGCGATTCCGCATAATATTTCTATATAAGCGCGACAGGTATTCGGCGCGTGGCGCGTGGTCGTGTTTGTTGTGACGGGCGCCGAATACCGAGTATACAAAACCGCGGTGTCGATTATCTCAGCGCGACGGTTTCTTGTGCGTCTACGATAAGTGCGACGATGTTTACGGCGCGTATTCCCAGCTGTTTCGGGATGCGGTCGGGTATCGAGAAATCTCGATCGGACAGCGAACTCGCTGTCCCTATTCCGTACGCGGAGTAAGGATGACCGGTCGGCCTCGAAAAAGCTCGACGGGGTGGCGAACTCGCCAACCCACGTCCGTCTGGTCGGAGCGGTTGGATGGTAGACCGTTTGCTCGAGAACCCTGGAGGAGAGCGGCGAACACTCCGTTCTCTGTGTCTACGGTCGGAAGGATTGAGAGGAAGCGCAAGCGAGGCGGATTCCGAGAATGCTCGGCGGAGGCTGCGTACTCGTCAACCCCACGTTTCGTCGTATTTGCGTGTATCAGGATCGGTTTGGTAATATCTCGTGCGTACAGCTCGAGCTAGATCAGTTACCGGTCTGGTAATGAGATGTCAAAATGCTGCCGTTTTATACCCGAGCGTCTAGCGGTAATCGCGTCGTTCGCCCCCATGTGGGGATAACGACGCGTTGTTTTCGGCGGGTAATTAATACGGTAAACGCGTCGTTTCCCCTGGGCGCTGAGCCATTTGCCATATATCGGTGAAGATGGAGGTTTTTATCTCTTCTTGTTATTATTATTTACCAATACTTGGGGAGTGTGTATTGAGGTCAAGACCGAGTTCATGTAGTTATAAAGACGTAAATCGTGTGCCAACTAACGTGTGCATATTTTGTGAATCTACAATAAAGCGGTGAGCCCACCTTTTCCCCCATAAGTGTATCACCTTGTCGTGGTTCCTCCCGCCGCGGCGTTTCGGCGGGTGACGCTCGGGCTCTTCCGGCAGCACTCGGCTGTGCTCGATTTTTGGAGCTTTCCGTAACGGCGGCCGTATAACGGCCGTACGGTTGTTTTATATTTTAATGGAACGTTTAAAATAGAGCGCTAAGCGCCTCTGCCACTGCCCGGCTGGTGTTCGCCGGGCGGCAGACTTCCGGCTGGGCTACGTGCCGGGTAACGATGGGGGGTGCATCGTTACAAAGATAAATAGTTAAATGGATTAAAAAGGTTATAATGGGCACAAAGATACAAAAGACTAAAAGAGAAAGATTAACAAATTGTCAATTAACAATTAGTAATTTACAGTTTTAAATTCAATTCGGATTTAATTGCAAGGTTTTAATCAAGATTTTAAGGTTTTTACGGTCTTTAGAGTTTTAATATTTTGGCGATTTAATGTTTAAAAAAGTTTTAACTTTTTAAGTTTAAGTTTTTAGGTTTTTAGATTATAGGTTTTATAGGTTTTTGAGTTTAAATCAGAGTTTGAAAGTTTTAGAATTACAGGGTTTCAATGTTTATAGATAAAGTTATAATGTTCTAAAGGTTTAAAGATTTAAAAGTATGAGATTATATACTGCGATGTGTTATACTAATTATAGTTTAGCTGTATTTTGTATTTTATTTGTGAAAATTGTTGATGTATACTGGAAGTCCATCCGAAGCCGCAAGGATTAAAGAAAATAATAATAATAATAATAAAGTCTATCTCTCTTGCATGCTATGCTCTCAGTGAATTGCGTTCTATTCATATCTTTAATCCATAATCCTTGGTTCTCACCAAGATTGAGTTTTTGGCCATGTGGCGGGTAGCTAACCTAATACGATGCACGGTGCCAATCAAATAAAGAAGAAGAAGATGACGTCAAATCATGTTAGCAGATTCTGCTCGGTTTCTGCCACCAATGTTGTCAAATTTTGGGCAGCAGGCTATGCTCGATTTTTGGCACCAATTTGTCGATTTAATCGATAATAACAACTTCTGTATCAAATTTGTAGCCTTTTCACTGACAACAGTCGATAGCAGACACTTGGCATGATCTATTTTCGACCAACTTGGCTATGTGGGTCATTATTTCGATAAACTACTGTATCGAATTTAATTGAGGAATTAATATTATCAGGTTATAATTTATCAGATTCTTTTAATGTAAAGTTAATATCAGCAAAGCTCAGTTTTTTATTTTTCTTATGATATATAGCAGATATAATTATATAAATAATAATTATACAAATTATATTAAATAATAAAATTATTTATAAATGTTTAATAATTCTAAACAATTGATGCTTACGTTGTTTATATATTACATGTTCTGTAAATAAATTATTTTTACAATACATAAATATTTCTTTCCTAATAAAACATGAATGCTGTGCAGCATTATCAAATGATAGTTTTTCATGATAGTATTTTGTCATAGTGCTTGCATTTATTTTCTTATTAATTTAGAAGATTAAATACAGAACTAAAAGAAATCTTAATGTGATGGAATTATTTGTAATATATATTAAATTTCAGATTTGTAGGTAATCGTTTCGTGGTGACGTTCTTGATAACCATTAATGGGGCCTGCGATGTAATTGATAATTTTGAGTTGTCCTTCTGCATCGTAAAAACCATATCGGCCCTTAACGCTTCCGTCCTGAAGACGCTCCTCCATTTTGAATTGCCGATTTTTTCTACAATAAATTATATTAATCTTTTTAGTGATTGTTTTTTCGAAAGTCTTTATAAAACTTTTAATTCACAAGCGACTTACTGATTCTTTGTGTATACGATAATTAATAACTAATAATATGATGATAAATTATATGGTGTCCGATAATAATCGTATCACCTCTTGTGTACAAGTAGAGTGGACTAAACCGAGTAGGAAAGTCCTCCAGCGTTTTGCGATTTTTTACAATAATTAATGAGAAATTAATTTTAAAAAATCAGCTTAACCATGCAAGTAGAAATGTGCGGTGAGAAAAGACAGCCCACTATTACACGGTTACTAGGCTACACATGCTTGATTATTGTCCCAATGTGAGGACTTTATTAATGATGTGAAAGAAGTGAGGACGCATGTGTGATTAGATAAGCAAAAAGCGAGCGATGTATGGAGGTATAGAATTGTAGATAGCGAAGAAAGGAGGCGAATAGGTGGAGGAGAGAGAGAGGAAGAATATTGATTAATAATTAAGTTGGAAAAAGCATAGGATAAGAATTAAGTAAGAATTATAGGATGAAATAAAAGAAGAAGTTAGGCAAGTGAGAAATGGTAGGCGCGAAGTAGTAGACAGGGACATAGGTGAGGAAGACAGGAAGAGAGAGAGAGGAGTGCTTAATTCGAAAGGAAAGTAGGTATAGGTGAAGTAACTAAAGCGAGAAAAGTAGGATAAGAGTACTTAGTACGAGGAAGAGGAGTCGGTATAAGTAGCGCAAATATGGACAAGTCATCGGAGGGTTTTTACACAGTATATACAGTAGCGTAACTCTCTGTCGGCACCTTTGATGTTTGCGTAACCAAAAATGAATTGCACATGTGCTGATTTGATAGGTAACCAATCATGGCAGTGATCTTCTGTCTCACTTACTCTCCTTTTCATAATTTTCATTTTCTTTCTAACTTCTTACATACACACTGTGGCGGATAATCCACCACCAAGTATAAGCGCATGCCATATAAGGCGCGCGAAATACTCGCGGGAAATAAAGGTCCACGCGCTAATCACGTGCCGCGCGCACAACAAGGACCACGCGCTAAGCACGTGCCGCGCGCAGGACGAAGAACACGCGATAAGCACGTGCACAACAGCTCAGGTAGTCAAATACCTAACCGCGAGACGGCGAATTGGGCAAACCGAAATCTCGCTATCAGAATACCATCAACAACAGTATATAAGGTAGCGATGCGACAAGGCAGATCAGTCAGCTCACGCTTTCGAGAGCGCAAGCAACAGATACGTGAGCACGACTCTTTTGATATCCGCCTAGAGCGGCTAAAAGCTGTTGAACAGCGCCCCTACAGGTTCGCCTTCACGACCGCTGCCGCCCCGATCACCAGGGGCCGACCTACGGCAGAGAGCGGACCAGGAGAGCACACAGCAAACGAGCGAACGAGCAAATAGACGAGTGCAGTGATCACTACTGCCCTGGAAGCTGGAGCCGCTGGAGATACCGGCCGCCACCTTCACACGACCTCCAAGGTGCCTGCTCGCTACCTGGGACATACGGCTAAGGAGGTACACGTCATCCTCCTATCCAGGAACGGTGCCAGCGCTTCTAACACCACCAGCGCTAACACCGCCCAGGAGCGGCGCTAAGAGAGGCGGCAGACAGGAACGAGCCACTCAGACGGACCGTCGCAGCCTAGTGCATCGCGGCACACAACAGCATCAGCCGCAGACACGGGAGCGAGCCACGCAGTCCTCCGACTCAGACTGGGAGGCCACGACCAAAACGACGGCCACGCAAACAGAGGCGATTCATCACAGAGCCTCCACGCGCCTCCGACGAGCTGCTTCAACGCCAGCGAAGCCCAGGGTCTCGTCCGAACACAGATCCTTGAAGTGGACCAAGACCACACCACAAATCTCGTGGCGAGAAAACCTCGCCACGCGTAGGGGTCGCTAACGCGACGCAATCGGCCCTTTTCAGGGCCACACAAAAATTTTAACACTTGTACATATAACCCGGAGAATATATTTATTGTCGATATATAGAACGTGCATTCTACCTTTCAATCGACATCCTATCTTCGAACACATCCAAGCAACCTCCACACACACTATACAGGATGAGACATTTGACGTCCAGAACATACATTACCTATACAGGGACGCATTTGAAATATCTCCCTGTTATTTTTGAAAATGCAAAAAACTTTCTTAAAAAAATGTTTTCTTTAAACGGATAAATAATACAATAACAAACATTTTTTTCTTAAAATAAATTTTTTTTCTTTTTGATTATAATTCTATAAAGAAAAATTTCTCACGAAATTATCTAAAGATGAACACATAATAAATGACTAAATTTCCTTTTTTGGCAGCTATAATTTTATAATAACAAAGATTCTTTTGTAAGAAATACCGATAAGTTTAATATTCTCAAGAATATACATATAATCTTGAGAAAAAAATATTTGTTATTGCATTATTTGTTCTATTAAAGCAGACATTTTTCTCTATAGATATTTTTCATTTTCAAAAGTAACAGATATTTTAGATTCAAACATTAGGTGCTTCACTCTATACATATAAATAAAAATTATATAAAGAAGTAGTTGGATAATATGACGCAATATATTCTGAAACAAAAACAAAAATCATTAATAACAATAAATAATAAAAACACATAATAATATAAAACTCAATTAATAATGAAGTAATACATATGTAGATGTCAGGCATATATTTTTGAAAAAATAATACAAAAAAGTAATAAAAAACATGCATAAAATGTATTAAATGTAGTATAATTAAAGAAATGTTATAAATATGTATATGAATAAAAATAATATATATAACATGAATAAAAATAATATTTTGGCTAACAATAAGTAAGCATATTTTTTTCATAAGATAAAATATAATTTTATTTCCGTATGATTTAAAACATAATTTATAAATATATGTATATATAAATTATAAAAAATTATAAATATCTAAAATTTATAAAAAAAAATTAATAAATATTAATAAATATTAATAAATATTAGTAAATGGAATTAGAAATACATCTATTTATACTAAATGGCCATTTAAATGCCTTATATGAACATTTCCATAGGATTGAGACAGAGTACAATTAGAAAAAGGAACTAACATAAGACCTGTGTATTGTGATCTGGGAGTCGATCATGTACTTTTTCCCTAGGGCGGAAACGTGAAAAGTTTCACGTGAACTCTATGATTCCGCTTGATCATGTAACTCTCCCAACCGTGGAAATGTGAAACTTTTCACGTGAACTTTTTCGTCATGAAACTTGGTGGCGGAAAAGCGGAAATCTAGGGAATTAATAAATATACTTCAGAATTAGAATAAGTGTAGTACATTCTTGTTAATACTGCATTAACAGAAGAAAGGTTTGTTGTGTAATGCTGTACTAATAGTAATAATCCCCCTTAGTTATAAAGCCTAAAAGTTATGTTTAATGATTTCACTTTCCGCGCATCCAAGCTATGTACCTATTTGAAATGCATGGGAAGTTTCACGTGAAATCTGGATGAGTGAAAAATGAAAAGTGAAAAATGAAAAGTGGAAAATGAAAAGTGAAAACACAAATTTCAAATAATCGCGGGCTAGTAAGAGCCAGAAAGTGGGTAGTAGTGCGTCAGTTTCATAGAAAAAAAAGTTTTCTATGAAACTGAATATGTGCACAGAGCACGAAATTTACTTGGTGCTATACCAAGATTTTTAAAATTAATCTCAATTCGAGATTTAAAATAACCCCTCTTTACCCCCCTGGAGAGACGAAGGCGAGAAAAATATCGGGGCGAAGTCGCTGAATCGGGAATCGAACCCGAGTCTTTCGCTTGCCGGGCGACTGCTCTTACCGCTCAGCTATTCAGACCCCACACCACCGATACTTCTCATTCGCCTTATATGTAAATATCTATTACTAATAACGCCATCTTTCAGCCGACGTGAACTAACCATTTTAAGAAATTAGGCTCTCGAGTGACATCACAAATTTCAAATAATCGCGGACTAGTAAGAGCCAGAACGCGGATGGTAGTGCGTCGGCAAGCGAAAGACTCGGGTTCGATTTCCGATTCAGCGACTTCGCCCCGATATTTTCCTCGCCTTCGTCTTTCCAGGGTGTTATTATAAATCTCGAATTGAGATTAATTTAAAAAATCTTGATGTAGCACCAAGTAAATTTCGTGCCCTGTGCACATATTCAGTTTCATAGAAAACTTTTTTTTCTATGAAACTGACGCACTACTATCCGCGTTCTGGCTCTTACTAGCCTGCGATTATTTGAAATTTGTGATGTCACTCGAGAGCCTAATTTCTTAAAATTGTTAGTTCACGCCAGCTGAAAGATGGCGTTATTAGTAATAGATATTTACATATAAGGCAAATGAGAAGTATCGGTGGTGTGGGATCTGAATAGCTCAGAGGTAAGAGCAATCGCTCGGCGAGCGAAAGACTCGGGTTCGATTCCCGATTCAGCGACTTCGCCCCGATATTTTTCTCGCCTTCGTCCCTCTAGGGGGGTAAAGAGGAGTTATTATAAATCTCGAATTAAGATTAATTTTAAAAATCTTGGTATAGCACCAAGTAAATTTCGTGCCCTGTGCACATATTCAGTTTCATAGAAAACTTATTTTTCTATGAAATTGACGCACTACCATCCGCGTTCTGGCTCTTACTAGCCGGCAATTATTTGAAATTTGTGATGTCACTCGAGAGCTTAATTTCTTAAAATTGAAAAGTAAAAAGTGAGAAGTTTCACGTGAAATTACATGATCGACCCCCTGTTACCTACCAAGTCCGCGCATGTGCAGTTTATTTTTGACTGCGCTGATAGAAGTCTGTGTTTTTATCATAGACATAGGGTAGGACAGACCGGCACCTGCCGTGAGAGACAACGTGGAAACATATGAAAGACAGAAATAGCATTCTGTCTCTTTTGTATGTATAGTGGGAACTAGTAGGAGAAAGTAAAGACGAAGCGAACAAGTGCCTCCTTTCATGCACATGTATTCCCCTCATTCACTTTTATCCCTACTACTCTTACTCAAGCAAGAACAGAAATAGCATTATGGGGATTGCTATAGAGATTACTGGCCCGTCTATCTTATATGTCTATAATTTTCATATATCGAAAGATAAAATGAGCAGAATCATGGAAAAAATAAAAGAGAAAGGAAGAGGAAGGGAAAGAGCAAATTCAACATTAATATTGGATCCGTGGGTAGACATGAAGTCACAGAAAGAAGAAGAAAAAAAGGATAAAAAGAAAAAAACGAGACAGGAAGAAGAAACTAAGAAAGATGATGATTGTAAGAAAAGCAATAAATTAGTAAGATTGCGATCCAATAAAAGGATTAAAAAGAAGGATGAGAAGAGGAAAGAGGAAGAAAAGATGCTGGCAATTCTGAGAGAAATAAAAAATGAGATATGGCAGATATGAGAAACGAAATGAGGGAAAGAAGAATGGAAGGTAAAAAAGAATAGAATTGAGGAGAAACTATAGATGATGTTACGTCCTGGCGATTCCACGATTCCTTCCTTCCGCGAAGTGTCGGCAATGATCGTCGATTGGTGAGATAAACGAATCGCTCAGTAAACAGACCAACGTAAAAGATGAAACCATGCCGGTTTCCTCAAAATAATATAAAATTTTCTAACGAAATACCCAACAAACACAACTGCATCAATAACAATGTAAAATTTTCTAACGAAATACCCAATAAACACAGCTGCATCTATAATAATAAAAATTTTCCAACAAATATTCAATAAACACAGCTGCACCAATAGCAATAAAAATTATCATAGGAAAATAGGACCTTTTTCTAATCTGTATACGTGCAAGGAATCTTCGAACGAATATCGAACTCACCAATGGACGATCACCACGGGTAAAACGTGTAAAGTAGGAGAAACACCCCGCCTAACGAAGACACTGGCACATTTTTAATTTGCTAAGATTGGAAAATCCCCACTTCTGCGCAAATTCAATTCGTCAAAGGTTTGGAAGATTCCCACTCTTAGAATTAGAATACGCCCCAAAAAGAAAATTATAAAAAGAGAACTCGCGAACACATCATCTCTCTTATTTCTGCAATTCTCAATCCGAGTGCATTTATTATTCTGCAACTTCCAATCCGAGTACTCTTGTTGTGTGTCGTGACTCACGAGTTAGTTGTGAAAATTAGTGTCTTCCATCAGCGGGGTCTTTCAACCATCATCAACCACAACCAACCAATCGAAGCAGCGCCTAAAGTCGCCAACTTCATATTACCCACTAGAAAAACACCGATTAAAAGTAAGTCGCTACCAACCAATTTTTCTTCACGCGAATTTCAATTAGAAATTGTTACCTTATCATTTTCTATAGTGAAAAGGATCACCTTGCGTATTTCGATCAAGCGACTTCATTTGCGAACTAAGCACATACACAGAGTTTATCGCAGGACTCGGAGGGCATTGGCTCGAGCTGATCCACAAACAATTAAGATAGCTAATCAATATATCGCTAAGATCAATTATAATTTAGTCAAAGCGAATAGAATCGTTAGAATAATTAATAACATTAACGATCACAATTGCGAGTCTACACACACCTACACACATTCTAAAGACTTAATTACTCCAAGTTTCCTTCCCCATTTTTCTCCAAGCTACTCCCCAGTATATTCCCCCGAACTCTTTTCTCCTGAACCGCCTTCCTCCCCGAGATCATTTTCGTCATTATCTACAGTCCTCTTGAATAATTCACTCCCTTCTTCCCCGCAGTTTTCGGAATCAGGCGATTTCGAAAAGGCTATAGAGGAGTTCTGTAATGAACTACCCGACTTAGAGTCCGCTTCATCCTACCAGGATTAAATTAAACCGATATATCCCCCTTCATTCTCTTTCTCCATGATTCCATATTTCCTTTCTACTCACACACGCACACATGTTTTGTTTTTGTTTTTTTATTAATTAAATCTTCATATTATATTAACCAGTCAGAACCTAAAATTAACGATAAAATCATTCCCTTGCATTCTGACTGATGCCCTCCGTATTAATGTAACACCCGCGAACATACACACACACACACACACACACACACACACACACACACACATTCACACATACTCAGAAGAAAACGAATATTATATTTTTATTTTTTTTATATTATCATGTATATCTATCATTCATTTTAAAATGAATAAATTTATATTTGTTAATTAAAAATCAAAATAAATCCTTATTAACCCCCACTCATCCCTTAGATAAAGATCGCACTTGGTCCCATCCCGCGTAAAAGAGATTAAATTCTCTGACCGAAAAGGGACCGCCGAGCGAACTTCCGAAAACAGTGTAATAGCGACTCAGTCGTTTACTTGCTTTTCGGACCTGTCAGTTCGTTCGACCCGATTCCAAACGCCACGAGGCGTTTGACTTCGGGATAATAAAAGATAGTTGTTGCATCCTTCCGTTGACTCATCCTTCCCCGAGTCTGGACATAACAATGAAATAAAAGAAAGGCTAACAATAAGAGAGGTATATAAGGAAAGACAGAAAATAACATAAAAGAAGGAGATAAAGATATGTTGGAAGAGATGACAGATAAAGTATTGGAATGAATAAAGAAGAAGGAGGAAAATATAAAAAAATCAGATGAAGAGGCCCTCACAGCACCAAACATCGCAGTAAGATTATAGAGAGGTTACAAACTTACACATTTTAATGATCATATTACTGGTATATATCACTAACCTTATAATGAAACCTTACTTTATAATATTGTCGGAAGATTAGTGGAACCTTATTTCAATATTTCAGCAATCTTACGCGCAATCATTTTACTTTTTGCGTATGCTGAAAATATTACAAAAAACTATAAAATATCGTTTAATATTAATATTTAAATTTAATGTGCATGTTTTCATATATCCAAAATTATTATTTATTTAATATTTCATGAGAAATGTTACTGCGCGCAATATTCCAAAAACTTTACAAAAAGATAGTATTCAGCTGCTAATTCGTTATACTATGCGACGCACGATGCGTCCATCTCGTATTTGAGTTTCAGTCATGAGAATTATACAAAACTTGCAAAGAACAACTGGCAGAAGATTAAAAATGTAATTATTTCTATCAGTCTAATTTCTGATACAATCCCAACATAGGGAATTAAGATATTGGACTGATTGTTTCTTAGAAATCGGGAAGATAAATGTCCGAAAAAGGTAAAATTGGTAATTATTCAGTTTAGCGGCCCCACCTCAGATATCGATAAAATTATGCTCATTCGACGCGTTTTTACACAAAACGAAAGAATATAACAGAAAAAAATGTCGCTCTGGTTTGCGAAACGAGATATTAATAGTTAAAGTTGACGACTATTTAGGTTAGAAAACCTGTCATCATCGTAATTATTTCTATCGGTTTAATTTTTGATACAACTCCCGTACCGGGGAATTCAGATATTGAACTGATTTTTGGAAAATCAGACAGATAAATGTCCGATTTTCATTTATTCGGAAAGAAATTGTCCGAATAAGTGAAAATCGTTCGTTATTATATTTACTTAAAATATAAAATAGAAATTAACTTCCATATAAACAAAATTTTTTAATTTTAATTTAATTTTATAAATAAAATTATTCAAATTTTTCTATACATATTACATTAATATATGTTATTAATATTATATATTTATATGTTATTAATACAAACGTCAAAAAATGACGTCCCGTGAATGTCGACATATTGACGAGTGGCCTTCACTTGGACACAGTACAATTGGACACGATGCAAATGGACACGTTGCAAATGGACACAAAACTTTGCACACGGTTCAATTGGACACAATAATTTTGGACACAGTAGCTTTTGGACACAGAAGAAAATTCATTTGGACACCGTTCAGTAGCACACCGGTCAGTTGCACACCGTTCAGTTGCACACCGTTCAGTTGCACACATAAAAATGCATACCGTTCAGTTGGACACATAAAAATGCACACCGTTCAGTTGGACACATAAAAATGCACACTGTTCAGTTGCACACCGCTCAGTTGCACACCGTTCAGTTGCACACCGTTCAGTTGCACACCGCTCAATTGCACACCGGTCAGTTGCAACTGACCGGTGTGCTACTGAACGGTGTCCAAATTAATTTTCTTCTGTGTCCAAAAGCTACTGTGTCCAAAATTATTGTGTCCAATTGAGCCGTGTGCAAAGTTTCGTGTCCATTTGCAACGTATCCATTTGCACCGTGTCCAATTGTACTGTGTCCAAGTGCACCGCTCCCATATCGATTATTAACGTCATTTTGAATCTTATGAGACCAAACTTTAGGACGTCTAATTGGTCATTTTGTGACCAAAATTTACCGTCATTTTGGTACTTGGGATTGAAACTTTTTAAATGTTTAAATCTATTTAAATGTACTATTTTATATAAATGTCTAGAAACTGCTCGATTCTTGCTGTCAATCTGCCGTCAGATTGCGTGCAGGCTCTGCGTGATTTCTGCTGCCAATCTGCTCACATTACCTGTCAGCAGGCTTTGTCGACAAAACACGAGCTTAATGCGGACACAGATGACTATGGTTTTGGTGTGAGATTCTGATTAAATTTGCTGCCAATCTGCGCGCATGCTGCTAACATTTTGCTATCTGGGGGTATTCTGCCTATTCGGCAACGTTTTTACTATTCGGCCGAACACCGAATATTAGTATACTATTCGACCGAATACCGATAGTTTTAAATGTAAAATTGAAAGGAAATAGTAGCTAATAGACTGTTGCCACCTCAGCCGCGGATGCGTAATTTTAACATGCTCGAGTATCTAATTTATTTATTTATATATCTAATAAAATTAAATTAAATAAAACACATTTATTGTTACATAATGTATTTATGCGGGGAGGCGCGGTTGGGAGTGCCGCGCGCCCACTGCATTGTCTTCGACTCTATGTTGAGCCGTTGGCGTTAAAACCGTGTCTAATATTCGCTGAATATTCGATTATTCGGCACATGACCTTGCCAAATATTCGGTATTCGATTGAATATATGGTACTATTCGTTGCATCTCTTATATACAGGGTGTCCGACAAGTAAGTGACCAAACGAAAGGTGGAAGTAGATTGGCTCAAACTGAAAAGAAAAGTCCTATACCATTTTGCGATTTTCGTAATAATTATTGAGAAATTAATTAAAAAATACCGGCCAATTCGCGCGAGTATTACCGCGCGGTGAGAAAGAACGGCCTGATATAGGCGGCATTGATATATGGTTGCTAGGACGCGAAAATCCATCGTTATGTACCGCTCGTATATAACTGTTGTCATTTGTAGAACGTTCCTCCCAAAACTGTCGCGCGCCTACTGTTGTCTCACTTGTCGTTTAGCCGTGCCTGAGCGCGCAAAATCTCAGCCCTGTCATTCGTAAAATATAATCGCTTCCCGTTTAAAAACTATTATAGCCTCGACATTTTTGTATTAGAATTTTCGTCTTGAAATGTTCTAAGGAATCTGCCATTAAGAGGAGATACAGTAGTTTTAGGACACCCTGTATATATACCAAAAGTGGCCACTCCCTTTTATCTTTTAAACTAAAAGAGATAAACCATAACAAATATATATCAAATTAAATGATTCAAACTAAACTCTATTGTGAGCATAGTAGTCGTTTACAAAAGCTATCTGTGTTAACGAACGTATGCATAATTTCTTTATAACAATGTGGATATTTCGATAGAATAAAAGTTGTAGTGCTGTTTGAAACGAATAGAATGATGTAATTTAATATAAATATTTTACATATTAAACAAGCTTTATGGGCTTAAGGATTTATCGGAGCTATCTTAAAATAGTACACTATTGATAAAAATTGGTGAGGTTGTTCTTTACGTCTTTCTAATATGCTAAAAAAAAGATCACATTAATTCATTAAACCGTTAATGAGTTATTATGATTTTAATTTTCACTCATTTTTTTGTGTAACACACTCAGTTTTTTGTTCTTTTGTTAAAGCCATAACTTTTTTTCTTAATTTTCCACATTTTTGTTATGCAAGTTTTTTTGTATACATACGTTTAGTAATTATATTATTTTGCTTTTCCAACGATAAGCTGTAATATTTTCCATGATGTAAAAATATAAGGTGTACCATTGCGCATAATGGCGGCCGAATTTGGAACAGCCAATCAAATTTTTGCTCCAAAAGTTGCCCGAGATTCAAATGCAGTATTTGTGAAAATCTGATAACAATGCAAACAAAATTAAAATTTGTCAAAATAGTACGCAATCTTTTAAATTAATAAAAATATGTAATACAAAACAAAATTCGGCAAGCATTCCTTTTTCTCCTAACTTAACCTGTTGTCAGGGAAGCTGCCATGTTGCTTTTCATGATTTGGGGCAAATCTCTGGTCAAAGAGCAGCTATTATTTTGAACCACTGCGCATCCTCGGGAATGGTACATCTTATATTCTTATATCATGATATTTTCTATCGCGATATGTCGAACAACACAATGTAATCACTAACCTCACTTTGTGCAACTCTTTTATTTTATAAAGTTAGATTCAGAACATTTTCACTCTCAAAAGTTGCGTCATATAAATAAGGAAATTCGCAAATAGAGCTAAAATAATATTGGGAAAATAAAAAAATATGTTTCTACAAGTAAATATGTAATTATATTATCATTTGTGTCATTCATATCTACCTTTACTATACGTAGGGCGTAGATATTTAAGAATTTAGAATTTCGGGTACGATTGTATCTCCAATACATCCTTAAAATATCGCGGGCGACATTTACCTTTTCATTTTCGGTCCTGCGATATGGCCAACTTCTGACTCGTACATTAGAGATTAATATATGCACAGACTTCTATATATTACTAGACTGCTAACTCCCCAAATTTCGGTTATATAAAATGGCCTCAAAAAGCATGTATTAAGGTATCTCATTTTGCACATGCACAGAAGCAATCTGATAGATATAGACAATACATTCTTCATAATTATAATTGACAGTTGACAATTATTTTAAATTTAACTTGAATTGAATAAAAAAATTATTGAAAAATAATAATAAAAGAAATATAAAAATGCCTTTTAAATGTACTGTTGTAAAATGCAAAAGCACCGCAGCATACAACAGAAATAAAAATAATGATAACAAAATCTCTTTCTTTAGGTAAATATCATTAAATAAAAATAAATTAAAAATAAAAATATTATTAATATTAATAATATTAATATAATAATATTAATATAATAATATTATATAATATTAATATTATATTATAATATAATATTATATTATATTATATACAGGATGTTCCCGGGTTAAATGGCCAAACTTGAAATATGAATTTAGGATCTTAAAACAAGAAAAAATTTTTTCTCTGGAAGTATGCTCGCAAACGCTTCGTTCAAGAGATATTGACTTCTGAAGTTATGAACTATAGGAACGAATATTTTCGAAATGTTTCTTTTTATTTTTGTTTTGAAGATCGAAGATCATTGACAGGTTTGTGTTTGCACTGTAGACAAAGCTCCGTACATTCGTACCAAATAATTGTTAGTTCGTTGAATGCTTTCGTGGAATAAACTAGTACAATCATGCCTCATACGTTAAATTATCATGCCTCATACAATTATTTGGTACGAATGTACGGAGCTTTGTTTACAAACACAAGCCTGTCAATGACCTTCGATTTTCAAAACAAAAATAAAAAGAAACATTTCGAAATTATTCGTTCCTATAGTTCATAACTTCAGAAGTCAATATCTCTTGAACGAAGCGTTTGCGAGTATACTTCCAGAGGAAATTTTTTTCTTGTTTTAAGGTCCTAAATTCATATTTCAAGTTTGGCCATTTAACCTGGGAACACCCTGTATAATAAAATATATACATATATACATATATATAAATAATAGTAATAATAATAATAATAATAATAATAATATAATAATAATATATAAATAATAATTATATATATAATTATATATATAATTATTATAATATATTACATTATATTATATTATAGTATATTATATTATTAATATTATTAATATTATTATTTATATTATTATTATTATTATTATTATTAAGTAAAAATATATGGTAAAATTATATATATTGGAAGGCTGCTATGTGTCTTTTAATCATTCAAAAAAATTCTATAATAAAATTCTATAATATATTTAATGTTAAATTAATTATTGTTGAATAATTTAGATTTCCTATGAGTACACCAAATTTATTGGAACAATGGATAGCAGCAATTAATAGGAAAAATTGGACACCAACATCATCAAGTCGCATTTGCCAATTTCATCTTAAGGATACTGATTTTTTTAATACTTCAAAAGTGAGAAAATTAAAAGCAGATTATACTTTCTCAAAATTTATACAGGGTGTCCCGCAACGTGATGTCCATACTGAAACTGTGTGTTCTTTGTGTCATTCTAAGTCAAAAAGTCTTAATACACATATGCCCTAAAGTCGCTTGTTTTGAAGTTATAGCGAAAAAATGCAAAAGTAGTTATTTCTCACACTAATGCGAGAAAAGCACCTTTATGACTTACCTTACCGCACTAGTAGTGCGGAAATAACAGGCATTACAAAAAATATTGTATGTATGGCATGTGCGGAAGACAACGAACTACGTCGCGCACATTACATTCGCTTCAGCTCATGCGGCAACTTCATATTCGACATAATTCATTGTTTTCCACACTTGCCACACAAGATAATATTAATAAATTGACTGTCGTTTTAAGTGAAAACATCGCATAAACATAGCTTAGAATTGTTACGAGATATCTAAATGAAAAATTTCCTGAGCGCTGGATTGGCTGGGGAGGTCCAATAAATTGGCCTGCAAGATCTCCCGATCTATCTCTTCTGGATTATTTTTTGTGGGGGCACATGAAATCTCTAGTCTATGCGGATAAGCCAGTCAATCGGCAGCAGTCAGTAAATAAAATAACAGACGCTTGTAATAATACACGTAACGATGCGGAACTTCTTTTGCGTTCTACGACATCAATAATTCAAAGAGCAGAAGTGTGTGTAGACCAAAATGCTGGTCACATTGAACAATTTATAAAGTAGTTTATAAAGTAAATTATTGTTTAATTATTGTTTAATTATTGTTTAATTATCAATAAATAATATTATTTTTAATAAATAATATTGTTCGTATTTTATGCAATTTTGTTTTTTTGCTATAATTTTGGAACAATCGACTTTTGTTGGCTAGGATAATTTAATCTTAATCTTTATGTTTGTTCCTAGCAGCGACGTTTTTTTGTTTCATAAGAAAGTTTCTCTAAAAAAAATATATAGAGCGCGCTACTGATCTTTCTCTGTCTAGTATTACGTTACATTCTAAGTCTCTATCTCTTAAAAAGGAAAAAAGCCATGATAATTACTTCTTAACTTTTGGACAATAATAAAATAAAGGTCAATTATTCAATGGAAAGAATACGAGCTCATTAATCATTTATTATCCCATAACGGACAATCTGAGCATTAAACAGAAGCGCATAAGTTTCATAGCCAGTAAATATTAGGTTATGGGCCCAGGACGCACGACTGTGGACTCTATTTTTGCGGATTTTGTCTAAGAAGTAAAAGAGATTCTGAGAATGATTTCAATTTCGGACAACAACACATCGAATATTATTCAATTCGATGGGAAAAACTTTAGTAACTGGAAATATAGACTAGGAATTCTTTTGGATGAAAAAGGATTGAAAAGGTATGTTGAATATAAATTAGTTGATATTTTACAATCTGCGAATGATTCACAGCATGAAAAGATTAAGAAAGAAGAGAAACAATGCATTTCAATCATCGTACAAAGCATCCACGACAGTCAACTCGAATACATAAAAGATAAAACAACAGCAAAGGATATGTTTAACAATTTGGCTGCAGTATTCGAGCGAAAGAGTATTGTTGGACAGCTGTTGTTACGGAAACAATTATTGACGATGAAGATGCATGAAGGTGAGAATATTAATGACCATTTTCTTAATTTTGACAAGAAGATTCGTGATTTGAAATCGATTGGCGCAACAATGGAAGAAATGGATGTGATTTGCCATTTGCTGCTTACATTACCAAAAAGTTATGATAATTTAATTACTGCGTTAGAGACAATGAATCCAAGGGATTTAACATTGGATTTTGTTAAAAATCGTTTATTGGATGAACATGGAAAACGAAATATTAACAGTTCAAGTGGCAAATCAAATGAACCGCATACGATGAATACAAAAAAAACCCAAATATCGTTTGCTTCAAATGTGGGAAGTAAGGGCACATAAAATCTCGTTGTAAGTCCAAAAAGCCTTATAAATCGCAAAAAGCAAATGCAAATTCAAATAAAAAGTTTAATATGACAGATTGCAAGGAAATAGCGACACCAATTGAAAGTGGTCTTAATTTGAAAAAGAGTGATTTGAATGAAAATTGCAATGCACCGTGTCGAGAGTTAATTGGATGTTTAACATATGCGACTTTAACCACACGACCAGATCTGTGTGCTGCTACGAATTACCTTAGTCGATTTCAAAATTGCTACAATCATGAACACTTTAAACATGCTAAACGGGTGCTTCGATACATCAAGGCAACGAAGGATTTGAAACTAATTTATAAAAAACATGAAAACTCCGAAACGTTGATTGGTTACACCGACTCTGACTAGGCAACAGATAAAAACGACCGAAAATCAACATCAGGATACGTTTAAAAGGTTTTTGGTAATACTGTTAGTTGGTCATCAAGGAAACAGCCTACCGTCAGTTTATCATCAACCGAAGCTGAATATATTGCTTTGGCCAATGGCATTTGTGAAGGTAAATGGCTTCGTGGTTTATTACACGAATTGAATATCAACTGCAATGAAGCAACAACTATACAGGGTGTTCCGGAACAACCTTCCGTCCGTGAAATGACGTATTCCTGATACAATTCTAAGACGATTTTTTCTTTACCAAAATTTGAATTGAAGCGTAATTTTTGAGTTATAAGCAAAATAGTTAGCAAATCACGCGTCGAGTACAGAAGGCAGGCAGGAGCGGCACGGCGCGACGCGGCGCGGCGCGCCGCGAGCGCCCGGCACAGCTGACCGTCTGATTACCACCGCATGAGTCGCTAACTATTTTATCTTACAACATAAAAGTATGCTTTAAATAAAATTTTGGTAAAGAAGAAAATATCTCAGAATTATGTCAAGAATACGTGTTTCTTAAAATAATGTTACTTTAACAAAAATTGTTGCGGATCGCCGGCCGTCGGACACTGCAATCAGCTGATTGCTGACGCGATGTGTGTATGGCGGAGTGTATGTGCGTAAAAGAAAGAGAGAGAGAGAGAGAGAGAGAGAGAGAGAGAGAAAGAGAGCGAGAAAAAAGTGTATGCGTATGTGCGTGCGTGTGTATAAACGTCTCTCCCTGCTTCCCATCCTCTCTCTCTCTCTCTCTCTCTCTCTCTCTCTCTCTCTCTCTCTCTCTCTCTCTCTCTCTCTCTCTTTTTCTTTTACGCACATACACTCCGCCATACACACATCGCGTTAGCAATCAGCTGATTGCAGTGTCCGACGGCCGGCGATCCGCAACAACTTTTGTTAAAGTGACGTTATTTTAAGAAACACGTATTCTTGACATAATTCTGAGATATTTTCTTCTTTACCAAAATTTTATTTAAAGCATAATTTTATGTTGTAAGATAAAATAGTTAGCGACTCATGCGGTGGTAATCAGACGGTCAGCTGTGCCGGGCGCTCGCGGCGTGCCGCGCCGCGTTGCGCCGTGCCGCTCCTGCCTGCCTTCTGTACTCGACGCGTGATTTGCTAACTATTTTTGCTTATAACTCAAAAATTACGCTTCAATTCAAATTTTGGTAAAGGAAAAATCGTCTTAGAATTGTATCAGGAATACGTCATTTCACGGACGGAAGGTTGTTCCGGAACACCCTGTATACGAAGATAATCAGTCATGCATCAAGGTATCGGAAGAACCAAGGGAACACAAACGAATGAAACATGTTGATGTGAAGTACAACTTCATCCGTGAATCAATTACAAACGGCGAATTCAGATAAAAGTATATTAAATCAAACGATCAGACTGCTGATATAATGGCTAAGGGTTTAAGTCAAAAATTGTTTGTTAAACACAGAGTAAATTTAAACTTATTGTAATTTGAGTTAAGTACATATAGACTGATATAGTTAAGTAAAGATCTCATTAAATTAAGAGGCGGTGTTGGCTAGGGTAATTTAATCTTAATCTTTATGTTTGTTCCTAGCAGCGACGTTTTTTTGTTTCATAAGAAAGTTTCTCTAAAAAAAATATATAGAGCGCGCTACTGATCTTTCTCTGTCTAGTATTACGTTACATTCTAAGTCTCTATCTCTTAAAAAGGAAAAAGGTCATGATAATTACTTCTTAACTTTTGGACAATAATAAAATAAAGGTCAATTATTCAATGGAAAGAATACGAGCTCATTAATCATTTATTATCCCATAACGGACAATCTGAGCATTAAACAGAAGCGCATAAGTTTCATAGCCAGTAAATATTAACTTTAGAGCATATGTATATTAAGACTTTTTGACTTATTGTTAGAATGACAAAAAGAACACACAGTTTCAGTGTGGACATCACGTTGCGGGACACCCTGTAAAATCAAAGTTTTGATAAAGATATGTGTAAGTATATCAAGAATTACATATGTATGTGTGTATGTATGTATGTATGTATGTATGTACGTATGTATGTACGTATGTATGTACGTACATATACGGACACACACATATATGTATCATGTAATTGATTATACAAATTCAATAGATTTAAATGCAAACAGTGAAGAAGAAATTTGCTTAGAAGCATTTAGAAATGATAATAAAAAAAAATGAAACATTGCAGCTAAGTAAAAAAATAGTAAAATATAACATATACGTTATATAAAAATCAGAGAATTATTTAATAATTATGTATTCTAATTTATATAGATTCAAATGAATGTAATATCAATATCGAGAAATTGAGAAATTGAGTGAAGCGAGGGGGGGATTTAAGGCGGGAGGAGGCAGAATCAAGCATCCATTTCTTCCGTGGCAGCGGCACTGTCGTGTCTGTGTAGGGCGTTTACACATTTCCTCAGCCCGACAAATAATTGTTAGAAAACAACATTTGCGGGTCTGAAAAAATATGCGAGGTACGAGTGGCTGAATCGGGAATCGAACCCGAGTCTTTCGCTTTCCGGGCAACTGCTCTTACCACTGAGCTATTCAGACCTCACACCTTACGCCACTCTAACACAGTACATACGACTCCAGAGCGATGTTGGAATCTCGCTCTATGGATGCAGTGCCGATTGCCCCGGAGAGACGACATCCCCAGCACGTCTCCAGAGCGGTCCAATCATATCAAACGATTAAAAATTGGCGCCCGTAGCCGCTCAGCGATGAGTCTTGACTCGTCACCAGTATGAATGGAAGCCTCCTCGAGTAGTCCATCCTAAACCACTACGCCTAAGCAGCCCCCTCTTCTGCTCCCAATTAATAATACGATCTTCCACCGTCACCACGTGGTGGATCTAGTGGACAGATTATCAGCACTTACATTGGCACAGATGTACACCGCAGAGTGAAGCGAGGGGGGGATTTAAGGCGGGAGGAGGCACGAACCAAACATCCATCTCTTCCGTGGCAGCGGCACTGTCGTGTCTGTGTAGGGCGTTTACACATTTCCTCAGCCCGACAAATAATTGTTAGAAAACAACATTTGCGGGTCTGAAAAAATATGCGAGGTACGAGTGGCTGAATCGGGAATCGAACCCGAGTCTTTCGCTTTCCG
This sequence comes from Formica selysi, assembly GCA_009859135.1. Classification (NCBI taxonomy): domain Eukaryota; kingdom Metazoa; phylum Arthropoda; class Insecta; order Hymenoptera; family Formicidae; genus Formica; species Formica selysi. The sequence goes on from WHNR01000032.1 coordinate 954,751, forward strand.
GGCAACTGCTCTTACCACTGAGCTATTCAGACCTCACACCTTACGCCACTCTAACACAGTACATACGACTCCAGAGCGATGTTGGAATCTCGCTCTATGGATGCAGTGCCGATTGCCCCGGAGAGACGACATCCCCAGCACGTCTCCAGAGCGGTCCAATCATATCAAACGATTGAAAATTGGCGCCCGTAGCCGCTCAGCGATGAGTCTTGACTCGTCACCAGTATGAATGGAAGCCTCCTCGAGTAGTCCATCCTAAACCACTACGCCTAAGCAGCCCCCTCTTCTGCTCCCTGCTTTAAACGAAACAGATATTACTGCTAGCATTAGTACGATGCACCATACAATACAGCCGAGTGATACAATATCAAGTAATAGTTGATTTTTTACACATAATTAATATATACATACCTAATTAAATTTCATGATTCTATATGAATTTTATTACTATATATATTTTTAATTTCTGTAATATAAATTATTTCTTTTATTTTAGGCTTAACAAAGTTTCAAAAACGTAAATCTACTGATATTTTACAAAGAACGAACATAAAATGTCGTAAATTGGAAGATGAAAATAAAAAACTTAAAGCAATAATCAGTTCTCTTTAACACGAAATTATGAAAAACAATTAAATAATCAAGCAGATATGTTTAAAACTTCAATAGAAAAGAAAAAAAATATTTGGAAAAAGAAGCTTACTTCAGAAAAAAAGAAAATAAAATTATTAAATGAAAAAACAAATCGAAAGCAAATAAAAATTCATAACTTGATACATCAATTAAAAAATTCCAAGATAATAAGTAATGAAACGTATGAGATGTTAAGTTCAGATTTGGGTAACGTATCTTCTCAAATATTTAAAAATGATTATAAAAATAAAAATAAACAGAAAGGGCGACGTTATTCCGAAGAAATAAAAAGATTTGCATTGACCTTACATTATTATTCCCAAAAATCTTATGGGTATTGTAGGTTAGCATGTGTGTTTCCTTATATTTCTTTTTTCAAAATTCGCTTATGCATTAAAAAGCTTACTTATTTTTAATAAAAATGATTTAAATGGTTTAGTTATACTAATTGGGAAGAACTGAAATTTTGAGTATGGTAAAATTTTTTATTAGATTTATTATTTATAAAATAAAAAATTTATATATATATTTATATATATAAAATTATATATATATATATATATATATATATATACATATATTATATACTATATAAATTCAATATTTGCACTTTGAAATTTGTTTGATATTAGTTTATCTAAGTTAAAAAGAAATTTTTTTTCTATGGAATGTTTTCTATGATGTGTTTAGTTTGGTTGAAATCGTTTTCTTCTCTTTTTTGCTATTTTTTACTTTTTAAACTAATAAAACAGAAAAATATTAACTGAGTATGCTTGTTAATGCATGAATTGATTTATTATTGTATAAATATTTGCATATTTTACATGTGGACATTTATTCATTGTTATTAACTTCAACAAAATAATATGATGAACTTATAATTGAAAAAATATTATATAATAAAATCATAAACGCTCACAATGTTAAATAACAATAATAGTATATTGCGGGCTAATAGGAGCCGTGCGTAAGGTAGAGGACGCAAAATAAGTCTAATGATTAAAAATTAATAATTTAATAAGTACAGATATAAAAAAAGTCAAATGTCATCAGTAACTGAAAATTGATGCATAATAATCGGTGTGATATATATTTCAAAAGAAAAGTGGATAAAAATGGTACACGTAATCAAAGATAAAAACTGTGACGTGACGTTTTTGGGACGTCCGTCACAAGGGCCGAATGGCGCGATTTTTCGGGGGCCTGTGTCTTCCCGATTTAGGGAGAGAGCGGCCCGATTGTCAGTTCGACAAGATCTAGCCTTCGTTGGTTTTAAGAAGCGAAAATGTAAGCTCGTTGTGAGCCCGCGAATTAGTTGTCGGCACATGGTTGAGCGGCGAGATCCCATCCGGCGGAAAGGAAGGAAGAAAGAAGAGGAGCGGCCGAGAGCGGGAGTCCGAGATCTCCAGGGAGCGGGAGCCGTCAGGTCATGATCACGTTATTCATAATAAATCGTTGGTAAAATGTAATCATCGCTACCGTTCATATGTTCTATCTTTTACGGCAGGAAAGAGGCGCGGAGGGCCGGATGAATCCAACGGGGCGGCCCCTCCACCCGCACGAAGCGGTGGAGTCCCAAGGACGGGGCGGCGAGAGGACTCTCAATCCGGAGCCTATTCAAGCAAATAGAAAAGAGAGCCGATCGGACGCAGCCGAAAGCCCGCACCTCCAAGCCGCAAACAACAACAAAATTTGGAAATTCCGGGGCGATGAACCCACCAACACGGCCGTGACGACAACAAGGACCGCGAGGACCGCAAGACGGCCCTGCGTAATGCGAAAACGCCACAGGTGGCACGATAGCGATTTATCGCGCCGGCGTGTCTCCTACAGGCAGTGATGCCAGAAACGGGTCCCGCGGCTCACGGCTCAGCAATGGAAGGGGTAACGCACACAAGCGCGAGCCGCGTACATGTGGCACATGTACGCGGTTCGCGCTTGTGTGCGTTACCCCTTCCATTGCTGAGCCGTGAGCCGCGGGACCTGTTTCTGGCATCACTGCCTACAGGACTCTCGCTCGGCACTGTTCGGCGAGCTATCAGGAAGGACGCAGGTCCCTAAGAGCGTGCGAGCGAGATCGGATCTTTCGAAGGAAAACCTGAAGTATTCCTGCCGGTGGGACGAGCGTCGTCGACCAGATATTGTTGCCGATTTATTGTAGGTAATTAATTCGGATGAGTCGCGCCCTTAATAGTTGTCGAGCCACGCGTTTTGATGAATTAACTTTTGTGAATTTTGAGTAAATTGCGTCGCAACGGCCGACGGGCACTTGCTACTCATCCGGATTATAGAAAATAGGCTCTCTCCATTTATTTCGCGGCCGCCAACAGTCATTAATGTTATGGCGAATTCGATTGATGTGCACTCGCTCCGTTTCAGTGGCTAGTAACTTTTTGTTACCAGACGCACATGTTTGGAGCGCGTAATTTAATACTGACCCGAGTGCGGTTATTTGCACTGACCTGGGAGCGATTACAGGCATTGATCCCAATATAGTGCATTTAGTAACTTCTTTAATGGTGCCCACATGTGCAATATGCGACTTGTAATCAAGAGAGCAGAGAAAAACCTACAGTAATCAAAGAGAGGTACTTTAAATATGAAATAATGTAATAAATATTTAAACTATACATTGAAATTATGTGTGATAATATCTCTTTATCAGAATATTCATTTATAATATTTATTATATTCCGAACTTTCGGAATTTGTGTTTCATGTCCCATTAATACTGCCATCATTTCTTCATCGCTAGAACTGCTCGAACTATTTAACAGTTCATTTAATAATAATATTTTAGCTGCCATATTTTTTTATTGGAATACTCAAATTTGCACTGAACTGCACTGTCGAAAATCTCAGTGCAATTCAGTGCCTTCTGCACTAGTGCAATGTATTTCAACCGAATGTACAAATAACACTGCACTGGGATAATGCAGTTCAGTCGAATACGTTTTCACTAGCACATGTTTTTAGTGCACTATCAACCGAATACACATAAAATTCTGAACCAGTACAGGACAAGCCAACCGAATACTAAATACTGAAAGAGTGCGCACTCAGTGCGCACTAGTGCATCCAATCGAATTCGCCATTAGTTTCGTGTTTGTGACTATTGCATGTTGAAAATTATCGGGATTTTTACGCTCACGCGATCGATATTCCGAATCGCGTAAAGTATTACGTCACGCGACTCGTACACCACAGTCATTCTCAATAGTTTTCGTATTCTTTCTGTGCATTGTTAGCGTGTATCTTGTGTGTATTGTAGGAAATGAGAGTAAGAGGAAAGCGAAATTCTGAGATATCGTGCAGAAAATCTGTCGGGAGTCTTTGAGTCCGCTATTAGTTTCCGCGAGTCACTCGAAATATATATTACGTATTTCAACGCAAAGGTCGTCGTCATTGTTATCGAGACGTATACCGGCTCCCCGCGAGCCGGCTAAAGGACTGATTCGAGCCGTGTCATCTAGAATTTTTTAGTATATCGAAGCGGATTCACGGGCGTGCGTAAAGTAGTTACCGGCGCATTCGAGGGATTTCTTTAGTTGTCGCGGCCTAAATAAGTCTCGTACGGCGGAAATCTTCGCGGCCGAAAAGTCGAGTTACAGCACGTAAGACGACCGGTAATTTAATACGATTGCGCATGGTCGTGTCGATCTCCGTGGAAATAATATATTTTATTCGAATGTAAAATAACTACTGTCCTCCAAGATTATTACTTACGCGAACTGCGTTATACTCTTGTTTCTTTTAATATATTATTGTTATCTTTATTTCAAAACGTTGAATGCTTTATTTTGGCTCCCGTGTTCTCGATTCTCTATTTTCTCCCGTTCCCCGACCCACCCCCTCTACCCCTTGGGAATACTGTCTAGCGGCGTATTCTGCCGTCGCGTTAATTATCCGTTCCGCTAATTTTTCTCGTGTTTGCTGTCGTCTTACTTTATTTACGATTAGTCGTGTTTTAGTAATTAATATGTGCGGTTTGTTATTTTGTCTCCTTCTGTGGTCTCGCATTCTCATGGTGAGTGCTTCATTTTCATTTAAAGTTCATATATCACATAACAGCGATGACAATGTTGTCAGATGGAATGCATCTTATGTGCTGCATCCTTTCTAACGACCGGAACCGATAGGAACCCTCACTCGGAGATTTGCGTTTGGAGCACATGATTGACGCTAACATTAAGCTCCAAATTTGACGACTCTTGACCTTTTCTTTTATTTGTAACGTATGTTTTTATCTTTGATTACGTGTACCGTTTTTATCCACCTTTCTTTTGAAATATATATCACACCGATTATTATGCATCAATTTTCAGTTACTGATGACATTTGACTTTTTTTATATCTGTACTGAAGATGGCCCGGAGATGAACCGAAATGTTTATTTATTAAATTATTAATTTTTAATCATTAGATTTATTTTGCGTCCTCTACCTTACGTACGGCTCCTATTAGCCCGCTATATACTATTAAAATATTATATATATTGCATGATTATCAATGAGTTTGTACTTATAAAACTGTTTAATTAAAATTGCTTGCACATTGATATTAACTAACATATACATATTTTTTAATATATTTCATACCAAACAATTCATTAATACTTTAGCAACAATTCATTACTTTATTATTTTAATCCATATCTGTGTGCATTATTACCAAATCTGTCTACAAAATCTATCTTCGGTAAATATGCATATTAGGTTACACCTCACCGATGACTTTGACCTTGACATATGTTGTCAAGGACATGACCCTGAGTAACTTTTCCTTATAACTTAACCGGCGGTCTCTTATAGCTTCTGAGATATTTAAAGTTATGATTTCACAATTTTAATGATTTTTCTATTATAAAATAAAGAAAAATAAAAGTTGTTTACGTTGTATTTACGTAGATCAGACGTGGAAAAAGTGTTTCTTTACATTTCCAGAGACGAAACTCTTTGGATTTTTTTACTTTCCACGCAAAGCGAGGTTCAACGCAAACCTATGTGTCTAGTTTTTTTATAGTGGAGCCCACTGCGTCCACGCATATACTTTCCCATCCACACAACAATTGTGGGGCGAACTTCGCTTTGCTTTGTAAAGTATATGCGTGCACACAGTGGGTTCCGCCTCCCCTACGGAGGGGGCTCCACTTCCGGAAGATATAACCTAACCCAAACCAAATTTTAGTTTTAAATCAGAAATAGGTTTGGGTTAGGTTATATCTTCCGGAAGTGGAGCCCCCCCGCAGGGGGGGCGGAACCCACTGCGTCCACGCATATACTTTCTCATCCATGCAACAATTGTGAGGCGGACTGTCTCTCTGTCTCTATATTATTACCCAAATGTTAACTTTAAATATCTCAGAAACTATAAGAGACCGCCGGTTAAGTTATAAGGAAAAGTTACTCAGGGTTATGTCCTTGACAACATATGTCAAGGTCAAAGTCATCGGTGAGGTGTAACCTAATATGCATATTTACCCTATCTTCTTACAATACTTACAATATTACTTTCCCTTTACATTACTTATCATCAAAGATGCAAATAAAAAATATATTTAATATTATTATTATTAAAATACTAATTGTCATAAAATTATTTTTTTATTAGAATAATCTTTAAATTGCCACATCTTTCATCCATGCGAAACTGGATGTCCTATGTAAATATAGAACCAGGATTTCAGTTGAAAATATTACAAACTCTCAGCGAATTAGATGAAAAAGAAAAGGATTGTTGTCTTATATTTGATTCTATGGCAATTAAGCAACAAATCACATAGAGTGCAGAGAAACACAAGTATATAGGATTTTGTGATTATGGTAATTCTGTGTCTTTAGAAAATAATGATGTAGAAGCAAAGGAAGCTTTAATGTTCTTATTAGTATCTTTAAAAAGAGCATGGAAATGGCCAATTGCATATTTTTTGATAAATAAAACATCTTTAGAAATACTATCTCAATTAATAAGAAATGCATTAATTCTCTGTTCCGAATATAATTTACGTGTACATAGTTTCACATTCGATGGTGATGCATCTAATTGTAGTGCAATAAATAAACTTGGAGCAAAAATATCTGCTGAAGATTATAGACAAATTAAAAATTCCTTTTCATGCTCTTCTGATGAAACCAAAAACATTAAAATCATATTGGATCCATGTCATATGGTTAAATTAGCTAGAAATGCGTTAGCAGATTACAAAGAATATAAAACTGATGAAGGTTCGGTAAATATAGCGAATAGGGGACCCAGCCCCAATGACCTTGATCTTGACATATGTTGTCAAGGACATAATTCTGAGTAACTTTTTCTTCTAATTTAATCGTCGCTCATTGCTTATTAAAAAGTTATTAACAAATAAAGTTTGAAATATACCAAAGTACATGCATGGACAGGAAGCACGCGCGCGCGCGCGCACACACACACACGCACGGGGGGGGGGGTTGCAAGGGAGGCCTTCGGCCCCCCTCCCGCACCCACCCCGCCGGTAGGCAGGGTGGACCTCGCTTTACAACTTACAAAGTACATGCTACATTGTAAACCGAGGTCCACTGCCTACCGGCGGGGTGGGGGCCCCCCTTCCACCCCCCTGTGTGTGTGTGTGTGTGTGTGTGTGTGTCGCTCGTTGCTTATTAAAAAGTTATTAACAAAAAAAGTTTGAAATATACCAAAGTACATGCATGGACAGGAAGCACGCGCGCGCACACATACACACACACACACACACGCGGGGGTGCAAGGAGGGCCTTCGGCTCCCTTCCCGCACCCACCCCGCCGGTAGGCAGGGTGGACCTCGCTTTACAATGTAGCATGTACTTTGTAAGTTGTAAAGCGAGGTCCACCCTGCCTACCGGCGGGATGGGTGCGGGAGGGGGGCCGAAGGCCCCCCTTGCATCCCCCCATGTGTGTGTGTGTGTGTGTGTGTGTGCGTGCGCGCGCTCGCGCGTGCTTCCTGTCTGTGCATGTACTTTGGTATATTTCAAACTTTTTTTGTTAATAACTTTTTAATAAGCAACGAGCGACGATTAAATTAGAAGAAAAAGTTACTCAGAATTATGTCCTTGACAACATATATCAAGATCAAGGTCATTGGGGCTGGGTCCCCTATTCGCTATATTTACCGAAGGTTCTATTAAATGGGATTATATTGTAAAATTACATACTTTACAAAAACAATTAACTTTTAAATTAAAAAATCGTTCATCTTCTCAATGTATAAATTGGAAACAAAATAAAATGAAAGTAAATTATGCTGCACACGTTCTGAGTTCATCAGTTGTTAATGCTATAGAATTTTTAGATATAGTTTTCGATATAGTTCTGCAACAGTCAAATTTTTGAGAACAATAGATCGCTTATTTGATAAGTTAAATTCTAGAAATTCTTTTGGAAAAGGTTTCAAAACACCCACACGGAAGAAAATGCTGTTGCTTCAATTAAAGTCTACGTCACGGGCTGCCACAGACATACATAGTTCATTCAATGATATTTTTATTAGACCAAATATCTAGATTATTAAAACAACTATCCAGATATTTGGTCTAATAAAAATATCATTGAATGAACTATACTGCGTTCACGGAGAGAACGACCTCGCTTTTCGTCCGGTTCGGTCAGATCCCGCCCGACCGACCGCCCATTTTGCCCTCTCTACGCTACCAAAATTGGTCTTGCAGCTTTCAGATCCGGCTAGCCGAGAAAGGGGACCCTATTTATTTATAATAGTATTAAATTTTATTAATAATTTTTAGATTGCAAAAAGAGAAAATAAATATAATAGATATATCGCGATTTAATTAAAAAAAGTAATAAAAATCGATTAACAGAGAACAACTCAAGCTTTCAATATTATGACATTTCTTTCGAGCTTTATAGGCGGATCACATACGTGATACACGATCGATACGCATATGACATACGGCATTGAAGTAGCACGCTGAAGTCTCTCACCTAATCCCCACTCCGCCCAAAGCTGCGCGGAGCGAGGTCGTTCTCTCCGTGAACGCAGTATATATATGTCTGTGGCAGCCCGTGACGTAGACTTTAATTGAAGCAACAGCATATTTTTTTCGTGCATTATTCGGAAAAATATTGAATATTTAAGGCATGTAGTTAATGATACAACAATGTATCTATTTTCTTTAAAAACCATTGATGGTCGATTACTACATCGCACTGCAAGAAAAACATTTATATATGGTTTGTCAATTGCTGCTCAGTCGATTTTGGATATTTCAACAGAAATTTTTAAAAATAATGAATCTTTTAAATATATTTTAAGTTACAAATTTTCGCAGGATCATTTAGAAATATTATTTTCTAAGATTCGTGGGCGACACGGCTTTAATAATAATCCAACTTCTCAACAATTCACACATGCAATGAAACAAATTTTATTACATACCGACATAAAAGTTTCAATAAACTCGAATTGTTTTGAGTTTGATGCAGAATATGCCACATCTATATTTCCTTTAATGTGGAAGAAAAAGAAACAGGATACTATTTTTAATAATTTAGAAACTGAAAACGATGACGATAATAGTGATAATAGTGATTTTCATGAAATACCATTGAAAGAGCATGATATTGTTACTGATTACATAATTTATTATATTAGCGGATACATTGTTAAAAAATTAAAATACTTTAATTGTGAATCTTGTGTTTTAAATTTAAAAAATATAGCCTCTGACCATAATTATGCTCATGAAGAAACATTTTCTATATTTTTGAATTTTTGCAATAATGGTGGATTAGTAAAACCTTCCGCATCAGTTTTTTATATATGTAAAGAACCGGAGAAACAATTACAAATCATAACAGATCATTTTTCTCAAATAAATATAAAAGAAATAGATAAAAAAGTAATAAATAAAGTAAAAAATAATCTTATTTTTGATAAAAAAATATTTCCTGACTTACAATGCGAAGACGTAAACTTATGGGAAATGTCTCATAAAATTCAATTAATAATAGCAGTTTGTAATAAATATATCACAATACGGCTACATTCCTATCCCAAATTTTATCAAGACGAAATTTTAAAACCAATTCGAAAACGTCATCAATTGACTAAACAAATCTTATTTTTAAGAGAATAACATTTAATGAAAAAGTTTATATTAAAATAATATAATCCCAGATTAATAAAACTTTTATTTTATAACAGCAAGTAAATCTGTAAATATGTAAATATGCAAATATGTAATAAATATGTAAATATTATGTGAATAATATAAGTATTAATAATAATTATAATATAAATAATAATAATAATAATATAATAATATAATTATTATATTATATTATATACAATAATTATATTACATGTTATATAATTAAAATAATAAAAAAATAATATAAAATATATAAAATGTGTATATATTTTAATAATCCACATAAAATGTGTATATATTTTATTAATCCAATAAAATCACCTATATCAATTTCTTTATAAAATTATTTATAAAATTATTTAATAAAAATAGTTAAAATAATATTTTTTTATATATGAGTTATACATAAGTCTTTATATATAAAATATTTGACTACCATACATTATAAAAGCTTGTTCATTTAGGTTAACCTAACTTAATAATGTTATTATTATTACATAATATTGTTTCTTTAATGGATTTCTATTTTTCGGACGAGATACTACTTGATCATGTTATGTATATCGAATGTGTATATGTGTGTATGTATATGCGAATGTATGTATATGGCGCATGATCATCAAAGAGCATGCTCAAAAAGGGTTACCTTATGTACTCTTTTGTACATAAGAAATGGAGACGTCTTGTACATAAGAAGTTAGCAGTCTAGTAATATATAGTCTGTGGGCATATGTCATGTTATCATTTGATCATAAAGCTAGCGCCAGACTATGCGCGTATTCGTAATTCGTGATTCGTAATTCGCGATTCGTGAACGGTATAAAGAAATCTGATTGGTTGAATTTGACGAATCTTCCATCCACACTATTCACGAATTATAAACGAATCGCGAATACGCGCATAGTCTAGCGCTAGCTTAAGATCAAATGATTTCAAGTCAGAAGTTGGCCATATCGCAGGGCCGAAAATGAAAAGATAGACATCGTCCGCGATATTTGAAATTGATAAAACTCGTATAATATATAAAATATTTACATTATATCATACATCATGTACTCGTTTCAAACAAAGTTATAACTTTTTTTATATCAAAATATTCACATTATTATAAAAAAATTATGCATATCTCTCCGTTTGTTAACACAGATTACTTTTGGAAGCAACCATTATGCTCACAATAGAGTTCAGTTTGAACCATTTAATTTGATATATATTTGTTACGGTCTATCTCTTTTATTTTAAAAGATAAAAGGGCATAGCTACTTTTGGTGGGACACCCTGTATATACAGGGTGTTCAGCGTAACGGTCCGCACAAATTTTGAGACATTTCTGATAGTTTAAAAAAAAGTTCATATAGTGAAAATTAATCTGTTTTATGCAAGCTATCATGTGCAATAAAAAAATTTTGAGAAAAAATTTTTTTTCGTAAAAAAATCAATGTCATCTCGAATTTTTTAAATGGCACCATGCAATTTTTTTCAAAATATTGTAGGGGACTTCAGGATGAATTCAACGAACTATTATAAATGGCACTTTTATTAATATTTAATATCAAAGGCCATAGCCGGGTAAGCATGGTCAATCTGCCCCCGCAGGTATAGAGCTTAAATTTTTTTTTGTAAGTTGCTATCGATGGAACTTATAATTTCCTAAAATATTAGTCTCCCAACTACACGTGTTTAAGAGTAAAAAAATAATAACAATTTTTCGTAATTAATTTTTTTCTCGTAAGCGGTTCAATGAATTGCTTTAAAAAAAATATATGATGTGGGCACAATTGCAACAGACAAAACAAAAAATTAGGGTCCAAATTCGAGAAGAACAACATTGAAAAAAAAAATATTTTAACTTAAAAACTTTTTTTTCAATATCATAGGCGCTTGGTACAACTACCATTTTTTTTAAATAATATTTTTGAGCAATAAACAACAACATATATTTTTTTTAAATCGATCAAACAGGTAGACGATAGTTAAATTAATTAAAGTAATTTTTTATATTTTTTTTCTCATAAAGGGTTTGCTGGATCATTTTCGGAAAAAAGTATATTGTAGATACAATCAAAGCACATTTTAAAAAAATTGAGATCAAAGTTGGATAATAATAACATTGTAAAAAAAATATTTTAGATTTTTATAATTTCTTTTGACATCATACAAGGGGAGGGCCAGACGTGCCCATCTCAGATTCAAGCGGTAATTTTTCTATGAATAGTCCTTAATGAGAAAGAAATTTTGTTAAAGTTTTAGCGCGCGCTTTTCACGCATATGTCCAAAAAAAATTATGAAAGATTTTCCAGCACGACTTAACCGCTTCGCGATAAACGATAATCGAAGCGACCGTGTGGCTGAGCGGGTAGCGCTCAGGTCTTGTAAGCGCGGGATCGCTGGTTAGAATCCCCGTGTGTAATTTTTTTTTTTTGTATAATTTTATTTTTTTCGTTCCCAGCAACATTTTAGCATTAAATAAATAAATATTGCGCGAGTTTTTCATAATAACATAAATTGCTTTCTATACAAAACAGAAGAAAATGAACAATGTTTAATTTAATCGTAAGAAATATGTTAATTAGTAAAATAATAATTATATAAACAACAAATTCACACTGCCCTATAAATAAAAATATTTCGTTTGAATTACATGCGTTAGAGGTTCACAATTTTGATATTTTTATTATTCGGTTTCGGATTGCTTTTCGTATACCTGACTTTGTGAGCAACAGCAGCTATAAGTTTCGAATAGGGGATATAGGGGACCGGTCGCCCTGTTTTGTGAAAGTGAGTGGAGGGGATCGAAGAAAAGAAAAGAGTCGGTTGTTTGAAACAGTCATCAGTCGACCGTTAGTTTCGACAGTAGAAGGTGGACGTTTTTAAGCAGTGCCGAAAAATAAAAATTTAGAAGATGGAGTCAACATCTGATTCTCCAACGAATAAAAATATCAAAATTGTGAACCTCTAACGCATGAAATTCAAACGAAATATTTTTATTTATAGGGCATTGTGAATTTGTTGTTTATATAATTATTATTTTACTAATTAACATATTTCTTACGTTTAAATTAAACATTGTTCATTTTCTTTTTCTGTTTTTTATAGAAAGCAATTTATGTTATTATGAAAAACTCGCGCAATATTTATTTATTTAATGCTAAAATGTTGCTGGGAACGAAAAAAATAAAATTATACAAAAAAAAAAAAATTACACACGGGGATTCTAACCAGCGATCCCGCGCTTACAAGACCTGAGCGCTACCCGCTCAGCCACACGGTCGCTTCGATTATCGTTTATCGCGAAGCGGTTAAGTCGTGCTGGAAAATCTTTCATAATTTTTTTTGGACGAATGCGTGAAAAGCGCGCGCTAAAACTTTAACACAATTTCTTTCTCATTAAGGACTATTCATAGAAAAATTACCGCTTGAATCTGAGATGGGCACGTCTGGCCCTCCCCTTGATAGACTGTTTCAACACATATCCGTTTTTTTTTTCAAATATCTTTAGGTAGCAATCTATAACATATATTTTTTATAAATTGATCCAACGGGTAGATGATTGTTAAAAAATTACGCAATTTTTTATTTATTATATATACAGGGTGTTCCAGGAGGAAAGGTCAATATTCTGGGAGGTGTTCGTATCGGTCATTTTAAGCAAAAATGTTTATATGAATATATGTCCTATTACCCACGGTTTCCGAGATAAAGCGACTTGAATGTACAGTTGCAAAATTACTGACAAAAAAGAAATACTACGTACTATTTCTAATATTTATTGTTCAAGTGATACATTTTTTACAGATTATAATAAATTTTCAAAAATTCCATCGTTAACATCAATGCATTTTTCAACTGTTGTGTGAACATGGCGTGTTGCTCGTCTGAGTACATCGTGACGTTCCTTTATGCGGGCACTAGCATCCATTATTTGAGCAAGCAGTTCGTCTCGTGTATTCACTTTTCTTCTGTACACGTCACTGTACAGGTTCACGGATGAAGGTTGAAATGTACAGAAGAAAAGTGAATACACGAGACGTACATTCAAGTCGCTCTATCTCGGAAACCGTGAGTAATAGAACATATATTCATATAAACATTTTTGCTTAAAATGACCGATACGATCACCTCCCAGAATATTGACCTTTCCTCCTGGAACACCCTGTATACTGTGTGCTTGTGTGTGAGTGTGTGTGGGTGGGTGAATGCAAGTGTGAATGGTGAGATGTAAACCTGATTGACAATCTCCTCGTGGTACATCTTGGGAAAACGGTGATGGTTTTGCGAATGTTAGCAGTAAATTGCATACTAATTGTAAGAAACATTAGCAACGAAAAGAAGTAATTAAGAATAGTTTTATTTATTTAGCTATATTATATTAATGTCATCATGTTAAAAAAAAAAAATATATATATATATATATATATATATTGCTTTAATTTTTTAACATCTACCCGTTGGATCAGTTTATAAAAAATATATGTTATAGATTGCTACCTAAAGATATTTAGAAAAAAAATTGATATGTGTTGAAACAGTCTATGATGTCAAAAAAAAACCTAAAATCTTTTTTTTACAATGTTATTATTATCCAACTTTGATCTCAATTTTTTTTTTAATGTGCTTTGATTGTATCTACAAGATACTTTTTTCCGAAAATGATCCAGCAAACCCTTTACGAGAAAAAAAAAATAAAAAATTACTTTAATTAATTTAACTATCGTCTACCCGTTTGATCGATTTAAAAAAAATATATGTTGTTGTTTATTGCTCAAAAATATTATTTAAAAAAAATGGTCGTTGTACCAAGCGCCTATGATATTGAAAAAAAAATTTTTAAGTTGAAATATTTTTTTTTTTCAATGTTGTTCTTCTCGAATTTGGACCCTAATTTTTTGTTTCGTGTATTGCAATTGTGCCCACATCATATATTTTTTTTTAAGCGATTCATTGAACCGCTTACGAGAAAAAAATTAATTACGAAAAATTGTTATTATTTTTTTACTCTTAAACACGTGTAGTTGGGAGCCTAATATTTTAGGAAATTGTAAGTTCCATCGATAGTAACTTATAAAAAAAATTTAAGCTCTATACCTGCGGGGGCAGATTGACCGTGCTTACCCGGCTATGGCCTTTGCAGCATCATTTTAAATAGCAGCACTTATAAGCTCTGACTAAAAATGTAAACATAAACATTGAACATGTCCCAACTTTCAATGTTAATGTTTACATTTCAATGTTTCGAACTTTCAATGTTTATGTTTACATTTTTAGTCAGAGCTTATAAGTGCTGCTATTTAAAATAATGCTGCAAATTTGATATTAAATATTAATAAAAGTGCCACTTATTATAGTGCGTTGAATTCGTTTTGAAGTTCCCTACAATATTTTGAAAAAAAATTGCATAGTGCCATTTAAAAAATTCAAGGTGACCGATTTTTGTATGAAAAAAAATTTTTTCTCAAAATTTTTTTATTGCACATGATAGCTTGCGTAAAACAGATTAATTTTCACTATATGAACTTTTTTTTAAACTGTCAGAAATGTCTCAAAATTCGTGCGGACCGTTAAAATTATCGGAAACTAAATATTTTACGAGATATTTTATTTTTTATATCAAAATATATCAGATTAAAATATAAAATAACTCAAAAAGTACTTAATGAAAAAATATTTTATTATAGTATTTTGAAAAGCTCTCGAAATAAGCTATAAAAATATGTAATAAAAAATAGGGGGTTCCATTTAAGAAATTTATGATGACCTTTACGTGACCTTGACAACGCTATTCAAGGTCGTACTAATATTAGTATGTAATGCGTTACTTGAAACCCTACAACTTTTGTCTGCCGTTCTCGGTTTTCGAGATATTCGGCTGGCACAGGTGGTCTGATATACCCTGTATATATACAATATGTATATATAGGGTGTCCGATAAAGATTGATGAACCCGCAATGTGCAGGTAGAGCGGGATAACCGAGCAGGAAAGTCCTTTACTATTTTGCGATTTTTGTAATAATTATTGAGAAATTAATTAAAAAAGATCGACCAATTCGCGCCAATATAAGCGCGCAGCGAGAAGAGACAGTCCAAAAGTAGGCACGCGACAAAGTTTTGGGAGGAGTGCTCTACAAATGACAACAGTTACGTATGAGCGGTACATAACAAAGGATTCTCGTGTCCTAGCAACCACATATCAATGCCGTCTATATCAGGCCGTTTTTTCTTACTGCGTGGTAATACTCGCACGAATTGGCCGATCTTTTTTAATTAATTTCTCATTAATTATTGCGAAGATCGCAAAACGGTAGAAGACTTTTCTACTCGGTTTAACCCGCTCTATCTGCATATTATGGGTGAGGCGATTATTATCAGACACCCTGTATGTACATATACAGGGTGAGTTTTTTAACTTGAAACTGTAAAATATCTCGGAAAGTAAGCTTTATCGAGGAAAATGTTTCAAACAAAAGTTGTAGGGTTCGGAGGGGGCCACATGATAAAAATATGGATTTGACCTTGAGTGACCTTTTCAAGGTGAGATCAATGTGATCGACGTTTTCTTAAATGGAGCCCCCCTTTTTTTATTACATATTCTTGTAGCTTATCTCGAGAGCTTTTCAAAACACTATAATAAAGTATTTTTTCATTAAGTACTTTTTGAGTTATTTTATATCTTAATCTAACATATTTTGATATAAAAAATAAAATATCTCGTAAAATATTTAGTTTTCGATAATCTTACCGTAACACTTTTATGTACAGAATAATAAGACAAATCAATTGGTATAAAAAAAACAAATAATTGTTTAAAAAAATACATTGTAAATAATTACATACTTTTTCTTAAAAACAATTTTTTTTTATACTAATTGATTTGTCTCATTATTCTGTACATAAAAGTATTACGGTAAGATTATCGAAAACTAAATATTTTACGAGATATTTTATCTTTTATATCAAAATATGTCAGATTAAGATATAAAATAACTCAAAAAGTACTTAATGAAAAAATACTTTATTATAGTGTTTTGAAAAGCTCTCGAGATAAGCTACAAGAATATGTAATAAAAAAAGGGGGGTTCCATTTAAGAAAACGTCGATCACATTGATCTCACCTTGAAAAGGTCACTCAAGGTCAAATCCATATTTTTATCATGTGGCCCCCTCCAAACCCTACAACTTTTGTTTGAAATATTTTTTTCGATAAAGCTTACTTTCCGAGATATTTTACAATTTCAAGTTAAAATACTCACCCTGTATATATATATATATATATATATATATATATATATATATATATATATATATATATATATAGCAACATTGCAGCAATATTTTACAATATGTATGGAATATTCCATTGTTATATTGAAATATCTATATAATGTTTCTGCAACTTTTTGTGCTGTATGGTAAGTAGACCTTTATCATAATAGCACATATACATACATATACATATACATATACATATATATATATACATATATAATTTAATTCATAAAATTTAAAAATTTTTTTATAAGGATATTAGACTCTATTTTACATCCTAAATAGACAAAATATATATAAACGGATGATTTTAACTTTTTCGGACATTTATTTGCCCGATTTCTAAACAATCAGTCCAATAATTTGAATTTTCTGTGTTGGGCTTATATCAGAATTTAAACTGATAAATATACTTATTACATTTTTAATGTCCTACTAGTTGCTCTTTGCATGCTTTATCATTAAATAATTCTCATAACTAAAACTCAAATAAGAAATGGACAACGCATCGCACGACGCATAGCGATAAACAAACAAATTAGCGGCTGAATACTGTTTTTATGTAAAGTTTTTAAAATGTTGCAGGGTAAACCTGCATAAAAGGGGACCCCCCTCGTATGACCTTGATCTTGACATATGTTGTCGAGGTCATCGTCCTGAATCACCCTGACCTTGAAATAAGTTGCGATCACGATCCGTTAAAAAGTTATTAACAAAAAAGTTTGAAATATACTAAAGTACATGCATGGACAGAAAGCACGCGCGCGTACGCGCACACACACACACCCGGGAGGGGGGCAAGGGGGGCCTTCGGCCCCCCTCCCGCACCCAACCCGCCAGTAGGCAGGGTGGACCTTGCTTTACAATGTAGCATGTACTTTGTAAGTTGTAAAGCGAGGTCCACTCTGCCTACCGGCGGGGTGGGTGCGGGAGGGGGGCCAAAGGCCCCCCTTGCACCCCCCCTGTGTCTGTGTCTGTGTGTCTGTGTGTGTGTGTGTGCGCGCACGCGCGTCATGCGAAAATGTGCGCAGTTTTATGTCCCAAGCATCAGTCAGTCACTATCTTTAATTGTTCATACATCGTTGTAGTAAACAACGAGCGACGATTAAATTAGAAGAAAAAGTTATTCAGAATTATGTCCTTGACAACATATACCAAGATCATTGAAATAGATGAGGTCGCCCTTAATCTTAAGTTTTACCATTAAATCAATCAATTATTTTCCGCTTTAACAAAAAAACTGTTCAATATATCAATGATTCACTGCTAATGATTTTCTTTCGTTCATACATATACTATTTCCACATACATATTAATTGTTTATGCCTTTTAATACTCAAAATAACTGCTATATTTTTCATACCTTTTTGTTAATAACTTTTTAATTAATAATGACCGACGGCTAAAACCTTTTGTATGTTGTTCAGAGTCATGACCTTGATGACATATGTCAAGGTCAAGGTCATATGAGGGGGGTCCCCTTTTATGCAGGTTTACCCAGAAAATGAAAGAGACGTACAAAGGAAATTGAGGGAACAGACGAGAAGAGAGAGAAAAGAAGGGAAAATAATAAAGGTAAGATGACAGATAGGGAGAAGGTAGGATAGAAAAATAGAGATACAAGAAAAGCTTTATGTGTGGAGTGAAGGAGAAAATAGAAAAACCAAAAAAAGAAACAATCATAAAAAAAAAGAGTTTTGAGAAAAATCCAAGAAAAGAAGAAGTTAAAGAGAAGGAGGATAGAGGTAGAGAAAAAAAAGAAAAAGAGGACTGGAGAGAAAAGTGAAAATAAAGAGAGATTAAGAATAATATTTGGAACCATCTAACAGTATTCAATGTAATAGGAATGTGTGAAACATGAATAGAGGAAAAAGATGGGAAGAGAATAAAGAAAAACTTATCGAGAAAATTCGCATGGAGGTGCCAATAGACAATTAAAGAAAAGAGGAAAGACAGAGCAAGAGAGGGAATAGTTATAGGAATAAGAAAAGAGATAGAGAAAATCGGCACTGCGGATATGCATGACATTGACGGATTGCATGAGAGTAAACTGATGATAGAAAGGGAGATATGGAGAATTTTAACTGTTTAATAATGGGAAGATAAAGGATCAAAGAAAAGAAATTGAAAAGAAGATTGAGGAGTTAGAAGAAGAAATATTTTGCATAAAAAGGGATTTTAATATCAGGATTGGGACAGAAGAAATAAAAGTGAAAAAGAGAAGGACTGGAAAATACGGAGAAACTCTAAAGAGATAGGGATATTGTTCATTATTAGTGAATATTACTAAGCTTATGTGCACTGGTTATATCGGATCATGTTTATTTCAAATCTGAAAAACAATTCCTGAAAGCAGAATAACAAAAATGCAATTGTGTCTAATGGAAAAACGAAACAAAAAAGAATTATTAATATAGGCACAGAAAACAGAAATAAGACTTATCCGATTAAATCCGAGAAAAAAGCCACAAGACCTTGTGGTTTGCACGCGTGTGTGTCGCTCGCTCGCTCGCATCGGAAATGGAAGAGTCCTTCCGTAATCGGCATCGAGTGCCTCTGCTTCCTTTATCACGCCATCTATTATATTATTATCCTGAATAATGCAGGTAAATCAACCAGCTTGAAAATTATTTTCTTCAAGAGATAAATAAGGAGGGAATGATATTGCTGTGTTTAATAAAGGATAGGAGTTGGGACATCGGGAACGGAAATATGATAGAGGATGAGAGAGGGAGTTTCACATACACAGGAGAAAAAGAAGAGTCTGTAATAGACTATATTTATAGACATAGTATACCTAGACCAAGTATTAAGGAGTGGGGGTTGTCAAATATTAGACAGAGATAGCATGCTTTGTATCACCATTCTATTTTCGTCTGACAATGTTTGGAGTGGGGATTTCAACCCCACTATATGTTTAGAGTGGGGAACGTCTCATTCCACTGTTTGTTTACAGCGAAACGGAGCGTCTTTATATTTGTTAGTGCTAAACTTTCAAGGTTATAAATAATACAAAAATATATAATAAATATATAAATAAATAAATAAATATATATATATATATGTGTATATATATATATGTATATATATATATATATATATATGTATATATATATATATATATATATATATATGTATATATATATATATGTATATATATATATATATATATGTATATATATATACATATATATATATTATATATTATACAGGGTGTCCCCAATTTAAATGTCTAAACTTTAGGAGCGCGTAGGGGACCGATAAACTAAGACAAAAAGTCCTTTAGATTAGAAAGAATTAGATTAGAAAGAAAATTTCGCGTTGTCGCGTATTTATCTACAATCCTCTAATTTTACCTCAGGAGGATTTTAACTCACTCTCTTTTCTTAATTCCATGTTCTACAATTTTTATTTTATAATACTTTTTGATAAATCTAATAATTTTAGTGTTGTTTTAAGTTTTTTGGTGAAAATTATTTGTTTCATTTTTTGCGATTTTCTTCAAAACGAAGCAAAAACAAGCAAATTTCTAAAGGACTTTTTGTCTTAGTTTATCGGTCCCCTACACGCTCCTAAAGTTTTGACATTTAAATTGGGGACACCCTGTATATTTGTTATATGTATATTATATCCAAATATATAATAAATATATAATTATATCTTTCTTTTATTCTAATTCCTTTCTGGATAACATAAAAGTCGTATCAAAATGACCCGATATTGTTGTGTGTGCCACGCTAAATAATCCACGAAAAACCCACATCTTTTTTTCTATCGGTATGTAATAATTATATTATTATCATTATTATTATTATTATCATTATTATTATTATTATTATTATTATTATTATTATTATTTCACGATATCATTGAAGAGTTGAAGAATAAGAACCTAATAACAGATTCTGTTACAGAAATCATGAATGTTAGTCAAAAGGATTATTTTGGGTTCAACAACAAATATATAATACTAGCTTTTCGGTCCGCGCAAAGCGCGGGCTGAAAAGCCTATCTAACCTTTTATAATTTTTTTTTTCTTTTTTTGCGCTGGTTTAAAACGCAATCTCTGTCCAGTTATTTCATTAATAGTAACATTTTTAATTCACTTTTCAGTTTTTTTTAGACCACACATAGTGTGTGGGTGCGTGGGTGGATGAGTGGGAGCGTAAAACTAAAAAAAAACACATAGTAGCCATCCCCGAAAAAATAGCAAAATTTTGGTCCTGTTTAGTTTTTTTAGTTTTTCAATTTTTTTTAGACCACACATAGTGTGTAGGTGCGTGGGTGGATGGGTGGGAGTGCAAAACTAAAAAGAAACACATAGTAGCCATCCCCGAAAAATTAGCAAAATTTTGGTACCAATTTCAAGAAAATCGGTCCATAAATGTAGAAGTAGTTCGCGGTCCGACAGACAGACAGACAGATAGACGGTACTTATATATATAATAGATATAATATATATAATACATATACATATATATAATACACATACGTATATATATATATATAAACAGGGTATCCCATAATAACCGTCTATAATATTTATAATCCCCATAATATAGTCCCATGATCACCTCTCGTGTGCAGGTAAAACAGGTAAAACCGAGAAAAAAAGTCTTTTACCATTTTGCGATTTTTGTAATAAATATGGTCAATCTTATTAGTTGATCTTTTTTAATTAATTTCTCAATAATTATTACGAAAATTGCAAAATGGTAAAAGACTTTTCTTTTCGGTTTCACTTGCTCTACCTGCACACGACGGGTGATGCGATTGACAGACAACCTGTATATATACATATATTATTATTATTATTATTATTATTATATAATATAGGGGAAAGTAGGGTAAAACCGAGTACTTTTTTAGATTTGTCTTCCTACAAAAAATCTGAGAGTAAAAAAAATTTTGCCGACCGTTAGTAGTCTTTAATGAACCTTAAACTATGAGAAAATAAAGCTCGTCGCTGAAAAAAAAAGTTTTGGTTACCAATAATAACAAGATTTTGTGGAGAAGTCAAAGTACCCAGTTTTGTCCTACCAGTAGGGTCAAACCGGATATCCATTTGAAAATATGCAAAACACCGTATAATTACAAAATCTAGATTTATTTTAATCAAAATCAGTATAAAGATGTATTCTATTGACAAAAATCACAAATAAAGATATCCTCTTGTTCGACATTGCTGCAGGACTTCCTTATTTAACTTTTTAACTTTAGGGGTCTCAAAAATCTTTTTTCTTAGTGGTTTCTTTTTCTGAGCATTAGTTTTCGTTTACAACTGCTTTTTGTAGGGACACAAAGTCAGGATAACAGTTCTTCCTCTTTTCATTATATGAGATGTATAATTACCCAATTTTGCCCCAACACAAGAAAAGTAACAAATACGGCGGTTGTATATTCCGGCGTACAAAGTGCCGATCAAAACTAATATGATATACTCTCTAATATGTACAGAATGCAATACTGCACTTACCGAAACAGATGCTCTATATAGAGAAAGTGCACGACGACTCGATATCTATCTTTTTTGGGCTAAAAACTTTGAACTTCTATTAAAAAAGAAATATCGTGTGCACAGGGGCACGGTTTGTTTTAAAATAATGATGGCGCCAATCTACAACTAATAACACAAGTTAGATATAGATAGCAGCATTTATTACGAAAAAACAGGGGTACCCAGTTTGACCCGCCTACCCGGTTTTACCCAACTTTCCCCTATATATAATATTTTCAATATTCATTATTTTTCAACTATTTTATACAATATATTTTTCAATTTTTTTTTTATTTACTTATTATTTCTCATGAATATAATCTATTATTATATACACTTTATTCTTAATTTTTTATTCTTTATTACTTATACTTTATTGTTCATAATTATTTTTTTTAACGATGAATATTATTATATGGTGTGGAAAATCGTTTTTCGGAATTTATATTATCAATAAATATTATAGTAAACTGAATCCGCATGATGTCAATATTTTCAATTCTCCTTCATTCCCACAGAAAACCCGTTCCCCAACAATTGAGTTGTTGATAAGTAAAATTTTACATCAAAAGAAGGGTCCATTTCCAGACGAACTAAAACAATTTGCCTGTACATTGCATTTTTATTCGCCGGCAGCATATAAATATGTAAGAAAAACATTAATGAATGTTCTTCCGCATTAGAGCACAATTCGGAAATGATTAAGTGCAGCCAATAATGAACCGCGAATTTCGATTAATGCGATGAAGCATGTGTCCGAATTATGTAAAAATGCCGAAGCTAGAAATAAGAAATTATATTTTTCTTTATCATGCGATGAGATGGCGATTAGAAAACCGGTGGAATTTGACGGAAAACAAAGGCATGGATATGTTAATATTGGAGATAACAGCAATGAGAGTGATAACAATACGGAAGCAACAAATGCTCTCGTATTCATGTTAGTAGGCATTAATTCATATTTTAAAATTATAGTCGCCTATTACTTAATCCACACATTAATGGGTAAGAAAAAAGTAATATTTTGAGTGACATATTGCACGTTACACATTCTCATACAATTCCGATTTGTAATATTACTTTTGATGGAATGTCTACAAATATTTCTATGGTGGAAAAACTGGGAGCCAAAATTTAAAGTTCTCCAGATAAGTTAATAACTCACTTTGAAGATCCTGTAACAAAAGAGCCCATAACAGTTATGTTGGATGCTGCTCATACGCTGAAATTAATAAGAAATACATTGGCTGCAAAACAATTCTTCACAGATATGAACGAAAATACTTGATTTTGCTTATGGAAAAACAAGAAGAAGAAGGGCTTCATTTAGCAACTAGAATTCGTCATAAGTACATTGATTTTACCAATGAAAAAATGAAAATTCGACTAGCCGCTCATATCTCCAGTTCCAGCGTTGCAAACGCTCTGAAAACCTGTGAAAAAGATTTCAAGTTAATGCAATTTCAAGGTGCAACACCAACAGCAGCATTTTGTCAGATAATTAACGATATATTCGATCTGCTTGATTCAAGAAACCTTCTGACAAAAAAACCAACCCACGAGCAATTTCTGTTGAAAATTTAAAGGATATAAAAATGAGTGCGGAAAGTTTCATTGAATATATTGAAAAGATAAAAGTAGATACAACACCTATAATCCAAACTAGAAATAAAACAGGTTTTCTAGGATTAATAATATGTTTAAAAAGCATGATCTTTTTGGCCGAACGATTGTTTTCAGAAAAATACGTCATCTTTTTGTTAACATATAAAATGTCTCAAGATCACCTAGAGACGTTTTTTTTTTCTTCTATACGACGTTGTGGTGGATTTAACAACAATCCAACTGTTCGACAGTTTATAGCAGCTTTAAAAAAACTCCATGTGCATGTCAATATTAATATTATCTTTAATGGAAATTGTACACTTAAAGATGATACTGTCCTTCTCAAAGTAAATACAATGAACTACAGTGGTGAAGAAACAAATTGGATGGAAGATTTCATTTGGGACGTGAAGATTATGATTATACAATCCAACCATCAATTACATTCAGCGAATATCAAGCTGATATTCTAGCATACATTGCAGGATTTGTTGCTAAAAAAACGGAAACAAAATGAAGTTGTCATTTGTGCATTGAATGCTTGAAGCAAATAAAATCACCATTCAAGCTGCAAACAAGAAAAGCTTATGGTAAATTATTTAATGCGTCCGACGATGTAATTAAAATTTATAAAACAGCAGAAAATATTATTAGAACGAATGGAAATATCTTGACTTCTAAAAATGTAATCAAGAAAAACTTATACATTTAACACTAATAAGACTACGAGTAAATGATTTATTCACTGAAGTGGAACACGCTTTTGATCAAGCTCCCTTGACGGATCACAAGAATCAATTGATTCGCATTATTTTAGAAAAAATTTTCACTCTTCGTATGCATCATTATGCAGCTTCACAGAATAACAAAATCGGACGGATAAGATCAAAATTTACAAAACTTATTTTATTCAAAAATCAATAATATATATATATATATATATATATATATATATATATATATATTATTATTATTATTATTATTATTATTATTAGATGGCGTTAGGAACTCAAAAGTTCATTGCCGCAAATACCAAATCCCGCCAATACTCCCGATCCCGAGCAAGATCCTTCCATTCGCGACCCTCGTACCCCATCTCGTTCAGATCCATTTTAACATTATCTTCCCACCTACGTCTTAGTCTACCCAAAGGTCTTTTACCATTGGGTTTACCAATTAGTATTCTATATGCGGTTTGATCATCCTCCATACGCGCCACGTGACCTGCCCATCTTAATCGACGCGATTTCACGACGTTAATAATATCCGGACTGTATAATTGATACAATTCCGCGTTGTGTAATTTTCTCCATTCGCCCGTTTCCTCATCGCGTTTTGTGCCGAAGATTTTTCGAAGTACTTTATTTTCGAATACCCTAAATTTTTTTTCGTCTTGTAACGTAAGAGAACACGCTTCGCAGCCATAAAGGACTACCGGTAAAATAATCTTTCTGTAAATCCTAATTTTCAGACGCCTAGACAACAACCGCGAACCAAGTAGTTTATTAACCAAATAAAAGCACGCATTCCCCAAATTAATTCTTTTCTTAAGCTCTTCTCTTATTTTATTAGTTTGGTTTAAAATCGATCCTAAACACACAAAATTACTGACCCGCTCAAATACTTTATCACGAACGGCCAAGTCCCCGCCATTTTGAATATTCTGAATTCTATTAGTGACCATATATTTAGTTTTTTCGACGCTTATTTGCAACCCGAGTTCTTTCGTTTTAATCTAATATTTAATCTAATAAGTTTTTGAGTTATTAATTATTGTTTCACTATTATCCCCCAGCAAAACAATATCGTCCGCGTATGTTAATAATTGAGTTATATCGTTCAACTGCAAACCACCTTCACTCTTCTGCATTTCTCTAATGGCATATTCCAATACTAGATTAAACAAAAGAGGTAACAATGCATCCCCCTGCTTCAAACCGCTATGAATATTAAAAATTTCCGACATTTGATTACCAATCTTTACTCTACCTTTTGTATCTTTTAAACAAACTTGAACTAAGTTAACCAATTTTTTAGGTATCCCCAAACGAATCAAAATTTCAAATATTCTCTCCCGTTTTATCGAATCATATGCTTTTTTAAAATCAATGTAGAGTTGATGTACCGGTTGATCGAATTCCCATTTTTTCTCCAAAATTTGCCGAATAGTAAAGATTTGATCCGCAGTCGATCTATTTCTTCTAAAACTACATTGATGATCCCCAATTATTTCATCTGCATATGGTGCCAGCTTCATCAATAAAATATTCGACAAAACTTTATAGCAGGTTGGTAAAAGTGAGATGCCCCGATAGTTATTACAGTTCATTTTGTCCCCCTTTTTGAAAATCGGAATAACAATTGTATCTTTCCATTGTTCCGACAATACTTCTTTATTCCAAATTGCATTAATTAATTAATGAATTTCTTTTAATAATCTACTTCCCCCCCATTTAATTAGTTCTGCCGGAATCAAATCAATACTCGGTGCTTTGTGATTCTTTAGTCTTTTAATCGCTCTTTTTACTTCTACAATCGTTAGTTCGTTAATCATGAGCTCAGCCGTGTGAATCTCAAGACTCTCTATTTCCAGGTTGTTTTGAAAATCAACATTTAATAACCGATGAAAATAATTTTTCCAAGTGTTTAATACTCCGGTTGCATCTGTAATTAAATTATCGTTCTCATCCCTCATCATTTCCGTCCTAGCTTGGAATCCCTTTCTAAACTTATTTATCCCCATGCTCATATCGCGGACGTTACTACTTTGACAATTTTCATCTGTTTCTTCAATTTTACGTTTTAGGTATTGACGCTTCTTATTTTTAAACATAACATGAGCCGCTTGCCTGTTATTAAGAAACTAATCTCGAGTTTCCTCCGTATTATGAGTTAGCCATGTGATGCGCGCTTCGTTTCGTACTTTAGCAATTTTTACGCATTCTTCGTCAAACCATGACTTGTTTCTGTTCCTTTTACAAAAACCTGCCGTGGCTTTCGTCGATTTTACTATCGCATCGCGTATGTTTTCCCATTGTTTGTTAACCGCGTTATCATCCGATTTATCTATTTCCTCTAAGACCGCGAATTTATTCGTTACTTCGACCGCGTATTTTATCCCGTTTTCTCCCTCGGTAAAACTTTGTACGTTTAGATGTTTAGTTCCCATCCGGTGCCCGTTAGTTTTGTTTATCGAAAGACGTTCTCTAATTTTAGCAATTACAAAAAAATGATTCGAGTCGCAATCCGCCCCCCTATAAGACCTAACATCGATTACGTTCGTATGGCGTCGTTTATCCGCAAGAATGTGATCAATTTGGTTATGCGTGTTTCCATCCGGGGAAATTCAAGTTTGTTTATGGATATTTTTGTGTTTAAAAGACGTGCTTTTGAGATGAGATTTTTGCCGTTCGCAAAGTTAATTACCCTTACTCCGTTATCGTTACTTTCCTCGTGCAAACTTTCGAGCCCGATCGTTGGTCTAAAAATGTTCTCTTTATCGATTTTCGCGTTAAAATCTCCCAAGACTATTTTCGTGTAATCATTCGGCAATTGGTCCATGAGGTGTTCGAATTCCTCGTAGAACCCTCTTTAATTTCGTCATCTTTATCCTCCATCGGCGCGTGAACATTGATTATCGCGATCTTGTACCATCTACCCTGCACAACGAGCAATCCCCATCGTTTATGAATTTAATGTTTTTTACCGCGGACAGGATTTTCTTATTAATCATGAAACCGACGCCAAAACTATGGATCTCCGACCCCCTATAGTGAAGCGTATACGAACCTGCGCTAAGCGAACCCTCCCCGGCCCGTCTTGTTTCTTGCAACGCGACGACCTCCACCCCATACTCCTCGATCTCCCCGACCATCGATTGAAACGCCCCAGGTCTGTACAGACTTCTAACGTTCCACGTCCCCACTTTGATATCCCTCCCGCTTTTTGACTTCATGCGGCATGAGTTCCCCGAGGCAGTCCCCACCCGGAGATCCGAACGGGGGACTAGTTTACCTCCGGATTGAAATTTTACCCCGGAAGAATCCATGACGAGTTTTGATTGTTTCTTGATAAAGTCGTTTTACGGTGTGAGCTTATCAAACCTACGCCCAATCCCCGAACAGGAGGGCTATTTCCAATCGGCTGTCCGCGACTGCTTATTCGATTTATTCGCAGCTAACCTCTACTTCTCACCGAGACAAAGAGGCCGTTCCTCTATCCGCAACCTGAAGACGTGCTGTGTCGTGATGATTGGGACCCACCCACCCCGGGGACCATTCCCGAGACTAACGGCTGTTATGCTAACACAGTATATAAAGTGTACAAATAAGTTTCCGCCGTTTGACAAAAGTTGGCGCCACCAGTAAGTTATGGTTAAAATTGTCAGATGTAAAACGTCCTTATCGTAAGATTGGACATCAGTCAATAACATAACCTTAAAATATTAGTGATTTTTTATCAGTATAATATATTCTTTTGTGTGCGAAAATGTCGAGTTTTGAGCCGAATAAGCGTCATTTGCGGGAACTTTTGATTTACTTCTTCAATTTGAAGAAATCTGCAGCTGAGGCGTATCGATTGCTTGTAGAAGCATATGGTGAGGCTGCCTTAAGTGAGAGAAGTTGTCGTGAGTGGTTTCAAAAGAGTTTAAGAACGGTGAATTTGACATCGAAGACAAAGAACGTAGCAGAAGGCCGAAAGTGTATGAAGACGCGGAATTGGAAGCATTATTGGATCAAGCTTCGTGCCAAACGCAAGAGGAACTTGCACTTACATTGGGAGTGACTCAACAAGCAATTTCACATCGGTTGAAATCATTGGGATTGATTCAAAAACAAGGAAATTGGGTTCCATATGAACTGACGCCGAGAAACGTTGAACGCCGATTGTTCACATGTGAAATGCTGCTTGCCAAGCATAAACGAAAGGGTTTTCTGCACCGTATAGTCACTGGTGATGAAAAATGGATCCACTATGATAATCCAAAAAGGAAGAAATCATGGGAACCACCTGGCCATGCTTCAACATCTACAGCTAAGCCAAATATTCATGGAAAAAAACTCTTGTTATGCATTTCGTGGGATCAGCTTGGTGTCGTGTATTATGAGTTGCTCAAACCGAACGAAACCATTACTGGAGCTGTCTACCGAACACAATTGATGAGATTGAGTCGAGCACTCAAGGAAAAGCGCGCCCACTACTCCAGACACGACAAAGTTATTCTCCTGCATGATAATGCTCGTCCACATGTTGCGGCGCCGGTCAAAACCTATTTGGAAACTCTCAATTGGGAAGTTTTACCCCACCCGCCATATTCACCAGACATTGCTCCTTCTGATTTCTACATGTTTAGATCGATGGCGCATGGTCTGTCTGAGCAACACTTCACATCATATGAAGATACCAAAAATTGGGTCGATTCGTGGATAGCCTCAAAAGATGAAGCATTCTTCCGACGCGGTATCCGTATGCTGCCAGAAAGATGGGAAAAAGTAGTGGCAAGCGATGGACAATACTTCAAATAAAACATTAGGTTCCGTTCTTTCACAATAAATGCCCAATTTTTGATAAAAAACGGCGGAAACTTATTTGTACACCTAATATATACAGGGTGATTCAAAACAACCTTCTGTCCTTACAATGTCATATACTTGACTCAATTTTAAGACGATTTTTCCTTTGCCAAAATTTTTTCCGAGGCTTAGTTTTCAAATTATAAGCCAAAATAGTTAACGAATTACGGGCCGCGTACGCGAGGCAGGCAGGGGCGGCGCAACTCACCGTCCGATGCTGGTGATTACGTGAAGCGCTCGCTGCGATCAACTGTTTGCTACATGCGATGGGTATAACAGAGAAAGACAGAGAGGGAGAGAGAGAGAACGTGTGTACGATCAGCTGTTTGCTACACGCGATGGGTGTAAAAGAGAGAGAGAGAGAGAGAGAGAGAGAAAGGGAGAGAGAGAGAGAGAGAGAGAGAGAATGTGTATGTGTGTGTA
Organism: Formica selysi; assembly: GCA_009859135.1. Lineage (NCBI taxonomy): Eukaryota > Metazoa > Arthropoda > Insecta > Hymenoptera > Formicidae > Formica > Formica selysi. The sequence continues at coordinate 984,868 of WHNR01000032.1, forward strand.
TACGCGTATACGTTCTCTCTCACACATACACCCCATCGCATGTAGCAAACAGTTGATCGCAGCGAGCGCTTCACGTAATCACCAGCATCGGACGGTGAGTTGCGCCGCCCCTGCCTGCCTCGCGTACGCGGCCCGTAATTCGTTAACTATTTTGGCTTATAATTTGAAAACTAAGCCTCGGAAAAAATTTTGGCAAAGGAAAAATCGTCTTAGAATTGAGTCAAGTATATGACATTGTAAGGACAGAAGGTTGTTTTGAATCACCCTGTATATATAAAGTTTAGCAGAATCAATTTTTTTTTCAATGTTGCCAGATGCCTTAAATTTTTATTCAAAAACTTCGTTGTTATTTTTATAAATTTTAATAAACGATTTTATACAAACGTGCCAACTGGTGTCTTATGAGAGTTTCATTCATAAATTATAATCGTATTTTTCATCATATTGATTATGAATCAAAAATCGTTTAGCAACAATATCCAAGTGTGCATGCAGCGTCCCAAAAATGATGCCTTTAATAACTATTTCAACTAAATACTATATTTACAAATTTCAACTAAATATTATATTTACAAAGGTTTCTTCTTGCATATATTTTTATTTGATTATATTTTGTATATTTTATGTAATATAAAAGAACTAATATGTGAGATATATTATATAAATATCTAACTTTATCTTCTGTCCGTTTTGCCGATTACCCCCTTTTACTGGCAAATAAGTGTTTGTATAATTATTATATATATTATTAATAATTATAATATTATTTATTTTAATTATTAATTATAACACTTTATTATAGTACTTATACTATTCTACAAGCAGGTCTTCTTCCCTTCTCAAAAATAATAAAGCAGTTACATCGAATGCGCTATATGTATTCTCCTCCACGCCTTTCAATTCCCCTTCACTTCTCTTCATCCCCTCTACTTCTTCGTTTCCCAGTCGACGAAGGCTTCTTTACCCTACCACGCGTCGTTAGACAAAGACAGATTGGTGATCGTACAGCAACTATTCCTTTCTATTTTTTGACGTGTGCTGACTACGGGAAATATAGAGACGCGCGGTCTATATATTATACGTCTATGACTATATTATAGTTAATCAGAGAGCGTAAAATATATGCGGCGCTGCTGACAGAAAGATTGAGAAAGGAGATGGAAGAAAAAAGAGAGTATTGCGGGAGTGAGAATCACCAGTGGGGTTTAGAAAAGAAAGAGTAAGGATGGATAATGTGCCGATATTACAATACGTTATAAAAAGAAAGAGCTAAGGAAAAAAAGAGGAAGGATTTTTCATAAACTTGAAGGCAGCGTTCGATAAAATGGATAGAAAATTGTTGTGGGAAGCTATGGAAGAAAGAGGGTATAAGAAAAGGCTTAATAGAAAGAATGAAAGAGATATATGAGAGTATGAGGAATGCAGTAAGGGTGCATGGATGGGTGACGGAATAGTTTTAGACAGAAAAGCGTGTGCAGGGCTGTCCACTTAACCCGCTTCTGTTTTCAATACTAATTGCGGATGCAGAGGAAGAAATGAGGAAAGGACAGGTAGATGATGTTCAAATGGAAAAGGAAAGATTCTAGTCATTAGCATATGCCGATGATCTAATTCTACTGGTAAAAAGAGAAAAAGAGATGAAGGAAATGATAAAGAAAATAGAGAAGTACCTAAAGAAGAAAAAATTGCAGCTATGTAAATACGGCGAAATCTAAGGTGATGTGCTTTAAGAAGGAAGGGGTAAAGGAATAAGGAAAATGAAAATGGAGAAGAGAGAAGAGCCCTTAAAATTTAAATACCTGGCTACATGTTAAAAAAGAATGGCGAAGATGAAGAGAAGAAATTAAAGATCTAAAAAAGAAGGGCAATACAGTGATGAGGCAAGTATGAGGAATGGGAGAGCGTAAATTTAGAGACGATTTTAAGAAAAGAATGATACTTTCTAAATATTTAGTGTTAGGGGTAATAATGTATGGAATAGAGATTTGGGGGTGGAGAGAAATGAAAGGATTGGAAAGAATTCGAGAAGAGGTATATAGAATGGACTCTCAGTCTCGATTCCTGCACGCCAAATTATATTATACAAGGTGTCCGGATAATTGCCCGCAGTACTTCGGGAAGTGATTCGGGACCCAAAAAGAAGGAAAAAAAGCTATATAAACATAGGTCCGGAAATAAGTCGTTTCCGAGTTATAGTCACTTTTATGTTAAAAAAATTGTAATTTATAATCCGTTTGGCATCCCCCTTTTTTAAATTTTTTTAAAATTTAAAATTTTTATTTTTTAATTTTAATTTTTAATTTTTTTTTAGTTTTTAATTTTTATTTTTTTTAAATTTACAATTTTTATTTTTTAATTTTTTTTTCAATTTTTCGATATTTGTAAATATGATTACATTATTTTTAAGATCAAGGATAAACATGAACAAGTACTTAAATCGAGTTAAATAAGATGTTCAAAATGACCATCTTCAGCACGAATGCAGGCCCTTATTTTTCTATCAAAGGAATTCCAAACTCTTTGAAAAACATTTGGATCTCTCCTTATTTCTTCGAATCCATTAATTATTCTTTGTCTTAAGTCAGCAATATTATTGGGCGCATTTCTGTAAACAATTGACTTTACGTGACCCCATAGATAAAAATCAAGTGGATTTATGTCTGTTGATCTTGGGGACCAGGCAACCGGAGCTCCACGCCCTATCCATCTCTGAATAGGGCGTGGAGGATCTCTGGACCATAATTTCGATTCAAATGATCTCTGGCTACACGGCTAAAATGCGCAAATGCACCGTCATGCATGAACCACATTTTGTCGTATTATTGAAGGGAGGTTTTCAAGAAAGTGGCCTAACTCTTCTCTAAGAAATCGTACATAATTCTGACCATTTAATCTCTTTTCAAAGAAGAATATAGCCCTATAAGTTTGTCACCAATAATACCCGCCCATACCGTGCAACTAAACTGTTATTGATGCCTCCATTGATCACACACAATTGCTTTAGGATTTTCTAAAGCCCATTCATGAAGATTGTGATAGTTGAAAATTCCATTTCTGTCAAAGCCTGCTTCATCAGTAAATAGAACATTTTCACAAAAATTCGTATTTTTATTTATTCTGTTTATAACCCATTGGCAAAATTGCAAACGGGGACCATAATCTGCAACAGAAAGGCCTTGAACTCGTTGCACGTGATATGGATACATTGAATTTCTTGATAAAATGTCCCATATCGTTGATTTTGATACTCCGACTTCATCCTTTTCTAACACTAGTAGCAGAGTTACGCTCAAATTGTTCAAGTACTTCTTCTTCCGTTACAACATTTACTCTACAAGTCTGCCCTCATCTATTCTCTTTTTTAATGTACCAAATTCTCTCAAGGTTCTGTCTAGATTTTGGAAAGCCTCTCTTCCCGGTACATGACCAAGAGAGCCAAGTCTGGCATCACTGGGTTAATCGAATGTCAATTGTAATGGCTCGGAAGCAGCAAGTAGCTATAGAAAGCAAGTTTATTTTCAGCTTTATTTTGAGTCTGTAGTCTGAGTTCATTTTTTCCATTTTTCATTTTTCATTCACTCATCCCAGACAGTTTTGAATAAGTTTCAAATTATTATTTAGCAACACCTTACTTACCTTAAGTACTTTGAGATTGTACCCAATCTTTCTGTATTCATCAATGGATCGTTTTAGTTTTAATGAATTAGCTGATATACATCTTATGTATGGTCTTGCTCAAGGTAATGCTACCGAGTCAAGAAAATTATATGCCCAGTCTTTTCCAAATCGATATGTACCGGGAAGAGAGTCTTTCCAAAATGTAGACAAAACCTTGAGAGAATTTGGTACATTAAAAAAGAGAACAAGTGAGGGCAGACCTAGAGTAAATGTTGTAACGGAAGAAGAAGTATTTGAACAATTTGAGCGTAACTCTGCTACTAGTGTTAGAAAAGTTTCGGGTAAAATCAGAGTACCAAAATCAATGATATGGGATATTTTATCAAGAAACTCAATGTATCCATATCACGTGCAACGAGTTCAAGGTCTTTCTGTTGCAGATTATAGTCCCCGTTTGCAATTTTGCCAATGGGCTGTAAACAGATATATAGAATAGATGAAAATCCGAATTTTTGTGAAAATATTCTATTTACTGATGAAGCAGGCTTTGACAGAAATGGAATTTTCAACTATCACAACCTTCATGAATAGGCTTTAGAAAATTCTAAAGCAATTGATCAAAGGAGGCATTAACAACAGTTTAGTTGCACGGTATGGGCGGGTATTATTGATGATAAACTTATAGGGCCATATTTCTTTGAGAAGAGATTAAATGGTCAGAATTATGTATGATTTCTTAGAGAAGAGTTAGGCCACTTTCTTGAAAACGTCCCTTTAATAATACGACAAAACATGTGATTCATGCATGACGGTGCACCTGCGCATTTTAGCCGTGTAGCCAAAGATCATTTGAATCGAAATTATGGTCAGAGATGGATAGGGCGTAGAGGTCCGGTTGCCTGGCCCCCAAAATCGCCAGACATGAATCCACTTGATTTTTATCTATGGGGTCACGTAAAGTCAATTGTTTACAGAAATGCGCCCAATAATATTGCTGACTTAAGACAAAAAATAATTCATAGATTCGAAGAAATAAGGAGGGATCCAAATGTTTTTCAAAGAGTTCGAAATTCCTTTGATAGAAGAATAAGGGCCTGTATTCGTGTTGAAGGTGGTCATTTTGAACATCTTATTTAATTCGATTTAAATACCTGTTCATGTTTATTCTTGATCTTAAAAATAATGTAATCGTATTTACAAATATCGAAAAATTGAAAAAAAAAATTAAAAAATAAAAATTGTAAATTAAAAAAAAAATTAAAATTAGAAATTAAAAAAGAATTAAAAATTAAAATTAAAAAAATAAAAATTTTAAATTTTTAAAAAATTTAGAAAAGAGGGATGCCAAGCGGATTATAAATTACGATTTTTTTAACATAAAAGTGGCTATAACTCGGAAACGACTTATTTCCGGACCTATGTTTATATAACTTTTTTCCTTCTTTTTAGGTCCCGAATCACTTCCCGAAGTATTGCGGGCGATTTTCCGGACACCCTGTATACAAGGAACAGATATTGATAAGATAAGGATAATTGCAGAGTGTAGAATAGTAAAGTTTGAAAAGAAAGCAATGAAAGAGAGGAAAATAAAAAGCTATTAGTAGGATGTATAAAAAAAGAAAAGAAAAGAAATATAAGAGGAGCAAAAGAAGAGATAGAGGTTTTATAAGCAGAATGGGTTCAACTCGGAAGGAATTAAAAGGCTTAGACAAAAAGGGACATAGATGGAGCTAGAGGCAGTAGTGAAAAAAACGAAAGGGAAAGGTTGGAAGGGTGGGTAGAGGAGAGAATAAGAAAATCGAAATATAATATTAGATATAAGGACAGGATGACAGTTAGAATACCGAGGTACCTAAGGACGACAAGAGAAAAAAGGAACCACAAGTTGATAACAAGGTGGAAATGCGGAAACGATAACTTTTCTCGCCACGTACTTATACTCGCACGGATTGGCTGACATTTTTTAATTAATTTCTCATTAATTATTGCAAAGATCGCAAAACGATAGATAATTTTCCTACTCGCTTTATTTGGACATAAAGGTGATATGATTATTACCGGATATTCTGTACATATATATATTTTATATATATATATATATATATATATATATATATATATATATATATATTAGGTCTACCGGAAAGTTCTGTCCGTTTTTGGAATAAAACAAAATACAAATTTTTATTACCGTCAATAAACTTTATTAAATAATGTAATTGCCATTATTCGGAGAAGTATTGTCAGCAACTGGATAATTTAAATACAGCAGTCCAAGAAAAGAGGCCGGCGATGTTCAATAGGAAGAACATCATACTGCATCATGATAATGCCAGGCCACATGCTGCTTTGGGGACCGGTCAAAAAATTGCAGAACTAGGCTGGGAAATTCTGTCGCATCCACCATATTCCCCGGACTTAGCACCCTCCGACTATCACTTGTTTTTGTCCTTACAAAATTTTTTGAGGGGCAAAAAATTCAAAAATGAAGAAGATATCAAACAAGCACTGGTTCAATTTTTCGCATCAAAAGATAAAACATTTTTCGAAAATGGGATATACAAATTGCCCTCACGCTGGCAAGAAATCATTAATAATAATGGCAATTACATTATTTAATAAAGTTTATTGACGGTAATAAAAATTTGTATTTTGTTTTATTCCAAAAACGGACAGAACTTTCCGGTAGACCTGATATATATATATATATATATATATATATATATATATATATATATATATATCAGTCCCCAAACTTTTTGAATGCGCTGTGTATATACAGTGGCGTGCAAAAGTTTCCGGCCAGTGACATTTCGTACTTTAATTTATAAAAAAAAAACCTAATGACTTTTTAACTATCATCTGGTGCGAGTATAATATATAGGAAACAAAATAATATAGTGAAAGAATATTGTTTATGTTTGTGAAAGTATTTATAGTTATAATTGCAGGGTTGGGAAAGTTACTTTATAAAAGTAACTCGTTATCGTTACTCGTTACCAATTTTAAAAAGTAACTCGTTACCGTTACCGTTAGTCAAAAAATAACGAGTCGTTACAATTTCCGTTAGTTTTTTTATATATAACAATAACTTTACATACAATTTTTTTTAATACAAAATCAAATTAAACACTAAAAATTTTTAAACATTGTCTTACAAAGAAACAAGATACCAAAATTAATTTTCAGTAGTTTTCATGTAATGCTGCATTCCAACACTCTTATCAATATTTTCCTTTGTATGAAAATTATACCGAGTACATTCAAAAAAAGTAACGATAAAAGTAATTGTTAAATTCGTTACTCGTTACCGAAAAATGTAACGAAGTTACTTTTTCCGTTACAAACAAAATTTGTAACGCCGTTACCGTTACAGTTACCGAAAAAAAGTAACTATAACGGTAACGGCGTTACAAGTAACGCGTTACTTCCCAACCCTGTATAATTGTTATATTTACAAAATGGCCGAAAATTTTTGCACGCCACTGTATATATATATACACAGTGTATTCAAAAAGTTCAGGGACTGATTTTTTTCTGTACGTACTAACTGCGTTATCTCTTGGCCTACACTAGGTCTAATTACTATGATACCTCTTGAATTCGCCATATTTTATGCTGCCATTGAGTCAATAGTTTATAATTTGAGTGCATTTAAAATTTTTTAAAATTTTTAACATTGTCACGATTTTCAAAATGAAACCTTGATTAAGTTTGTTTTAAATATGGAAAAACTGTAACAGAAACATATTAAATAATGCAAGATGCATTTGAAAAAGATTGTCTAGCAGGTAGTAAAGCTAAGAGATAGCGCAGTCAGAAAAAGATCAGTCCTCGAACTTCTTGAATGCATTGTGTATATATAGACATATATATGTATATATAGGGCGCGGGCGTCCTAGAATTTGCGGACACAAAATGCACAGCGCGATTGTGCTAGAAGAAGCAACTTTTTTCTGTGGCAAAATTGCATCCGAACACTACTTTTTAAATGAAAGCAACTTTAAGTTAACGAATGAACGCTCCAGGTTACGCATGAATCAGGAGCGGCGTGCACATGGCATGCATGGCACGCGAGCGTGTACGCTATTTTACTATTTCGTTAAAGATTTTATAAAAATTATGCATAATATCTAAATATCGCTATTTTGAATGCAATTTATTATTTTAATAAGAGAACATTGTCTAATCTTTTTGATATATCATTATCATCAGTATTCCGTATTATACGTCGAGTTATCAACTGGTTAATAACTCTGGTACCAGAAGTTATTACATGGCCTCAAGGAAATGATTTAATTAAAATTTCTCGTGACTTTCAAGAAAAAGCAGGCATATCAAACTGCATTGGAGCAATAGATGGTTCGTATATTTATATAAATAAACCTGAAGAAAATAGCAGAGAATATTTTAATAGAAAACAATGTTATTCAATCCTTTTGCAAGCTGTTAGTGATTGTAATTGTATATTGTGGTGATCCAGGCTCTTTTCACGATGTTCGAATGTTAAGAAGATCACAGCTTTTTCATATTGCTGATCAAGAAAGAGAAAATATTTTTCCAAAACTTTTCTATTAGGAGATAAAGATTATAATGGAGTAGCAAAAAAATGGATTGTTTGTTCTTTCAAGGATAACGGTCATTTAACAATTCAACAAGAAGCATTTAATACAAAAGTTTCAATAACTAGAATTGCAGTCGGAAAAGCTTTTAGTATTTTGAAAGCCCTATTTCGCCAGTTACATAAATTACCTTTACGCGATATTCATTTCATGACTCAAATCATAGTAGTTGTTGCGTACTTCATAATTTATGTTTAGATAATGAAGATAACGGTGAAGATTTTTATAACGAAAATCCCGCAGCAGAGGAAAATAATCTTATACAAAATTATAATGAAGGAGATGTAATTGTAGATGAAGATTTAGAAGATCGTCGAATATTATTGTTTAGAGAAATGTATCCTATATAATACATATCTCTCTCTCAAGTTGTTGTTCGATGCCGAACATCGACTCGCTCATGATGTCGAGATCGTCAGTCTCCACCATGCCTCTCTGTCTTCTGCTGTTGTCATAATTTCAGCAACTGACATGTGAGTAAGGTTTTTAATTTGATCAATGTATCTTACTGGGGATCTACCTCTGGATCTTTTGCCTTCAACTTTCCCTTGTATGGTTAATTTCTCCATACCATCTCTCCTCAAGACGTGTCCGAAAAATTTCAGCATACGTCTCTGAATCGATGACAAGAGGCGTTCATTTAGTTGTATTTTTAATTCCCTGAGAATTGAGACATTTGTCCTATGTGCAGTCCAGGGGATTCTCAGCATTTTTCCGATAGCATTGCATCTCGAATGCCTCTATTCTTCGGCGACAGGAAGCATTCACTGTCTAAGACTCTGATCTATACGTTGCGATGGGGAAGTTCAGGGCCTGTACCAGTCTTCTCTTCGTCTTCTTCCGAATGCTGTGATCTTTCCATATCTTTACTAGTTTTGCTATGGTATCCCTTGCCATACCGATTCTACGTTTGACTTCTGGTTTGGATCTTCCTTTGTTTGTTATTCGTGCCCCAAGGTAGATGATGTCATCCTTTTTTCCGATCCATTGGATCAAATGTAGATGTTGAGGAAACACTGTGGCTTTAGCCACCACCATTAAGCAACATTTAGATCTATTAAGCCTTAGTCCGGCTTCCAAGCTCACATTTTCAATTCGTCGTAATAACTCCAACATCTCTTGTTTACTGCTGGCTAGCAAGGTTGTATCGTCGGCATAACGCAGGTTCAAGATTTTTCTCCCTTCAATGAATACTCTTCCATTCCAGTCTTCCGTAGCTCTCCTGATTATCCATTCTCCATAGATATTGAAAAGGAGTGGTGAGAGGACACAGCCCTGTCTCACACCCTTTCCCACGCTGAATACACCAGAGCATTTCTTCTCTACTCATACCCGTGCCGTATTACGATTATAGAGAGAGCTTATGAGATATATTAGATGCTCCGGCACGGCCATCTCTCCGAGTATACTCCAGAGTCGACCCCACTGGACGGTGTCGAATGCCTTGGAGTAATCAAAGAAGCAGAATATTGCTGGCACATTATACTCATAGAGTTTTTCGATCATCTGTCTCACATTCATCAGTTGATCTCGAGTGCCGCGTCCTGGAACAAAACCCGACTGTTCCAGAGAGATCTGTGGAAAAAGGTAAGGTTTTAGTCTCTCTTGTATGATATACAGAAGAACTTTGCTGGAGTGATTTATGAGGGCAATTGTTCTATAGTTGCTACATTCGTCTTTGAGTCCCTCCTTGTGTAGTGGTATGTATATGGATTCCACCTATCTCTCCGGCCACTTGCCATCCTTCCATACTTTGTTGCAAATTTGATGAAGTATGTGAATCCCCTTCTCTCCAGTGTTTTTCAACATCTCAGCAATATTGTCTGAGCCAGCGGCTTTTTCATTGTTAAGTTTTTTGAGAGCCGCTTCTACCTCGCTTTTCAATATTAGAGGTTCATGGTCTTCAGGGTTTTTGAATGTTATCCTGACATTTCCGTCGGAGAAATCGTCAGAGGCCATAAGGGTCTGACAATATCGTCGCCATCTTTCAACAATTTATGGTTTTGTTGTAAGCTTGCCTCCATTGTCGTCCTTTATGAGCAGATAACAGGGCCGGAAGTCTTTCGAAAGTGTACGAACCTTTCGGAAGAGATCCCCTGGTTGGTTTGAGTTCGAATGTTTTTCAATTTCCTGACATATCGATCCAACATATGCATCCTTGTCCATCCTCATAGCCTTATTTATTTTCCTTGTAAGGTTATTATATTTCAACGTGTTCTGGTTGTCATTGGTTCCTTTTGCTTTGACTTCGCGACGTTCTTTAATTAGATTCCATGTTTGTTCTGATATCCACGATTTCCTTGGTTGATCGTTTTTTCGCGAGCTAACAGAGGAAGCAGCAGCATCCATCACATTCTTCATTTCCATCCATAATTCATTGGCGTTCATACGGTCCATTTCTTCCTGTGTTATTTTGTCTAGAGTATCCGACATCTTTTTAAAGTCTGAGTCGCAACCAAGATGTCAACAGTTCATTTGTCGGGGCATCCGTATTGGTTTACAGAGTTTCAAACACAGCTCCGCGACCAAGGCATGGTCGCTTCCACAATCTAGACCTGGATAGGTTTTAATATCTCTTATGGATGTCTTCCATCTCTTTCTGATCAAAAGATAATTTATTTGATTTCGAGTGTGTCCATCTGGGGATTTCCAAGTGTTCTTCTGCTATGATGTTGAAAATGTGAGTTGGATATGTATAGCCCATTTTCTGCACAAAAGTCAATAAGCATCTCTCCATGTTCGTTTCTCCTTCCGATACCATAATTTCCTACCACTGATCTCAGGTGTGCATCAAATTTCGTTGAACCGATTTTAGCGTTAAAGTCGCCTGTAACAATCAGCAGTTCTCTATTTGGTGTTCTAGATATGGTATCAGAGAGCGTTCCATAAAAGCTCTCTATCTCATCTTGGAAAGATACCGATGTTGGGGCATACACTTGAATGATATTTAAGTTGACTGGTTGTGCTTGTAATTTGATAGTGATAATACGATCATTTACTGTCTCGTATCCTAGGACCGCTCCTTTGATTGTTTTATCTATTATAAAACCGACCCCATTTGCCGAGTTCATTTCGTTGCCTGAGCACAGTATAAGATTTCCGTTTTGAGATGTAAAATGTCCACCGTACTTCCAATGTGTCTCTGATAATCCTGTCACCGATATCCCCTCTACAGCTCTCTCCACCACCGCAAACTTGCCAACTCTGTTAAGGCCTTGGACATTCCATGTACAAATTTTGTGCATTGTCTGTTTTGTTTTCTGTAGCTTTCCAGTCGCATATTTTCTATGGAGAGTCTGGTCACCCACCACTCCACAGCCAGTAGCCAATTTCACACTCACAGTCCTGGTATTCGAGAGCCGGTTGCTAATCGGGTCAGTTTTCTTGGGACTCAGAATCACGCAATAGGATCCCTCTTCTTGCTGCGTCGCAGTTTCATAACCGTGTTTAGCTGATTCAGCCGCGCTTATGAATATGATGTGTAGTATCAAGTTTATCGCTACGATTATCGCCACCACCATCTGATAGTAATGCTGCTGCCTGTCACTATTTTGCTTTTATATTATCTCTAAAAGCGGGGTTGCCACTTCCGCCAGCTACGCCGAGTCGATTCCTCTCTTCCGCCGTTGTGGACTTCACCCGTAACCCTGGGCAAGGGACTCTCACACAGGTGCTAGCTTCCTGGGTCAGAAAGTCTCTGAAGTCTGCGGTGGGCAGGGATCGACTCATCTTCCCTGATAGGACTATCCCTAGGGAGTTCCTACCTGCTACCCGCATAATACATATGTGTAAGTATATATCCTATCTAAGTAATAATAAGTATATATATACATATATAAAGAAAAGATATTTAAAAAACTAAAATTAATCAAAAAGACTGAACGACATAGAGAAAAAGTTTCTATATTCTAAAATGTATTCTATATTCTATATAGAATATATTTTTTTTAATGTAATTTGTAGATTTAAATTTGTAGATTTATAGATTTATTTTTGTGTTAAAAAGTTTGATTAAAAAACAAAATATTTTTTATTTAAATAACCAATAAACGTAATAATAATGATTTTTATCAAGAAAACTAAACTACACATTAAGTTTTTAAATGAATTATCAAAGATTCTAGACTATAATGTTCTCTTATCCAATATAACTTAATTATTAATTTTAATATTTTTATACAGAAATATTAAATATTTTTGGAAGGAAAAAAATAAAATATAAAATTAAGAAATAAAATATTTTGTGTTTTATATTGTAATCTTTTGTATTATACATAGTTTTAAGATATAACAGCAATTGAGTATTTCATATCACATAGCTTCTTTAATCAGACGGCAGTATTGATAGTTTTTATTAGTTATAACACAAATATATATGCGTATTTTGTGCACATACAAAATTAGGAAATATAAAAACAAAATCTCCTAATTTCAGTCAACTAAACAAAATATTATTCAAATCTAATTATAACATAAACATATCCTTTATCTATCATTTATCCTTAATCTAGTTATAACATAAATACATGTATCTTTTGTATTTTGTGCAAATACAAAATTAGGAAATATAAAAATAAAATCTCCTAATTTCAGTCAACTAAACAGAATATTATTCAAATCTAATTACCTAACATATCCTTATAAACAGTCTTATTGTACCGATTTTTAAATCAGGGTTTAGAGAGGATGTTAAAAATTACAGGCCTATCTCTATTTTGAATGTCATGCCTAAAATCTTCTAGAAAATCATTACTGTTAAATTGTCCTACTTAATTAAACATGTCATTTGCAATGAGCAGCATGACTTCGTAAACGGTCGATCTACCGTGACCAATCTTGCAGTTTTCAATAATTATGCGTCCGCTGCTCTTGACTCTGGCTCTCAGATGGACGTTATATACACTGATTTCTCCAAGGCATTTGACTCTGTTGACCACAACATTTTGTCTTATAAATTAGAGGCCATCGGCTTTCGCGGTAGCATGCTATCCTGGCTACGTTCTTATCTGTGCGACAGGACTCAGAGGGTGCGCTTTCAAAATGCCCTGTCTAATGCGTTTCGTGCGTCTTCCGGCGTTCCTCAGGATTCGCACTTGGGTCCTCTTTTATTTATTTTTTTTATTAATGACCTTGTGCGCAAATTTAAATATGTTAATGCGTTGCTATATGCGGATGACTTGAAGATTTTTTTGTCTGTTCGGTCCTTATCTCAGTGTGAACTAGTGCAGTCCGATCTCAATACACTTGCGGAGTGGTGTTTGGATAATAATCTTCATCTGAATTTATCCAAATGCTATTGTATGACTCTTGTCATACTCATAATCGTATTGACTATCAATACTTCATTAATAATCATTTACCAAATAGCATAAACTCTGTTCGCGATTTGGGCGTGCTTATGGACTCCTCTTTCTCTTACAGCTCACATATTAATAATATAATAAATACGGCTCTTAAGATTCTTGGATTTATAAAGCGTTTCTCTAGAGATTTCCGAAATCCGGTCACTCTTCGCGTTTTGTATACTTCTCTGGTGCGTGCTCATCTAAAATATGCGACCGTTATATGGTCTCCCTACCACCGTGAACATGTTAACTCATTGGAGAGCGTTCAACGTAGGTTTCTTCGATTTGCATCCTTTAAACTTGGCTCTCCCATGAGCAGATTTGACCATGAGTACTCTCACCTCATGCGGTGTCTCGGCCTGCCCTCCTTAGAGGAGCGTCGGCTTGTTGCTGACTCGGCCTTTTTATTTAATATTCTTAACAGCAATATTAATTGCCCCTGTTTGCTGGCTCTTATAGATTTTAATGCATGTCCAAGACCATTGCGCACTTTTCCCCTGTTTCGGCCTTATATTTTTAGATCTAATTTGTCACATGTGGACGTTATTGCGAGAATTTTTTGGTTTGCGAGTCAGTCGCTTAAGTCGTGCGACCTATTTTCGACTTCTGTTTTTACTTTTAAACGCTCAGTCCGGCGAGCTTTATTGTAATTTGTGTTTTCATTGTGTAATTAATCTTTACCGTCCAGCATCTCGGTGATGCGTTTATCCTTATTCATATTTTTTTTTTTTTATTTTCATTTTAATTTGTCTTAATTTTGATTTTATTCTGTCTATGTTTTATGTAAATGGGTCTTCCCGTATGGCATGTTAAATAAATAAATAAATAAATAAATAAATAAATATCCTTTATCTATCATTTATCCTTAATCTAGATATAACATAAATACATATATCTTTTGTATTTTGTGCACATACAAAATTAGGAAATATAAAAATAAAATCTCTTTTAATTTTAGTTAACTAAATAGAATATTCAAAAAAGTAAAAATATTTTTATATTATAATTATCTAATATATATATACATATATATTATTAAGTAATTATAATATAAATATCCTTTTTAAACTTCTTTAAACCAAAACATAGTGTTACCTTTTAAACAAAAATAATTTGAACTTTTAACACAATTACAAATTAATAATTAATAATTATATTGCATGGTAGAATATCACAACTTAGAGTGCTTAGTATTTAAAAATTTAATGTAGTTTAATTTTCTTAAAAAATAATTATTATCATGTTTATTGGCTATTCAAGTAAAAAATATTTTGTTTATCAATTAAACTTTTTAGCAAATCACATTTTTCTCTTTGAATAGATATTTTTTCTCTATGTCGTTCAGTCTTTTTGGTTAATTTTAATTCCTCAAACAACATCTTTTTCTTTTTAAAAGTTAACTTTTCTTTTTTTAATTCAAGTTCTTCTACTTTTCTCTTATTTTCATTTTCTTCATAATCTCTTCTATCTTCATATTTTTTCTGAATAAATTGATGATGTTCCAACCACTGCTTCTCTAATTCTAATTTTGTTCGACATGTTTTTGATCCTGTTCCATGGCCTCTTTTCTACCGTATTATTCTCATTTCTGTTCTAGTATCTTCTGCAGTAAGTTCTGTATCTTCTTGAATATTACTTGATTCTCTTTTACATATTCTATACTAGTTATATTCTAAGTATTTACTGATATTGATGAATTAAAAACATTTTCATTGTTTTCATTATTATTGCTTTTATTACCTAAAATTTCTTGTAATCTTTTTTCGTAATCATCAAAAATCTTCGGGGCATTTCCACTTGTGCGAATATGATCTTTTTTTTTTTGTTATACGATTTTTTTAATGCACTAAATTTCTATCTAACCTGATCACCTGTTAACTGTACAAATAAATTAGAAAAATATAAGTGTATTAGGTTAATAAATATAATAAAATGCTTTATATCTTACTGGAACTTTAGATAAACATAGCCCATTTAAAATCTTGTGCTATTAATTGCCAAAACTTTTTGTTTTTTTTAGTATTATCAGCTTCAATGTCACGAGCTTCATACACAGATGAAAGCGCGAAAGTAACTTGTTTATTCCATATAAATTTACTATCCTTCCATAAAAATTATTCTTCGCGATGAGAAATTAAATTTGTTTTTTCTTGTTGTTACATTCATACCTCTTTCTTGTTGTTGATTTGTACATCTTTCTTGTTGTTGATTTATATCTCTTTCTTGTAAAATAATGTTTATAAAATCTGATAGTTATATAAAAGATTTGTTTTTTATAACTGAACTTCCTGCACTGAAAATGAAATAGATATAATAATATTTAAATGTTGGAAAGAAAGTGAATTAATGCACACTAGTGCAAGAGATGTTCAACTATGAATAACAAACCTATAATTGCAGTCAACCAAATTCTTGGCCAAAAGTAATTTTCCAGTTTTCTTCATTGTGAAATCTAACAAACAAAAGTAAAACCTTAGATTACATAATTTATATTGATAAATTGAGATTTAACATTTTATTGAATATTTTACTTACGTGTAGTATATTACATGGTATATATAAATTATTTTATATGAGTAATTTCTGTTATTACTACCAATTATAACCTCATTTATTACTACCAATATAATACAATTTATGCGTATACGATCAAATAAATAGGTAAATTTATTTTTCGACGTTGGTAGAACTGAATGTCACACACTTATACTCCGTTCAGCGAGAGAATGACTTCGGTCTGCGCATAGGCGGGCAAAGTGGGGAGAACATAGCGAGGTACTCAATACCGTATACGTAGATACGGCTTCTGTGGGTGAAGACCTGCGCGAAACAGACGAGTTTTCGTCCGACCAGAGGTCATTCTCTCGCTGGACGGAGTATAACTCTCTACAAAAGCAGAGTTAGCAAAAATCGACTTGAGTTGTTGACACACAGCGACACAATTCAAATGGAAAGCACAAATGATGATTTCACTAGACTTGTGTCGACTTGAGTCACTAAATGGAAAGCACCCATTATAGTATATGTCACATATACTATAATATCGGGTGCACTCGGCTGGGGAATCGGAACACAGCCCTGGAGCGTTCATTCATTAGCTTACAGTTGCTCTCATTTAAAAAGTAGTGTTCAGACACAATTTTGTCAGAGAAAAAAATTGCTTCTTCTGGCACTGACAATCACGTTGTGCATTCCGTGTCCGCGAACTCTGTGATATCTTGTATATATATATATATATATATATATATATATATATATATTTATTTATTTATTTATTTATTTATTTATTTATTTACCCGCTTCCTGTATCGAAACCAAATATATACGTTCCTAATCCCTGATGATTTCTTATTTGAAAGTCTATTCGACTTTCATCTGATGATTGTTCCGTTGCTCTTTTAGATATCGCAGCATGATAAATTGTTGAAATATGGCTTGCATAGGGCGATGCAACTTCTCTGTTCATACTATTGTCATGCATTGGCAACATGATTGCGAGCGAAAAGAATTTCAGAAATAGCTGTACAATAAAAAGTATAAAAATTTTTTGTATATATGTATATCTTTATTCAAGATTCTAATAGAGTTTATAAAAATTGATCATTAAGAGAAAATTTTACTGTTTTATATTTATATATAAACTAAATATGTATATATACACAAATATGTATATATACCCAGATAGCCAAGTTTGCCCGATCACGTATTGCAAATTATGCATTACATATTATATCGGTAGAACTCTGGCAGCAGCCGCGTATGATTTGCCATTTCAATTAGTGCCGGCAGAAATGCAACAGAAAACAAGCAATCTCTGCATCATTATATGCTACAAAAAATGCTGCAAAATTTTAGCAGAAGTTCTTGGCATAAAAACAGTAGATTTAAAGCATTGCGTGTTGGCACAATATGTCAACAGAAGCTAAATAAAAACTAAACATAACATGACACATCATGCTATATCAATAGAATATTGTTAGAAATCGAGTTCATCTGCAAGCACGGCGTAACGGCAGAAATGCTGCAAAAATTAAGCATGCGCTGCCATTTCAAAAGATAACAACAAAAACACAGCAGAAATACAGCATGACCTGTTGTCATAAAATAATGGTAGAATCACAGCAATATTAAGATATGTTATATCAAGTTACAGTTCTTTCATTTACCGCTATATAACGTATTTATCTCGTAATCAAGTTTCTGTTACAGGCAAGTATAAAGATCGCAGAGCGCGGTTAATAAGATTAAAATGTGTAATGACTCCTGCACATAGGACGCGGCGCTGCGGCAAGCGTTGCCGCGTGTCCTGTGTCTTGTGTGCAGGAGCCATAATATCTATTTTTATCAGCTTAATTTCTGAATTCTAACAAAGGACTCAGAATATTAAACTAAAAGTTCGGAAAGCGAGTAGATCAATAAAAAATTGTCCATTTATTGACTTCTTGAAACAAAATAAAGAGTTCAATTTCCATACAAATCTTGAAATTTACGAATTATTAATAAATTAAGTCATTTATTTAAATTTATATATTTAATTAATTATTTATAACTATGCCAATATTCAGATTTTATTGTATCTATATTAGTAATTACGCTTCGCAGGCATGTTTTATCTTTACTGTGTTTTCGTCATCACATTGTGACAGCAGGCAATGCCCGACTTTTGCTGCGTTTCTTCCGTTACGTTGTAACGGCAGGCCATGCTTGATATCTGCCGCATTTCTGCCATCAGATCTAATATGGCAGACTTCGCTCGATATTTGTTACATATCTGCTGTCACGACGTAATAGCAAATAATATTCGATTTTTGCTCCATTTTGTCTGTTATATTATATCGGCAAGCCGTGCTGCCAGAAATTAAGCTTAATGAGGACGCGGCAGAGCGGAATCTGCTGCGAAGTCATGGAATTGAATTTGCTGGCATACTGCTGGCATACTGCTAGCATTTTGCTATCTGGGTACATATACAGAGTGTTCCACCAAAAGTCGACATTCCCTTTTATCTTTTAAACTAAAAGAGATAGATCGTAACAATTATATATCAAATTAAATGGTTCAAACTGAACCCAATTGTGAGCATAGTAGTTGCTTTCAAAAGCTATCTGTGGTAACGAACGGATGAGAGCTATGCATAATTTTTTTATAATAATGTGGGTATTTTGATATAATAAAAGTTATAACGCTGTTTGAATCGAATACAACAATGTATGATATAATGTAAATATTTTACATGTTATACGAGTTTTATCGACTTGAAATATGGCTGGCGACGTCTACCTTTTCATTTTCAGCCCTGCAATATGGCCAACTTCTGAATCTACATGAAGCTAGCCGGCAGAAATTATTAAATATGATTATTTTTAACTTTTTTGAGTGTATTTCGTTTGTGATTGATTGTGAGTCTGTTTTTAGCGTTTGTGACAAATTAGGTTTTTTGTAATTAACAATTTTAGTTTAGTCATGATATCAGCCGATACTTTTTAGTAATAAATAGATTTTATGATAACTGATAACTGTAATTGATAGGAAATTGTTTGTGATTTACAAATATACCAATGTTACGTTTGTGAATTGATAAATTTTTTAATTACGTGCAAAATAAATTTATTTTATAAATGTAGTGCGCATGCGCAAAGTATACTCAGGGCTCCTGCCCACAGAGAGCGCGTCGACGCGTAAGGCCGGATTTACAATAGGTGTAGTATGGTTTAAGCCGTAAAAATATTATCAATAAATAATTGATTATTTTCCTCACATTTGACTGTGATTAATCAATTTCTTATGGCTTGAGGCTTACTACACCTATTGTAGATCTGGACTAAGAGTAAGGATGATATTATATTTGTCGTACAATAAACTTTTTAAGCATACTGATTGGCTGCAAAATAGAAAATTTCTTGAGTCTCTAGAAATTAGCTAATTAATGCGCTTAAAAAGTTTGTTGTACGACAAATGTAATATCACTTAGCGTAGCGGAAATCGTCACGCGTCTCAAAGTCTGAGCATACTTTGCGCATGCGCACTACAATTATAAAATAAACTTATTTTGCACGTAATTAAAAAATTTATCAATTCACAAACGTAACATTGGTATATTTGTAAATCACAAACGATTTCCTGTCGATTACAGTTATCAGTTATTATAAAATCTGTTCATTACTAAAAATATCGGCTGACATCATGACTAAACTAAAATTGTTAATTACAAAAAACCTAATTTATCACAAACGTTAAAAACAGACTCACAATCAATCACAAACGATTTACAAACGAAATACACTCAAAAAAGTTAAAAATAATATTTAATAATTTCTGCCGGCTAGCTTCATGTAGGTAACTTCTGACTCGTGCATTAGAGATTGACACATAGACATAGTATATCTAGACCGAGCGTTTGCCTTTATTTAAGGAGTGGGGGCCGATGTCCACGTAGAAAAGGACATACTCTGTTTCGTGCCCCCTGCGTTCTCTCTCGCTCGCACGTAGCATGACGAAAGAGAGCGCTATGCTCTGTGCGAGCGAGAGAGAACGCAAGGGGCACGAAACAGAGTATGTCCTTTTCTACGTGCACATCGGCCCCCACTCCTCAACACTCGGTCTAGATATACTATGTCTATGGATTGACATATACGTCATTTGATCATAGATATATTATATATAGATAGAGCTTTATCTATCTTATGGCTCTCGCACACTGGGTATCGATCATGTAACTTTTTTCCTAGGGCGGAAACGTGAAAAGTGAAAAATATTAGCATTGAAATCAATGGTAAAATTTTTCACTTTTCACTTTTCCGCCCTAGGGGAAAAGTTACATGATCGATACCCTGGACGCGATGAGCGATGAGCGATGGGCGATATCCAATGAGAGCTCTGCTTTTCCGAACATCACATCCGTCGCGAGGCTCTGCGCGACGTCGCTCAAAAGGTTGGTCAAGTTTCTACTTTCGTCGCTCGCGATGCGCGCAAGCCGGCGACAACCATAAACTACACAGAGAAAAATGTATAACTGTACAAAGTGATATCATGGACCATGATTATTCAGAAATAAATTTCGAGAATATAGAAAATATGAAAATAAGTTTTTGTTCATTAAATTAGTATTATTTTTATTATTACAATTATATATATAACTTTTTATTATTATAGATATTCTTTTTTGTATTTAATATTATTATTATATATTATATGATTGAAATTTATATGTATATTTATAAACAACAAATATAATAACTAAAAACTGTAAAATAAAAATAATTCGAGATACAATTTAAGTTTCTTTATTGTCCAGGAGAGTAAAAAAAGAGAGATGAGTTTTGTGGAATTTTTCAAAAGTTGTTTTTATTAATTTTTTTAAAATGTTGTTTTAATATGAAAAATGTTGTTTTAATATGAAAAATGTTGTTTAATATAAAAAATATGTTGTTTAATATAAAAAATAAAATTATTTAATATTGGTTTACAAACGTATTGATTTACAAATGTATATTTGTATTTACAAATAAATGATAGATAATTCTATTATTAAAAAACGTCTTAGGTTGATTCAGACTATATGGCACGGACCGTAACGTATCGGCAACGGCACGTACCGGCACCGATACGACAAATTAATGTGTATGTTCAGACTGCTTCGGCAATCGTCCGTCAATCGACGGTTGACATTTAGCAATCATAATGGATGGATCATTAAAGATAGATAAAAAATGTTTAAAAAGAATTAAAAAGAATTTTCAACTACCGTCTCACGCGCGCGAAGTGTTTCGAAAATTGTGTTCAAAATAATGAGCTAAAAATTTCAGCTTTACAATCGAAGGCTGAAGTTAAAACCAGAAAATGCAGATAAAATCATTTTGAATACGTACATTTTGCACATATATCTCCGAGACTATAGTATTAATATAGACCATGCGTATAATCATAGCTCTGACACTGATTTGACAGAATTTTTTATCACAGAACACGGCCGTGTTGAATGGCAAGACACAATAAATTAAAAACTATTTTATAAAACTTTACATAAAACTCATAAAACGCTCATAAAACTTCACATTTTCAATTAATTTTTCCTGGTCCATCTTTTGCTGTGTCCGTTTTTTGCTATTTACTGATTCACATTGATAGACAAGCATCGATACGTACCGACACGCACCGTCAAAACATTCTTTGCGAGAATGTCGGCCAGCGCCGAAACGTTCCGTTGATGGAACGTGCCGGTCGGTGCCGATTAGTGTAGACAGTCTTATTTAAAATGCATTGTTCAAAGTTTTGTCGTGTCGGTGCCGTTGCGTGCCGTTGCCGATACGTTACGATCCGTGCCGTATAGTCTGAATCGACCTTTATCCGTTTTATTTGTTAAAATATCTGCCAGTAGCTGATTCCATAGAGTGCTATATTCATATAATTACAAATGTGACATTTATAAATTATGTTATTGTTTTAAGTTAATTACTTCATTTTGTAAATTTAAAGTACTTACCAGTATATCATTATATTTCGTGTATATTCTCTATTCTCTATCAATGTAATATTTCAGTTCTCTTTTTATTAATAAATACACACTCTTTATTAGTAAACACAATGCCAATTTAATTCGATATTCCGATTTTGCGTCACTCATCGCTCATCGCGTTCAATCGCCTCAAATCGCGTTTAGTGTGAACGAAAGAAAATAAATTTTTACAAGATCGTTGCGCATCGCTCATCGCACATCGCCCATCGCGTCCAGTGTGTGAGGGCCATTACTGTCTGCTAAGATAATAAGATACTTTCCTCCCTCGCGCATGTGCAATCGCGCATTTCTCCCGACGGCCGAGAAAATAATCTATTGTTGACGAGAAAATAACCTCTTTTATTTTATGTAGAAGATACTGTTTAATAAAAATACAATACATTTAATTTCTCGCACTTGTTAATTCTTAAATTTCTTAAAATTTTAATGCAAATTTCAAATCCTTACAAACAATGTGCGTCCCCCAAGAGAAACGTATGAATGCGCATGCGCAAGGGAGGAAAATCTGCTATTTATCTTGGCAGACGCAGCTCTAAGGCAAAGATGACACAAAACTCTATCTATATATAATATATCTATGCATTTGATCATAAGATCAAATGATTTCGAGTCAGAAGTTGGCCACATCACAGGGCTGAAAATGAAAAGATAGACGTTGCCCACGATATTTCAAGGGTAAAACTTAAGATTAAGGGCGACCTCACCGATTTCAATGACCTTGATATATGTTGTCAAGGACATAATTCTGAAAAACTTTTTCTTCTAATTTAATCGTCGCTCGTTGCTTATTGAAAAGTTATTAACAAAAAAAGTTTGAAATATATCAAAGTACATGCATGGACAGGAAGCACGCGCGCGCGCACACACACGTGGGGTGCAAGGGTGGCCTTCGACCCCCCTCCCGCACCCAATCCGCCGGTAGGCAGGGTGGACCTTGCTTTACAATGTAGCATGTACTTTGTAAGTTGTAAAGCGAGGTCCACCCTGCCTACCGGCGGGTGGGTGCGAGAGGGGGGCCGAAGGCTCCCCTTGCACCCCCTCGTGTGTGTGTGTGTGTGTGTGTGTGTGTGTGTGCGCTCTTTCTGTCTACGTATGTACAGAATGTATCAAATATCTGAATAATACTGACTGAAATATATAAACCTACTTAGTTCATTGTAATTCTCTATCATTTTCTTTTCGTTTTTTGATGTAAAAGTTGATAATTCATGCGAAAATGTGTGCAGTTTTATGTCCCAAGCATCAGTCAGTCACTATCTTTAATTGTTCAGAACTTTGTAGTAAACAACGAGCGACGATTAAATTAGAAGAAAAAGTTACTCAGAATTATGTCCTTGACAACATATATCAAGGTCATTGAAATCGGTGAGATCGCCCTTAATCTTAAGTTTTACCCAGATTGCTTTTGAAAGTAACCATTATGCTCACAATAGAGTTCAGTTTGAACCATTTAATTTGATATATATTGGTTACGGTCTATCTCTTAGTACGAGTGTATATACAGGGTGTCCTAGACCACTCGTACATCCCCTTTCTTACAAAACTAAGCATTTTAGAGAAAAACGTTTTGAACAAAAATTGTATGGTTTTGAGGGGAACATAAGATGGTGTCATTGGTTTGACCTTGGATGGCATTGTTAAGGTCAAGTCAAGGACACCTTTAATTTCTTAAATGGAATCCCCTATTTTTTATTGCATATTCTTATAGCTTATCTCGAGAGCTTTCCAAAACACTATAATAAAGTATTTTTTTATTAAATACTTTTTGAGTTATTTTATATTTCAATTTGACATATTTTGATATAAAAAATAAAATATCTCGTAAAATATTTAGTTTTCGATAATCTTACCGTAATACTTTTATGTACAGAATAATGAGACAAATCAATTAGTAAAAAAAAATAATTGTTTTTAAGAAAAAGTATGTAATTATTTACAATGTATTTTTTAAAACAATTATTTGTTTTTTTCTTTACACTAATTGATTTGTCTCATTATTCTGTACATAAAAGTATTACGGTAAGATTATCGAAAACTAAATATTTTACGAGATATTTTATTTTTTATATCAAAATATGTCAAATTGAAATATAAAATAACTCAAAAAGTATTTAATAAAAAAATACTTTATTATAGTGTTTTGGAAAGCTCTCGGGATAAGACATAAGAATATGCAATAAAAAATAGGGGATTCCATTTAAGAAATTAAAGGTGTCCTTGACTTGACCTTAACGATGCCATCCAAGGTCAAACCAATGACACCATCTTATATTCCCCTCAAAACCATACAATTTTTGTTCAAAACGTTTTTCTCTAAAATGCTTAGTTTTTGAAAGAAAAGGGGTGTACGGGTGGTCTAGGACACCCTGTATATGCAGGGTGTCCGGTAAAGATTGTGCCAACGCTCGTGAGCGGGTAGAGTACAGTAAACTGAACAGAAAAGTCCTTTATCATTTTGCGATTTTCGTAATAATTATTGAGAAATTAATTAAAAAAGATCGACCAATTCGCGTGAGTATAAGCGCGCGGCGAGAAAGAACGGCCCAGAGACAACCCAAAAGTTTGTGATCGCTAGGCGCGCGATGAAGTTTTGGAAGGAGCGCTTTACAAATGACAACGGTTACGTACGAGTAGTATATAATAATGGATTCCCGCGTCCTAGCAACCACACATCAATGGGTTGTCCCTTTTTACTGCGCGTTTATACTCACGCGAATTTGTCAATCTTTTTTAATTAATTTCTCAATAATTATTACGAAAATCGCAAAATGGTAAAGGACTTTTCTGTTTAGTTTACTGTGTTCTACCCGCTCTCGAGCGTTGGCACAATCTTGACCGGACATCCTGTATATAATATACAGGGTGTCCCAAAGCATCCTTGACAACGCTCGTGAGCAGGTAGAGCACAGTAAACTGAACAGAAAACTCCTGTAACATTTTTTTCTATAACGCTTAATAAAGGAGTTATTATTGAGTAAAGTCTGGCCAATCAGCGCCGACCTTTAGCCGCGCGCCTGGTAGTATACGTGAGCGCTCCGTCGCTACGGCGACACACACTATCAGGCAGACGGCTCACCGACATACGTCCGGCTAAAAGTCGGCGCTGATTGGCCAGAATTTACTCAATAATAACTTCTTTATTGAGCGTTATAGAAAAAAATGGTACAGGACTTTTTTGTTCAGTTTACTGTGCTCTACCTGCTCACAAGCGTTGTCAAGGGTGCTTTGGGACACCCTGTATACAGGGTGTCTCACAACCTCCGTACAATATTTTAATAGCATATTCTAGAGGCAAAATGGAGTAAAAAATCTTAATACAGAAATATCGAGGCTACAATAGTTTTTGAGTTATAAGTGATCAAAGTTTGCCAATAATATTGCGTAGAATTCGCATCCTCAGGCTCGTAACTACATTTACACACGTACTGATGTGTCATCTGTTATTGCTGACAGATAAAATAAATAAATTGATTTCCACAAAACTTCTCCGCGCGATCAGAACAAAAATAAACTTCGTTTCTTAAATGTGTGAAAATATTAAGTTTATATTTCTGTTTAAATATAATAATTAATCAACCATTTAAATTATTATTTTTAAAAAAATTAAATATTTTACGTACAACATTTATAGTTTGTTAATATCAGCTGACCGCCGTACACAGTATTCATACACATAAGAAACAATAAAATCAGCTGTACAGTAAAAATCAATATTACCTGATTTGTAAAATCAATAACAGATGACAGATCAGTATGCGTGTATGTGTAGTTACGGATCTGAGCGCGCGAGCTCTACGCGATATCATTGACAAACTTTGATCGTTTATAACTCAAGAACTATTGCAGCCTCAAAATTTTTGTATTAGAATTTTTGACTCTATTTTATCTCTAGAATACACTATTAAAATATTGTGCGGAGATTGTGAGACACCCTGTATATATACATATATGTATATATATGTATATGTATGTGTGTGTGCGTGTATATATATATGTATATATATATATATATATATATATATATATATATATATATATATATATATATAATATTTCTCGATACATTCGAGTATCAATTTAATATGCCTGTTTAAAGAAAATGGACTCAGCGAGATCTACTATATGTAACATAATTTCATCACTTTCACTTCTTTGCGGTCCATTGTTTTGCTTGATCTCATTGTGTGTACATCATAGACATAGTATATCTAGACCGAGTGTTGAGGAGTGGGGGCCAAGGTGCACCTAGAAAAGGACATACTCTGTTCCGTGCCTCTTGCGTTCTCTCTCACTCGCATGTAGCATAGCGAAAGAGTACGTTATGCTACGTGCGAGCAAGAGAGAACGCAAGGGGCACGAAACAGAGTATGTCCTTTTCTACGTGCATCTTTACTCCCACTCCTTAAATAAAGGCAAACGCTCGGTCTAGATATACTATGTCTATGGTGTACATACACACACATATACACGCACGCGTATGTATGTGTATATATACAGAGTGAAGCACTTAAAACTATCCAAATATTAACATATATCCGATCTGATTCTGTTTCTGAGTTATAACAAGTTTTTTATTTGAAGAACTTATTTGTTTACCTTCACAAGAAGTGTTCAAAATGACCACCTTGCATCTGAATGAACATCTTTCTGTAAACGTTTCAACATTAATCTATTGTCTTTGTCTACACAGAATGTCCACTGACAATATTGAAGTGCTTTGTCAGAGAATTAAACAAAGTTTTCAGCAAATCTGAGAAACACCTGGAAGATTTAAGAGAATAGAGAGATTAATGTTAAAACAAGTAAAAACATTTATATAGGCATGTATTCAGATGCAAAGTGATTATCTTAAACACTTCTTGTAAAAGTAAATAAATATAGGATACTTAAAAATTTACTATAACTTGGAAACAAGATCAAATAGGGAACATATGTTTATATACATTTTTTACACATACATATCCATACTTATACATATACATATATGTATATATACAGAAACAAACAAATGCTGCACAGAGCAATAAAAATCACTTTCACCATTTCGTACTAGACTCTATCCTTCTAAATAGAAATTCTAAGAGAAATAATTTAATTATATATTTTTTTTATAAAAATCTGGTATATAGAAAAAAAATATACAATTAATTATTTCTCTTTTACAAAAATGGCTTTTTTTAGATATACTTATAGTAATAAAAATTGTGTACAAAAAAGATACTTACGAAGCATTTGATGTACATTATACCGTTTATACACGCGAACAATTCCTAGAGAACTGATCGCTCGAACGCGTTCAAACTCGTGTGATGTACTCTACGAAGCTTTCACTTTCCCCGTGATTGGATTGTTTTTTTTTTTTTTTATCAATTCAATAGTTTTCTTTCACAAAGGACTTATTCCATTGTAACAATAATCACGGAAATCCGATCAGTAATTATAAAAATTGCATAAAAAAAGCAGTCGAGCGTGTCTCCGTTCGGAGGCATGAAACAATATTTTTGTTTCGCTACAATTGTTCATCTGTCAACTTATCTTACTGGTGATATAAGCTAATTGGCGATATAGATACTATATATATAAGCATTTTTGTAGTTAAAAAATAAAGAACTTTATTTAGAAGGATAGAATCTACTACGAAATGGTTAAAGTGATTTTTATTGCTCTGTGCAGCGTTTGCTTGTTTCTGTTGAAACCAGCGATCGTAAGTTATTGCAAAGAGATATCGTAATATAAAAAATCTGCTGTAAATCTGTTGTAAAATATCTACATGTTGTCAATAAGTTTTTTTATTTTTGGTCCAGAGACGAAGTATCTATTAATATGCATTATTCTCATATTGCTCAAATATGTTGAAATATTAAAGCATTTTCTGTTTGTTTTTGACAATTTTGACATTGAATTCGTATTTAGCGACCTAAAAAACTATTAAGTTTAAATATAAACTGAAAGCTATTTGGTAAATTGTCATCTAAGTCACAGCTAACTTCTGCAATACACCCCATATTTAACCATGGATATCTTATTAAACATAACCAACACCAAAAATTCCTTTTGAGGGTTGAAAGTTCTAACAACATACTTTATTTCGATTATAATAAAACTTCTCCAGCACGTCACATATTGTAGCTATAATATGAGAAAGTTCATGAAAATAGCCCTTTTTGCAACTTTAATTGCAAATTTCTCAAAATTCTGACGTGATGGAGCAATTTCAAAACCGGGTTCGTGTTCAGCGTCCAAAAACTTATAAGAAACAATTAGTCCCGTTTCGGTGCTTAAAAAAAAGTCATTTTTTGTTGAACAGTGTAATTAACCCTTATAAGAATGTCCTCATAAGATATTTATATTGCATTTAAGGTGTATAATATACTGCACATTAAAGAATGTGTATGTATGTATTGCGCGTATGTGAGCAATAACATTGTTCAGCAAAAAAAAAACACACAAGAACATGATCAGTCATTTCCTGTAATTTTTTGAACAGTGAATAGGATTCTAAATTCATTACGTTACAATTTTGAAAAATTTAATGTTGTGAAAGTGTTCGAACTTTCAGCTCTCAAAAAGAATTTTTCGTGTTAGCTATGTTTAATAAGATATTTATGATTAAATATGGAATCTATTGTAGAAACTTGTGAATTAGACCATTGATGAAGATCTACTCAAATACCTTTTAATGATATCTATTTAGTGAAAGATTTTTTAGGTTGCTGTATACAATTTTAACATTGGATTTGTATACAGCAACCTAAAAAATCTTTCACTAAATAGATATCATTAAAAGGTATTTGAGTAGATCTTTATCAATGGTCTAATTCACAAGATATATATATATATATATATATATATATATATATATATATATATATATATATTATATGTACAAAAAATTATGTATGTATTTCGAATTTATTAATTTTGACATCGGATTTGTGTTCAGCGATTTAAAAAATTCTTGAATTTAAGTAAACATAATTGAAAACTATATTTGGCAAAACGTCAATAATTTAATTCACAACTTTTCCACTATATACAGATTCCATTATTAATCACAAATATCTCATTAACCATAGCCGACACAAAAGATTATTTTTCAGGATTGAAAGTTCTAACAACATACTTAATTTTGATTGCAACAAAATTTTTTCAACATGTCATATTCTGTAAATGTAATATAACTAAATGCATAAAAAATAGCCCTTTTTTTGCAACATTAATTACAAATATTTCAAAATTGTGACGGAGCAATTTGGAAACCGAAATTTTATTCAGCGGCTGAAAAAATATAGAAAATGACTAATCTTGTTCTTGTATTCCAAAAACGTTACTTTTTGTTGAACTGTGTGTAATTATTCTAAGCTCATAACAAATTATTGCAATATTTGCAGTCGTTAAAATGTAGAACAGGTGTCCAACAGACAGATTCATTCCGAAAGATTGTACAAGTTTGCAAGAAACGATCCACTAATAATAATTATAGCCACGAGTCCTCGTTGAGTGAAGACGATAATGATGACTCTTCGGGTATAAATACATTTGACACAAAGTTCTTCTTGAGTGGCGTCAACAAATTCTACAACACCCAATCTTGGGAGGACTCAAATAACAATCGGTAATTAAACTTAATCACGACCAATAATGATTAAATAATCAATAATAATGATAATGATATAACTAATAATAAAAATAAATTATCATTAAGAAACTTTCTCATTATGTTGTTCTACATATAATTATGTTGCTCTATAATCGTTTTGGAGGATATAATGATATCTTGCAGTCACTAAGAAGATGTGATGTTATCTTACATGTCCTCTGGACATGTGTGCTATTAGGAATTGTCTTGTATAATTAATAATTAAGAAAATCCAATGATAATACAGAGAGAGAAGTTATCAATATATCTTTGGTTATAAAATTTCCGATTTGTCTCAGAACCAAGTTATGGCATGACAAATTAAATATCTATATACAGGGTGTCCGGAATCAATCGGACCACCCGTCTTGTGCAGATAGAGCAGGTGAAACCGGTCGATCCTTTTTAATTAATTCACAATAATTATTACGAAAATCGCAAAATGATAAAGGACTTTTCTTCTCGGTTTCACTTGCTCTACCTACACACAACGAGTGGTCCCAGCAAACACAAAGTAACAGTAACATAACATCAATGTTATAATTTCTCACTCAACAATGTAACTGCAATATAACATGCCTTATACGTAACAGTTACATTGTTGAGTGGGAAATTATAATATTAATGTTATGTTACTGTTACTTTGTGTTTGCTGGGGTGCGATTAACTCCGGACTCCCTGTATATATATATATATATATATATATATATATATATATATATCAGTCAGAAATGTCTTCATTTCCAGTTTAGACATTTTCGAATGTATTATATATATATATATATATACATATATATATATATATATATATATAATACATTCGAAAATGTCTAAACTGGAAATGAAGACATTTCTGACGTTTTCTGTACTAATGATTTTATGGCTTTATGGCATCATTATATCGTTGAAAACATGGTTGAAAACGTGCGATAATGATATATGAAAAAATATCCTATATAGATATTATTAATGTCAATAATTAAAGTCATTAATATAATAAATTAAGGAATCGGTGGAACGATCAGAGAAATGGTAATGGTCAACGCTATTCCTTCAATTATACAAACGGAAACAGGAGAAATGCACGTTCCCCTAATCATAGTAGCAACAGAGAGAAACTTCTCTCTGGTAGCAATAATAATCACAACTTTGATTACTCTGATGGAATTGCCAGATCAAGTTATGATCAAATGTATAACACCAATTCTGAAAATAGCAAGGAACGAGAACAAGCTGTAAGATATACATTAATATACAATTATATTTTGTCCTCATATTATATTATACATATATATATATACATATATATAATTAAATATTAATTATATAATATATAAATATTATGTATTAATTATATAATAATATATAAATATTATATATTAATTATACAAATTTTATACTTTGTGCAGTGCCTTATCCAGTGTTTCTTCAATGAATTAAATATAGTAAGTGTATAAATTGTTACAGAGAAATTAATAACAGCAGTTGGAATGTAATTTTTTCAATTCCGATTTTTTTTTTTTTTTTTTTGAACAGGTGGATCAAAAGGGATTTCCTAATCAAGACTCGATTATTCAGTTTATGACACATAATTTACATAATTCGGAGTTGCAGGACTTTATAGTCGAAGCCATTATAGAATGTTTTCATTATTTGGGTTTTGATATAAAGCAAGACAAGTGTTACTATTCACAAAATCTTCTAACTTGCCTGAACGAAAAAGGAAAGGAAGTATGTTTGCACAATTAATTGATAGATATATTTAAATTTGATGAATGCACACAACAAAATTAAGGATCACAAAATAAATTTAAAAATAAATATAAGTTTATAATTTTAAAGCTCAATAGTCTCTCTAGTTACTACAAAGCCATAAATATTTTATTTTTTAGAGAATTGTATAAGAATAAACTTCAAGAATTCAAAAAATCCTAATATTCTTCAAAATTAACATTAAAATTAATAAAATTTTGTTTTTCAGAGATGTGAGGATTGGCATAATTAATATTGTACATACATTTTAATGTTCAATTAGCTAATAAACTGTAAACAAAAGGAAAAGAAGTAGTACAAGAAATCGATTATTCTTATAAAAATGTGATTTGGGGAAAAATACTACATACAGTTATTATGAGAAGCATATAGGATTATAACTATAAGACTATAATGATTGTACAAAGATATATAATAAATTAATATATTATTAATATGTTTTCATTAATATTATAACATGTATATATACCGTATATACTGAATTCTTATATAGATAACTATATTATTTTCATTTCTCTCATCATAAAAGCATATATAGATTGTTTTATATATTTGTATATAATACACCTTTTTTTATAAAAGGCACTACTAAATACATAGTTATCCTTTCGCGATGATAAAATAGAAAGATCTGTCAAATATTATTTTTATATACAATGAGCGTTACTTCCTTTTCTTTAAATCTTCAAATCGTTTCATCAAATCATCAAAATCAATATCATCGTTCTCGGGAGGGTCCGCAGACGGATCATTGTTCTCTGTTGGCACTGCCGGTAGATCTGGGAGCTCGTAGTTATTCATTGGCATTTTAGATCTTGGTTGAGGTTTCGGTTTTTCATCCGACTAAAAAAAAATATATACAAATTATTTATGAAAGGGTAAAGTTCTCCACAAGATATTCTAATTTTATCCTTTGAATAAATATTAATCTTATTTTAATAATTCTAATAATTATTCTGTAACAAAATTAGAAAAAAATTTATTGTTTTACCTGTTTGTTTAAGTCAGGTGGAAAATCAGATTGGTATGGTGGTGGTAAATCTTCCTAATTAATAATTTTTTAAATGTTATTGTGAATAAATAAATTATTTTATTGTGAAAATATTAACTTATATATATAGTAATAAATTTATTGATATTATTTATATAAAATTATTAATAATAAAAAAAGCAAGTTACTCACGTGTTTATTCGAATTAGCATTATCCAAAGGTATGTTATACGAAAATGAAGTAGGATTAAAAGGAGTATTCTGATCTTTCTCAACCGAAAGTGGAGACATTGGTGATACAAATCCTATAGATGAAGTACCTTTTTCTGAATCCTATAACATTATGGCATACAATATATGATATAATGTTAACATAGTGATATATACAATGAATGTGGAAAAGATAGATTAAAGATCATATTTTTTATAAATTAAATCAAATTTCGTTATTGATAAAAATTAGTATAATACATTTATGATTTTATATAAAAAATAAAAAATAATTTAAATTACCACATTTGAGAGAGATCCAGGATCAGGTAACAAAGGTGCCTGTGGGAAACCTATAAAGCCAGGTGGGTGAGGCATTCCTCCACTGGCAGTGTCTAGATTGTTTCTTGATTCTCCTCCATTAGCTCCTATATCAATTAACATTGCATCTTGGGCTTCTGCCATCACTTGCGGATCTGGCTCATAATCCACATTGTAATTTTTAGCAATTTCTATCAAATATTTCTCCACGAGCAGTTTTGAAGGTGATTGCACACTCATCTTATGCTTCAATTTTTCTGATATTGTCTGAATTGCTTCCTCCCGGCATGCTTCTGTATATTGTCTGCCATATTTGGATGTCAAGATATCTGCTATCACTTTGATTTCCTGCACATCTGTTTGAATACGAGGTGCTGCCCAAAGAATAGTAGATATTGCTTCTGCCAAACCATCATCGAGGTTTCTAAATATAATAAAATAATAATAAATCGAAATTGTATTTATAAATTATATACAACAAAGAATCTTTTTTTGTTATAAAGAACCCTTTTAAATGTGCTACAATTGAATTCCAAAAACCTCGCCGAAACGAAAAAGATGGAAAGAAAGCAACTCTGAAATTTCAGAGAGAGAGAGAGAGAGAGAGAGAGAAAGAAAAACAGAGATAATACCCTACGAAAAAAATAATGTACTTAAATTCTAAAAATAAAAACCAAGCATCTTTCACTTCAAATACTTTTTTTTAATAAATTTCATGTATATTTTATTATATTGTAATATATATATAGCAGTGCTAAATTTTATTATATAAAACTTTTATTTACTCTCTCTCTTTCTCTCTTTCTCTCTTTCTCTCTCTCTCTCTCTCTCCCCCTCTCCCCCCTCTCTCTCTCTCTCTTAATTACTTTAATTATCTTTATTGATACATGCTTCGAGAAATTCTTTATCTGAAAATATTATATAGTTACATGTTTATTAAAAAATATATTCTATACAAATATCTTAATAAAATACATAATCAAATATTATGCGTTATCAAAATAATATAATTATCAGATAATATAATTTTAATATTAAAATATGGTATATAATAACAAAATTAATTTTCCATTGTATATAATTTTTAACCCCAATTGGGGCATTTCTTTCATATCATTACTTTTGCAGAAAACACAGATTTAAGCAATAACGAATACATTGAAACATGCTTTTTGTACAACTATTCATGGAGAAATGTGAAATATATTAAAGAGAAAAAGAATCACTTTCTTGTATAACAATTTTTTTTATATAGATGTATGGACGTGGTGCTTTTTTTTAAAGTAATTTTTTGAATAATCTAAACATAGATATATAAACAGAAAACAAAACATAAAAATTGCATAAATTGTTCATATTGTTTTTTGACAATAATACATACTAATTGGAAATTGGATCAATATTTATATTACATTTTTTCTACTTTAAATGACCACATATAAATATGTTCTTCAAATTTGCACATTATATTATGAAAAATTATGTATACACATATATACACACAATTTATATATGTGTATGTATATGTGTATAATATACTAATAAAAAATAATTTTATATATATAATTTCAGTTAAAATTGTATAATTATAAGTAATTATTTATTAATAGTTTATAATTGTTAAAATGGTTAATTGTTACTCTATATACAGGATGTTAAGAAAAAGGTCATATATTTTGAAAGCAGGTAGTATTGATCAAAACAAGAAAAAAAGTCTAATTAACATGGGTCCTACAATTAATATCTTCAAAGATACAGGATATCTTTCTATTTGAGCTCTTTGTCCTTTTCTTATTGGTTGTGTCATCTCTATAATGCAATAAACACAAGAGTACTTACTAGTTTTGCAGTCAGCATTATAGGAGATGCTCTATGTGGTTCATATTCATTGTCACACATTTTTCAGGATCTTAGTCCCTTAGATTTTTGGCTATGGGAATACTTAAAGACCTTGATGTATTCAACACCCATTGACATACAAACACTGCAGGATCGCATTTTCAATGCGTGTCAGCAAATCCGAGAACAGTCCAATATTTGAAAGAATGTGAGATTCTCTGAGACATATGGCTGAAAAATGTGTGACAATGAATAAGAACCACATAGAACACCTCCTATAATGCTGACTGCAAAATTAATAAGTACTCTTTTGTTTACTGCATTATAGAGTAGACACAACCAATAAGAAAAGAACAAAGCTCAGAAAGATAGCCTGTATCTTCGAAGATATTAGTTGTAGCAGCCATGTTAATTAGACTCTCAAAACTACCTGCTCTCAAAATGTGACTCTTTTTTTTAACACCCTGTATATGTCATATTACAAGAATATACAGTTGCAATTTGATCTGTTATACACGGTTGAGACTCACTTCATCTGCTGAATTAGACCGAAACGTGCAAGCAGCAAATCGCAATACATCTCGAGCAATTCCATCGCCTCTACCATATAATCTTCGCGGATGATGTATTCCACGCGGATTTTGGCGCGCTCTGTTTTGCCGGCGGCAATATAATCGGCGATCTCTCGACGTGCCTTCTGTGCCAGCTCGGTCTTCTTCTTCTCCAGTAATTTTAACCGGTTAATCGCTAGACGTAAATGCGTCTTTAACTTCGTATAGTTCGGCCCACTCGAGAACATCTTCGGCAACGTCCTCTGTCAGTTGCTCTTTTGCTACTTTATCTTTATTTTTATTTCTTTTTTTTGTCACAAAAAAGAATTCTCAATTTATATTTATTTTATTTTAAATATCAAAAGCATGTACATAATTAAGATTAATCTGACATATATGTCTTGATATATGTGTGATAACCAGACCCTTGGTGTAACCTCTTCGTTAATTAGGCAGATGACAAATGACAAATGACAAATCTTGGATCACTAGATATTAGCACAGTATATACAGTAGCGCAACTCCCTGTCGGCACCTTTTGCTGTGTTCCGATTCCCCACCCGAGTGCACCCGATATTATAGTATACGTGACATATACTATAATTGTTGCTTTCCATTTACATCAAAACTCAGATAATTCTCACTTGCGTTCTCTCTCACTCGCATGTATGCTACGTGCGAGCGAGAGAGAACGCAAGTGAGAATTATCTGAGTTTTGATGTAAATGGAAAGCAACAATTATAGTATATGTCACATAGACATAGTATATCTAGACCGAGCGTTTGCCTTTATTTAAGGAGTGGGGGCCGATGTCCACGTAGAAAAGGACATACTCTGTTTCGTGCCCCTTGCGTTCTCTCTCGCTCGCACGTAGCATGACGAAAGAGAGCGCTATGCTCTGTGCGAACGAGAGAGAACGCAAGGGGCACGAAACAGAGTATGTCCTTTTCTACGTGCACATCGGCCCCCACTCCTCAACACTCGGTCTAGATATTGGCCCTAATATCGGGTGCACTCGGGTGGGGAATCGGAACACAGCCTTTGATGTTAGTGGTCTAGTTTCCACCGTAAGTATCAATTCGCATCTAGCGCGGCGTAGGACTAAATTTAAGTCGATGGAAACGTTAAATTCGATGCGCACCGAAACAGAATCGGACCGATGACTTCGGTGGAAACCGCGGTCCTACGCCGTGCTAGATGCGAATTAATACTTCGGTGGAAACTAGACCACTGTTGGCCAAAATGGAGTGCGCATGCGCGAAATAAGTAAGTTGGTCGGTAACGCCATCTGAATTTCTCTCTCGCTCACTCTCGTTTTTCGTTCTCTCTCTAACTCATTGATACATATGTAGCAATACATAATAATCCAAAATAATGTATTTTAATAAAAAATATATACAGATAAATTGTTAATAATATATTTAAAAAAGGAAAAAAATAAAATAATAAAAAGATAAATATAATTATGCTAATATACAATATCATATATTACATAAATAATTATGCTATATGCAAAATATATTACATGAAATAATAAAGAGAGCAAAAAAAAAACGAAAATATTATTCAAAAAATGTTAAATGTATTATAAAGACAGTATCAAGAAAACATATATATATATATAAAGTTATAATTACAAATATAATTATATTAAATATCTGTAATCGCTTCGTAATCGCTTTGTATCAAAAACTCTGATAAATTGCGCAATCGTACAATAAATAACATATAATGTCATCTATTCTGTCAAATAAGGTAGGCAGTAAGCATTTAATTGGGTATTTAAATAGTGTGAGAGAGAACGAAAGAGTAGAAAAACAAGAGTAAGTGAGAGAGAAATTTAGATAGCGTTACTGGCCAAATTACTTATTTCGCGCATGCGTACTCCGTTTTGGCCAACACAAAATCGGGAGAGTTGCGCTACTGTATATACTGTGATACTAGCAGAGCTGGCAGTCACTAATCTAGTTTCCACCGAAGTCACATAGCGTTTTCGGACGTAGCAGGTTTAATCGCTCAGGGTATCAATCATGTAACTTTTCCCCTAGGGCGGAAAAGTGGAAAGTGAAAAATTTTGCCATTGATTTCAATGCTAATATTTTTCACTTTTCACGTTTCCGCTCTAGGGAAAAAGTTACATGATCGGTACCCTGAGAGCGATTAATGACGTCATTGTAGCGTCTCTGCCAATAAAAGACCTACATGAAGCTAGCCGGAAGAAATTATTAAATATGATTATTTTTAATTTTTCTGAATGTATTTCGTTTGTAAATCGTTTGTGATTGATTGTGAGTCTGTTTTTAACGTTTGTGACAAATTAGGTTTTTTGTAATTAGCAATTATAGTTTGGTCATGATGTTAGCCGGAACTTTTTAGTAACAAACAGATTTTGTGATAACTGATAACTGTAATTGATAGGAAATCGTTTGTGATTTACAAATATACCAATGTTACAACCAATGTTTGTGAATTGATAAATTTTTTAATTACATGCAAAATAAGTTTTTTTATAATTGTAATGCGCATGCGCAAAGTATACTCAGGGCTCTTGCCTATAAAGTTATATAAAAGAAGGTTAAGTCATATATTGAAATTGTGTATGTCATCCAAGAACCCATGATGCATTGCGAAAGGCTGCGAGAGCCAATAACAAGTCTACCTTATTTGGCATCTCTTTTCAATATTTAGCATCTCGTTTCAATAGCGACTGCTTACACGTCGATTCTTTGCAATGCATTATAGGTTTCTGGATGCTCGTGACTTAACCTTCTTATATATAACCTTACCTGCCCACTGTGACGTCCCGTCATTTTTCAAAACCATATTTCAACTAATAATTAAGTACCGCATGTATTACTGCATTATGCCTATGGAATATAGAACAATTATTTAACCATTTGCCCTTATTTCCATTATTAATCAATTTGTAGCGGGTAACGAGTTATACACGTTGCGTATTAACAGTAACAATACTTTATTTGTAATTAATTACAACGAATCGAGGTAGGATATTCTCTTGTATCAGTCTAACAATTCTTTGGTATATGCGATACTGCACCAGACAAAAGGGAGACGATCTGTACCATAGACATAGTATATCTAGACCGAGCGTTTGCCTTTATTTAAGGAGTGGGGGTAAAGATGCACGTAGAAAAGGACATACTCTGTTTCGTGCCCCTTACGTTCTCTCTCGCTCGCACATAGCATAGCGCTCTCTTTCGTCATGCTATGTGCGAGCGAGAGAGAACGCAAGGGCCACGAAACAGAGTATGTCCTTTTCTACGTGCACCTCGGCTCCCACTCCTCAACACTCGGTCTAGATATACTATGTCTATGATCTGTACAGTATACTGTCCCGAAGAAGAAGGAGCTCACTAGAGTGGTCTCTCGCGTTCTCTGGAATCGGACGGAGGTGTCGCCTCCATGTGGCGCTAGTGTTTATCCCTAGGGGCCATAACATCTCGCCACATCACTCCCCCCCGAGTGTTTTGCTCCGCGCGAGCAAATTGCACGTGTTTTTCCGGTTTACCGGAGTGAACGGGTTCTTCGAGTGATATGTCTTCTGTAGTAGGTAATGGAGAACCGTCTGGAGGTAGGTGTGCCGGTTTTAATCTTTCAGTGGATATGTTGACGTCTCTGCCGTTGATCCGTACGGTGAATACTCTGTCGTCGATTTTTGTAATCACCTCGTGTGGTCCTGAGTATGCAGGCTGTAGCGGCCTTTTTACAGTGTCATCTCGGACGAAAACGTGGGATGATTCCATCAGTTGGCGATGCATGAAGGATGTGCGTTTCCCATGGTGGGCCGTGGGTTGTGGCCTGATTAGACGCATGCGGTTACGGAGTTCCTGTATAAAAATATCTGGTTCTTGTGTAAAGGTTCCGTTTTCGAAAAACTCACCGGGAAGTCTTAATGGAGTGTCGTAGACCAGTTCGGCTGTTGAACATTTAAGGTCTTCCTTGTAGCATGTGCGGAGGCCGAGAAGGACGTCTGGTAGTAGGTTCACCCATCTGTGGCTGTGTTCCTTGCAGATGATTGCAGTCTTCAAGGATCTGTGCCATCTCTCTACTAGCCCGTTTGATGCGGGGTGGTAAGGAGATGTTCGCGTTTTGTTTGCTAAGTATTTAGTAAGAGCCTGGAAAATGGCAGATTCAAATTGTCGGCCTTGATCTATGGTTATTATGGCCGGTGTTCCGTAACGCGCTACCCAGGTATCGTGAAAAGCTTTAGCAACGGTGTCCGCTGTGATTTCCTTTAAAGGGATAGCTTCGGGCCATCTGGAAAACCTGTCGATCATAGTGAGGCAGTATTTATAACCTCTTACCTCTGGTAGAGGACAATGTCTAGATGTATCTGGTAAAAACGTTGATTTGGTATAGGAATTTTCTTGGGGATGTTTCTTGTATGGCGCTGGATTTTAGTACGCTGGCACGGGAGGCAGGTTCGAGTCCAGTGTGTTATGTCTTTGTTGATCCCGGGCCACACGAACTTTTGCTTAATTTGATGGCTTGTCGATCTTGCGCTTGGGTGTGATAACCCGTTTACGACGTTAAAAATTCTTTTCCTTAGAGTCTTGGGGACGTAAGGGCGGATGGTGCCTCTAGAACAATCGCAGAAAAGGGGTGACGTAGATCCAGGTAAGTTGAACTCTTGGAGCTGCAATGTTGTGTTTCCTTCTAATATGGTGCGGAGTTCATCGTCGTTGCTCTGCTTGGTGGCTAATTCTTCTGTCGTCACGATGACCGGAGTTTCAATTGCGTCTATACGAGATAATGTGTCCGCGATTGCGTTTTTCTCACCTGGGACATGTTTAATGTTGGATGTAAACTGTGCAATCAAGTCCATCTGTCTCGCTTGTCGTGGTGAAGCTTCCCTGCCAAAAATGGTCGATTAAAACCGATTAAAACATAATCCGTTTTAATCGGTTTTAATCGGTTCAATCCGCGCCCGGATTAAAAAGTAATCGATTTTAATTCCGAACGAACTATAATCGGTTTTAATATCACTTTCGCGGATTATTTCCAATCTGAAATCATTACATTCTAATCCATATTGTTGTGAATCCAAATAAACAAGAATAATCGAATGGATATTGTAGCTGCCGTAGGTCGTCACATTAAGCATAATCCGCGATACAGTAGCGCGACCCGCAACTTGGCGGCCCACGCGCTCGCGCGTCCGCGCGTAGTTCTGGGCGGCGCCGCTACGCGGCGAAGGTCGAGCGAGCCAACCTGGAAGTAGAAAGCGGTCAAGCGGGGATATAAGGCGGACCCTCTGCGGAGAAATCGTATATTTGTTTTTAACAACTGAGTTTCAATTGCAGAAACACCGATTCAATAATTGATTGTGACTCATGATAACAGCAAATCCGACTTCACACTACATAAAATCAATTTACTTTCCATCTGCGAAATGATAAAATTTTTTATTAAAAGGGATTATTTTTACCTATGGATTGACTATGATAAATTCCAATTCAATTGCATTAAAACAGGTTTAATTATAACTTTATGAAATCGTATAATTTCGCGTTGAGGTGGAGATATATCATCCAACATTAACCTCGCCTGAAGCGTACTAAATTCGATTTGACTATTTTCAATCGGTTTTAATACCGCATTTTCGGTGCAGAAATCCCGATCGATTCGGATTACATTTTTTTAAATCCGTTTTAATCGACCATTTTCGGCAGGGATCTAAAAGAATTCCACAATCTGATTTCTTTTAAATATCAAAAAAATGTCACCGTTAAGAACCGTTCTATTTGTAGTATTATATTTTTGGGCGAATTTTTTAATTCATCGATTGATCAATCGCATGATGCGCAAGTACAGCAAAGTCCTGTATTTGCTACATTTGTGCATCATGCGGTTGATCAATCGATGAATTAAAAAACGCCCTTTACATTTTTTGAAGACATAACCCAACTTCTTAGGTTGAATATAGAAATAACAAAAATATATATGAAAATATTAATCTATTTTATGCTCAAATACATATTTAATAATATTTATAATTTAAGAAAGAAAGATTATCTTAAAAACGTTAATATTGAAGAAATGCTATTTCTTTGAAATCCAGAGCATGCAGTGGCACGCAGTTCACACTAGAACACAGGATCTCTAGTTCACATGTACGTTGCTTGCGCATGTGTGCAGCTTTCGTAAAATATCTTAAATGGCACGCTTGCTAGAGACTTTAGAAATATCTATGAAGAGATATCATAAAGAGCTCTTGTGAAAGATATCTTACAAAAAGATAACTTACTGATATCATTTCTAAGAAAATTTAATTAAGTCTTTAAAAAGTCCTCTTAAAGAGCTCATCCTCTCAATAATGCTCACTGGGCAGACATGAAACAAATTTAACAAGCGATTCCATAAAACTAATAGTATTAATATAGCTTTTTCATATTATCTTATAGTTTTCTATATATTATACTATAGTTTCTCGTATTATACTATAGCTTTAATATTGTAAAACTATCCGAGACAGCGAGCAATAAGCAGGTGTGAAGATCCATGGCGGCTCCAATAGATCCGCGACATAGACGCCAAAACAATCGATAAGGATTTACCGCTAATCGAGAGGCAATACTTAGAAATATTTTCGTCATAGATTTCCATAGAAAACCTTCACCTTAATGAATTTCCAGAACGTAAACTAAATTCTTAGAATGATCTGCACACGGCTCGCAACGCTCTTGGTTCTCAATAGTATATAAGATGTAGATTTTCACCGTCAAGCCAGTAGTAGTACCAGTAGTACCAGCAGTACTAGTACACTCAGTAGTCAATAGCCAGTAGTCTCCTTAGTTTCTTACCGTCTTAGTCTCAGTCTCTCAGACGCAACCGCGTGTCTTTCATTTTCAATCAGTCAGTCAGATAGATTCATAAGCTCAATCTGTAAAAGTCAAGAATAAATACTTTGAACATACATCTGTCTACGTCAACCTAGCCTATCTCATCCACGACCGAGGTATGTATATGAGAAAGGAAAGGCTTTAAGCAAGTATAAAGTACATTGAGCTAAAAGAAAGATTACTTGCTACAACGCAGTATGTACCCGCAATTACTAATACCCCTTATATTCTCAAGTTTATTTCAACAATTGACTGACAGCCCATTTGCCCCAAACCACTATCTCAGTTCCTATTCCATCACTTTTAATAATAAAAGAAATCCCTGTCAAGCATTTGTACGTTGCTGACAGTTTCCTAGTCAGTCAACTTTAATAATCCACAATCTATCTTCTTGCAATCACTTGAAACATTCCTATTATTCCTATTATTATTATTATCAATACTAGACGAATTTAGATTTTGTTTAGAATTTGTACAGCTGTGGTTCAACTTTTGGA
This sequence comes from Formica selysi, assembly GCA_009859135.1. Classification (NCBI taxonomy): domain Eukaryota; kingdom Metazoa; phylum Arthropoda; class Insecta; order Hymenoptera; family Formicidae; genus Formica; species Formica selysi. Next base: position 1,027,650 of record WHNR01000032.1, read on the forward strand.
CCCCAGTTGCTGTGAGTTCATCCCTCTCCGGCGACACTTTACCCCTTTTCCGGAATATCCTTCATCTACCGAGCACATACCGTGCCCTAGACATCCTTCGTCTACTGAGCACATACCGTGCCCTAGACATCCTTCGTCTACTGAGCACATACCGTGCCCTAGACATTCTTCGTCTACTGAGCACATACCGTGCCCTAGACACCCTTCGTCTATTGAGCACATATCGTGCCCTAGACATCCTTCGTCTACTGAGCACATACCGTGCCCTAGATATTTATCGTCTATCGAGCATCGAAGTATGCCCTAGACTGATCCTTTTCTATACTACTACCTTAGACCATCCCTTTGAAATAAAATTCAGAATCGTATGAAACGTACAGGATCTAGTATTGATGTTAATAAAGGACTTTTATCCGTAATCGATAAAATCCCTCAATCAACGCGCTCAATTCCATTATTATTCTCTTTTGCCACTATTAATATTCCCCCTCTTAAAATATTATTTCTCTAACTCTTACTATACTATAATTAACATGATATATTATGTTACATTAATCTAAGATTCACCTCAAATAATTAACACGCCCCTTACAAATGGTTAACTGGAAATGTTGGCTTGCTCTCAGAAAAAAACGGAATCATAGAGCCGGTGTAAAAACGCGTGCTGCGCGCTTTTCCTCCGAGTTGTCTCAGCTTAACCGATTACATAATAAAAATAAACCTCGAGTAATATCTTGTGAAAAGGTCTCTTTGTCTCCAGATACTATAAATCGGTTAAAATATTCTCATAAACCTCAAAAAGACAGTCAAGAAGATTCTCAAAGAAAAACATCAACGGAAACTCTTGAAAGCAATTCAATTACTAACGCTCCTTGCATAAGCGATCCTACCGGTCTTTTCACTTATACACCCGAAATCATATTACTAAACGAATTGTATCAAAATATAAATCATTCTAAAGAAAGTTGTCGCGACGAAAATCAAACAACTCCCCGGGATCTGAGTTTTCAGTTAAAAGACCAATTGCCTGAAGAACACTTAAAAATAGATGAATACGCTAGATATTTAGATTCATAATTAATCAGCAATGCAAGATGTTCCATTAATTTTCGGATAATGAAACCTTTATATACTGATGAGCAAGTTCAAGCCATACCCAGTAAGCAAAATGCGCGCAATATGCCAGCAGATTGGCAACAGATTTCCTCAGCTCTTACTAGCAATTTGGCATCTGTTATGTCCGCATTAGGCTAATGATCTGCCAGCAGAGCCTGCTCACAGAATCTGAGAGCAGATTGGTAGCAGAAACCGAGCAGGATCTGCTAACATGATTTGACGTCAGATTGGTAGCAGAAACCGAGCAGAATCTGCAACTTTTGGCCATTCATATAAAATGATGCATTTAAATGAATTTAAAGGATCTCAAACCCAAGAGGCAAAATGACGGTGAATTTTGGTCACAAAATGATCAATTAGATGTCCTAAGCTGGGTCTCATAAAATCCGAAAATGGCGTCAATAGTTGATATATCACATTCACAAGACGTCATTTCCTGACATTTGTATTAATAACATATAAATATATAATATTAATAACATATATTAATATATATATAGAAATAATATATATAGAATATATATAGAAAAATTTAAATAATTTATAAAATTAAAGATTTATATATGAAATTAAATTTCTATTTTATATCTAAGTAAATAATAACAATTTTCATTTATTCGGATAATTTCTGTCCGAATAAGTGAAAATCGGACATTTACTTGTCCGATTTTCCAAAAATTAGTTTAATATCTGAATTTCCCTATATGGGAATCGTATCAGAAATTAAACTGATAAAAATAATTAAAATGTCATTAATCGCATTTTGCAGGCTTTATATACGCTCATGACAAGAACTTGAATACGGGTATAGAAAGTAAATAGTGCGCCGCATAGCGGTAAGCGAATAAACTATACTATTTCAATAAATTATATAAATGGCTAAAAGCTGCAAATTCTGCTCGGTTTCTGCTGCCAATTTGCCATCAGATTGCGCGCGCGCAGATCTTGTTTGGTTTCTGCCGACAATCTGACGTCAAGTCAAGTTAGCAGATCCTGCTAGATTTCTGCTACTAATCTGCCGTCAAATTGCACGCGCGCAGATCCTGCTCGGTTTTTGCTGTAATACAAAGTACATGCTACATTGTAAAGCGAGGTCCACCCTGCCTACCGGCGGGGTGGGTGCGGGAGGGGGGCCAAAAGTCCCCCTTGCATCCCCCCGTATGTGTGTGTGTGTGTGTGTGTGTGCGCGCGCGCGCGTGCTTCCTGTCCGTGCATGTACTTTGGTATATTTTTTTGTTAATAACTTTTTAATAAGCAACGAGCGACGATTAAATTAGAAGAAAAAGTTACTCAGAATTATGTCCTTGACAACATATGTCAAGGTCAAGGTCATTGGGTCCCCTATTCGCTATATTTACTTTCTCCTGTATGGATAGTACCAAAGAAACCTGATTCTCAAGGTAATAAGCGATGGCGAATGGTCATCGATTATCACAGCCTTAACGAAAAAACCATAGGAGATGCTTATCCTCTCCCAAACATAACTGATATTCTCGATCAATTAGGATCTGCTAAATATTTTTCTGTCCTCGATTTAGCCTCCGGCTTTCACCAAATTCCTATGGCTCCCAAAGACGCTCCAAAAACCGCATTTTCGACTCCATACGGTCATTATCAATTTAAGAGAATGCCATTCGGGTTAAGAAATGCTCCCGCAATTTTTCAACGATTAATGGATAACGTCCTCTCCGGATTATAAGGCAATGAATTATTCGTTTATATGGATGATATAGTCATCTATGCTAGATCCTTAATGGAGCATGAAATTAAATTCAATAAAATGGAAAGATTAAGAAAAGCAAATTTAAAACTACAGCCTGATAAATGTGAATTTCTCCGTCGCGAAGTAGCTTATCTCGGTCATATAATTGGAGCCGATGGAGTTAAACCTGATCCTAATAAGATAAAGTCAATATCCGAATTTTCTATACCAAAAAATTAAAAACACATTAAACAATTTCTAGGATTAGCAGGTTATTATAGACGATTCATTCCACAATTTTCTAAAATTGCTAAACCATTGACTGATTTATTAAAGAAAAATAATACATTTAATTGGCAACAACGTCAAACGGAAGCATTCAACGTTTTAAGAAACGCTTTGTGCTCCGAACCAGTGCTCCAATATCCTGATTTCACTAAACCTTTTATTTTAATCACCGATGCATCTGGGTATGCTATCGGAGGAGTACTTAGTCAAGGACAAATCGGAAAAGATTTATCTATTGCTTATACATCCCGTGTGTTAAACGCCGCGGAACAAAATTATTCTACCATTGAAAAGGAATGTTTAGCAATAATTTATTGTACCAATCATTTTCGACCTTATTTATACGGTAAAAAATTTACAATTGTAGCTGATCACAAACGCTTAGTTTGGCTCCATTCGATTAAAGATCCCTCCTCTAGATTATGGAAATGGAGAACAAAATTAGCCGAGTATGAATACGAGATACAATATAAAAAGGCAAGTTTAAATAATAACGCGGATGCATTATCCCGAAATCCACCTACAAATCATATCCTACCTTTATTTATCACTAATCCACTCGACGAATCATCAAATGAATCAACATTTTCTTTTGAATGTAGAGCTAGGAGACATATCCCGGATAGAGAAATGTCATCCTCACCAATCGAATTTTCCCCACATAATCAACAATCGGAGAATAATCAATCTATATCCGAACGAACCGATATAATGATAGAAGAATATTTTAGTGATATTGCAAGCTCAGATGAAAATAGTAATCAATATGAAGAAATATTAGATTTTAATAACGGACATCAAGATACAGACAGAATCATTATAACTGAAACTCCCGACAGCCTATTAAAACAATCAGACAATCACGTAATTTTTATCCACTTAAACGGGACCCCTTTTGATAAAGGCGCCAAAGAATATCAAGAAGCAAATTTATTACCTAATTACCAAGATCTTAAGTACGAAAGAGCCAACGTACAATCCTTAAATCACGGTAAATTAATATCACTCCCTATAAAACATAATAATCGGACGAATATAGAAATTCAAACTTTAAAAAACTGTATACGTTCTCTCTTAGATGTAGTAATGGAGCTACAATTAACTTCTTTCAGCATTAGTAAAACCGGTCATTTTGATGACTTACCCTGGCATTATGTAATAGGTCAAATTCAAGGATACCTGAGAGAATTACCAGTTTGCATAACCATCTGTAAAAACTTAGTCCAAACTCCCCCTATCGAACAACGAGAAGCTCTCATAATTGAAAATCATTCTTCAGCTCACGGTGGTCATAAAGGCATCACTAAAACATATAATCGATTAAGACCTCACTATTATTGGAAAAGCATGAAAAAAGATATACAACATCTCATTCAAAAATCTCGTCAATGTCAATTAAAAAAATTGACACGAATAAAAACAAAACAACCTATGGTGATTACAGACACGCCTGGTTCTGCATTTGATAAAGTTTCTCTCGATATTGTAGGCCCCCTTCCAATTACAAATATCGGAAATCAGTATATATTAACCATGCAAGATTTGTTAACTAAATATTCAATAGCTGTTCCCTTAAGAGAAGCAACTTCTTTAGCCATAGCCGATGCTCTTACTAAAAATTTTATTTGCATTTATGGTACGCCCAAGGCTATCCTCACCGATCAAGGAACTAATTTTCTATTTGCTTTAATGCGCAATCTAACGAAAAAATTTAATATTCAACATTTTAAAACTACCGCTTATCACCCCCAGTCTAACGGGTCAATTGAAAGATCGCACCATGTGTTAACGGAATATTTAAAAACCCAAGTCGAAAAAGAAAAAGAGTGGGATAACTGTATCAATATGGCAATGTTTTCATATAATACTAGTATTCATGAAGGTACTAAATTTACGCCTTTTGAATTAATTTTTGGACGTATAGCACGATTACCTTCTGCCCACATCCCGATAGATGAAAATTTAGAAATCACTTATCAACAATATCTAACGGATTTATTTAATAAACTCACTGATCTGCAAGACGAGGCGCGCAAAAATCTCATAGCAGCTAAAGAAAGAAGTAAACATTATTATGACCGAAGAATTAACCCACAGAATTTCCGCGTAGGATCATATGTATTTTTATTAAAAGAACCGGCAAGAGGAAAATTTTCCGACCAATATACAGGTCCTCACAAAGTTATAGAAATTTTACCACAATATAATGTCAAAATTTTGGTAAAAAATAGACCCCGGGTCATGCATATAAATAAGCTAAAACTCGCTCACGTTGAGCCAGGATGAAGAAACATAACTATTATCTTTAATTACAGATGTGTTAGCATCGCCAACGAATTACCATCCCAGGACAAAAAGCATCATTACACTCATTAAACGCATATCACCACCTGCGTTTTGCATACTGTGCTAAGGTCCTAGGCTATCTTAAGGTTGATAATACAACTATTCTTTGTCAATCTTGTTATTGGCAATCATTATCTATCCGTCGTAAAATATTATACTTCCCCTTATTTTATCATTTCGTTTCAGACGGATTACGCTATCCAACAGTCTTTTGCGAATATTGTTCAAATTGTGTGTTAACATTACGAGCCCTGCGCGAATGTAACGATTGTACTCTGGAACATTTACAATTTATAACTATAGTAGAGGAAGCCGGAGAAGATATTAACGATTACGAGGATCCAATAATAATAACTGTTAGCGGTGAACAAATAGATTTTCCTTGAAATGTGCATAACTAAACCCCCTAAACGTAAAATACACCCTTTGTTAAAATATTTTCAAAATTTATATGACATAAAATGTGTACGGATAATATGTTACCAGAACAAAGAAGCCAATGATAAAATTTGTATATCTTGTTATGCACCTAGAGAACCAGAAATTTATGAATTAGCAACAAGCCACGGATTTTTAGACGGAAATCCGAATCCTCGTAAATGTTCGAATTGTGGAAACAAAATAGTGTATATACGTTCAATTTTGCGATGCGATAAATGTTTTAGCTCATACGTTCAATTCATGAATAACTATAGAGAACATTATTCTAATGATATCGCATTTGTGATGTTTGACGTTACTACTGTATAATCTATAGAACTTACCACTAATAGTAAATAAAGATCATGAGATTTTCATAAACCCATTTATTCATATATACAAAAAAAAAAAATATCTACAAAAATACAAAAAGAAAATAATGAATATATATATATATATATATATATATATATATAATATATATATATATATATATATATATATGGGTGCTTTCCAGCTACGAAACACAGTGATATACTGTGTGACACAGTGTTATACAGTGTCGACTTGTAGCTGGAACACTGTTTCCGATTTATATACTCAATATGTGCATATATCAATGATTTGAGCAGCCATAAAGAAGATCAACGATTTGTAATAATAATTTAAACTCGCAGAAAGTATTTTCGCTGTAAAAGTTAGTATTTTTTAACAAAAACTTTTTATGAATTATTAACTTTGTAACGGGGTCACTTTCGCGAGCGCGTGGATAAACTCGGTCGGGATCAAGGCTCGTGAAAGGTGAGACACACGAAAGCTTAGGATGTAAGGTAGCGTCTTTATTCGCCTCTTTCGGCAATGGTCAAGTTACACGATGTTGCGTGGATCTAACGCGCGTCGGATAATGCAACGCGTTACATTTATCTCGCGTTCGTTATTCGGTGCGCGACGTTCGATATATCGAACCGCTTGTGCTATTCGGCAGCGTACGGCGAGGCCGTGTTTATTTTGACGGCGCGGGAAACGCGCAAGAAATCGGGCGCGGTCGATCGGCGCGTGTACGGCAAGGCCGTGTTTATTTTGACGGTGCGCGGAATTATATCGGATGATTCGATTACGTATATCGGCGCGATTATAATACTAGACCACGGTAAAACCGTGTCGGTGCGTTCGCGTGTTCTTATCCGCGTATTCCCAGGTGTGCTGAGGGATGGGACCGGAGATCGAGGACCCTCGATCGGGCGGAGAACTCTCCGTCCCTTACTTCCGTACGCGGATAGAGGATGGCTATCGGGCGTCGAGAAGTCTCGACGGAGCGGCGAACTTGCCGGCCCACGGTCCGTTTAGCGGTAGCGGTCCGATCTTAGACCGAATCTTAGATAGCAGCGAACTCTCCGCTATCGTTCGATGAGGTCGGACTTACAAGTAACACTAGGGAAGTGTCATACGGCGATTTTCCTGAAACTTGGCATACAAGTAGTACATGGAAAACTATTAGACACGTATATTGTTATATCGGCCCGAAAGCCGTTTGAAGGGTAGAAATCACCCTTATCTATTTTGGGGGTAGGTTCGACTATTTTACGAATTATTTTTACGATTGTTGCGAAATCAGGTAACTAAGGGTTTTTGGGGTCGCTGATAACGAATCTGAAGTCCGTTTTTAAGAATTCAAAATGGCGGATCTAATATGGCGGTCGCATTTTTTCAAAAGTTTTACACCCTGTCAAAAAGTGCGAAAATTGCAAAAAAGTAAGAAATGAGCATAACTTTGAGGCGAATTTGTAGCAAAAAGGTCCTAATCGAGAACTACCCCTAACAGTAACGAAACATCGAAAACCATCCCTACAAGTAGTGATGCATATAAAAATCAATCAGTCCTTAGCGCTACCCAGGATGAACGACGTGGACGTGATAGGGTTCTCATCCCATTGGGGTGCTTTTTGAACGTAAGTCCCCTTGCCTCTCACGAATCGGGGTGCTTTTCGACTTACACTTTAAATTTAGCGCAGTAATGTGGAGAGTTAGCGTTTGTTACGGCAAAGAAGTGCTGCATGCACATTGATGTCATACACCAAGCACATTTAATTATTGCAATATCATTGCAGAGTTCACATGTGCCATTGCAGTTTTTCAAACAAAAATCTGCAAAGGCTTCGCATTTGTCGGGTTTTTCTGCAATATACCCACACTTCCACCAAGCGTATCGAAATATATTCTTAAATCTGGGCGAAGAAAACTGGTTATGTATTAAAGACTGTATTTTGAGGATGTTATTCCTTAAATGTAAATTTACATCACAGTTATACAGCATGACAATATCAGAAAATTGTCTTAAAAAATTCTTCCAAGGTCTAAAAGTGTAAACGTCCAGCGGTTGAATTAAACCAGTGGTTCCAGCGGGAATCGTAAAAATTTGGACGTTTTTATTGTCTTTATCAATATTGTCAAACTTTTTTCAGTCTGGCCAGTCCAAGAATCTAACAAAAGAACAGAGTTTTCCCCGGTGTTTGGTAAAAAAACGTTTGCGAACCAATTAATGGCAAGGTCGGATGTTAATTTGCCTGATTTTGATGCAAATACGACAATATTGTCTGCTTTGTACAAAGTTTTCTCAACGATTGGTCCAAATTTACCACTAGTCTCTTGCAGGACTATTAATAAAGGGGACTTTAAATCTCCGTTGGCGGAAACGATTGGCTGAATAGTGTAGCTGTGAGTCAAAGAATTCAAAGATTGCGCTAAACACTCGACTTTCAATGATCCTTTTAAAGCAAGCGTGCGACCTGCATGCGTTTCTAAATTGAACCCCGATTGATCGGAATTATAGACATTGTCTTCACCTACCAACATGATCTCTGATTTTACTTTAGAAACAAATTCGCTTGATGCTTGTAATAATATTTCCTTTGACAATATTTGTTTTTTAGTCACAAATTTATTTATCTTTCTCGATAAAATTCCATGATTCACTTTAAAATTATGTACCCAAAATGTGGAAGCAGTGAATAATGTCGGTGACAAATTGATTTCTTCTCTAGCCCGTAAAGCCCATCTTTTTATATCAATGTCATGAATAGAAAGCGATCTTTCAGAGGAAATTTTGAATTGATCCAAAACATACTTCGAAATTTGTAATAATTTTTCATTTCTCGTGCCACCTTCTTTAATTTGTGCCTCCCACCTATACAATGACCTCAAACCAGAAACTTTCTTAAATCTGTGCTGAACTGACTTTAAAGGCAAAGCTTTTGTCTTCCCGGAACGCCAAAATTGTACAGCCTTTGTTTTATATTTGATATCAATATCAATTATAGTTTTCTTGCAATCCTTTATTGATTCTTCGAAATCACTTTGAGAAACCTCATCAACAGGAATTGCTTCAGGATATACACTTTTTTCATTAAAGCTTAAAATATCAAAGCTTTCGACAAATATCTGTGCATCTATAGCATCTTTAATTAAATTCTCCAAATTAGCTGCAAAAGATTTTTCCTCGTCTGTAATAACTGAATACACATCATATTCAGGAGAATTAAAACTTCTTTGTAATAAAAGAACAATGTTTCTTGGATTCATCGACATTATCTTTACAGGTACTTTAAATCAGTGCTCGGAATTAGTTGCCCTTTTCGGTCGGATTTCTGAAGCGAGTAGTGAGGGTCCCCCCACTACCGTTCGAGCCTCGACAGCCGAGCCGCCGATCGCGCGGGTAATGCTGTGCCTCATACAGGAGCGTCTCTATATCAAAAATATGCTGGGATCGTACCTTCCGCCAAATCGCCATTATAATTTTGCTAATAGATAATTTTTATTTTCATAATTAATTAATATCAAAATTTTTATTATTCACATATTATATATGTAATATATTTTAATTTGATCTTCTAGGTCCTAGAAGATCAAATTAAAATTTGTAGACAAATTGATTGTTTTGGTTTTATCTGCTTCCTCTCTTGTTTTTCGATGTTTCGTTACTGTTAGGGGTAGTTCTCGATTAGGATCTTTTTGCTACAAATTCGCCTCAAAGTTATGCTCATTTCTTACTTTTTTGCAATTTTCGCACTTTTTGACAGGGTGTAAAACTTTTGAAAAAATGCGATCGCCATATTGGATCCGCCATTTTGAATTCTTAAAAACGGACTTCAGATTCGTTATCAGCGACCCCAAAAACCTTAGTTACCTGATTTCGCAACAATCGTAAAAATAATTCGTAAAATAGTCGAACCTACCCCCAAAATAGATAAGGGTGATTTCTACCCTTCAAACGGCTTTCGGGCCGATATAACAATATACGTGTCTAATAGTTTTCCATGTACTACTTGTATGCCAAGTTTCAGGAAAATCGCCGTATGACACTTCCCTAGTGTTACTTGTTAGATAGGATTTCGCAGGCGGCGAGGAGACCGAGAATGCTCGGCGGAGACTGCGTACGCATCAATCTCACGTTCCTTCGTTTGTATGCGAGTTTTTAGGATCGGTTCTGGTATCGGCTCGGAGCGTACTGCTCGAGAGGATTCAGGAATCGTTCTGGTAATGAGATGCCGAAATGCTGCTTTTTTATACCCAAGCGTCTAGCGGTAATCGCGTCGTTCGCCCCCGGGTGAGGATAACGACGCGTTGTTTTCGGCGGGTAATTATTACGGTAAACGCGTCGCTTCCCCTGGGCGAAACGACGCGGCGTTTCGGCGTGTGACGCTCGGGATCTTCCGGCAGCACTCGGCTGTGCTCGGTTTTCCCGTATAACGGCATAACGGCGGCCGTATAACGGCCGTACGGTTGTTCGCATAATCGTTTAAAAATGGGCGCTCGGCGCCTCTGCCCCTGCCCGGCTAGTGTTCGCCGGGCGGCAGACTTCCGGCGGTCTACTGCCGGATAACGATGGGAGGTGCATCGTTACAACTTATTTATCAAATATCCCAGTGAGCAATATGTTATCAAAAGAAATTCATAAAGTACTCAAGTTTAAGAGTCGGACTTCCGAAAACACCATCAAAATGATAATATTATGATATTAATAAGTCCTCCAATGCGTCGATTTTAAAGGAAAGAAAGACATCATATAATTGACATCTAAAAGAATTCCACAAATTTGACTTCTTTTAAATATCAAAAAAATGTCACCGTTAAAAACCGTTCTATTTGTAGTATTATCCCAGACAGCACAAAACGTCCTCAGGATCATCCTGAATATGTCCAGGATGGTTCAGGATATTTGTAGGATGTTTTAAGATATTATTATAAATATATTTTATGAAAATTTAATATGCATACATGATTACTTTCGGTTATGTAGGCTATTTAATATAATTTAGAAATTTTAAGTATTGTAATAAGTATTAATGTCCTATAAATGTCCACTGGATAACCCCTGGATATCTGTAGGATATCTGCCCTGTCTATTATATTGGATGTCCTTTGGATTTCCAGAGGATATATACATGTGCAATTAATTGTTAACATTAATTTCGTTTAATATTAATAATTGAATTTGATGCGCACATTTTCATATATTCAAAATTATTATTTATTTAATATTTCATGAGAAATGTTACTATGCGCAACATTCCAAAAACTTTACAAAAAATAGTATTCAACCGCTAGTTCGTTTGTTTACCGCTATGCGACGCGCGAACTCGTATTTGAGATTTGGTCATGAGAATTATATAAAGCTTGCAAAGAGCAACTAACAGGAAATTAAAAATATAATTATTTTCTATCAGTTCAATTTCTGATGCAATCCCAACATAGGGAATTCAGATATTGGATTGTTTTGAAAATATTACACGACTCAAACCCGGAAGCCAAACCTAACATATTTATGTACAGCACGAAAATCTCAAATATTAAAGAACGTGAACTATTTTTAGTATTAGATTTTTAGTATTGGCAGTAAATAACAGAACGCAATCTTAATTTATATTTAAATTTTAGAATTTGCTCCTTGAAACGTATGAGAAATATCCCTAACATATCCTATAGAAATCCTTAAGATGTTCCACAGGATCTCCCTGGATTCTCCAGAGGCTAGTATTCGGCTATCATTTACTCTTCCTCAGGACATCCAGAGGAGATCCGAGGATTAAAATGGGATATCCTCAGGATATCCTACATGTATGTCCTGGATGCCCTTTGGACATCCTAAGGACGTCCTTGTGCTGTCTGGGATATTTTTGGGCGAGTTTTTTAATTCATCGATTGATCAATCGCATGATGCGCAAGTACAGCAAAGTCCTATATTTGTTACATTTGTACATCATGCGATTGATCAATCGATGAATTAAAAAACGCCCTTTACATTTTTTGAAGACATAACCCAACTTCTTAAGTTGGATATAGAAATAACAAAAATATATATGAAAATATTAATCTATTTTATGCTCAAATACATATTTAATAATATTTATAATTTAAGAAAGAAAGATTATCTTAAAAACGTTAATATTGAAAAAATGCTATCTCTTTGAAATCCAGAGCACGCAGTGGCACGCAGTTCACACTAGAACACAGGGTCTCTAGTTCACACGTACGTTGCTTGCGCATGTGTGCGGCGTTCGTAAAATATCTTAAATGGCACGCTCGCTAGAGACATTAGAGATATCTATGAAGAGATATCATAAAGAGCTCTTCTGAAAGATATCTTACAAAAAGATAACTTACTGATATCATTTCTAAGAAAATTTAATTAAGTCTTTAAAAAGTTCTCTTAAAGAGCTCATCCTCTCAATAAAATGCTCACTGGGATGTAGAGAAGAGATTAAAAGCTGATCAAATTATGTAAATTAAGTATAATATAGTTACAATTTTATCTTATTAACAGAATTTATAAATTTTATTAATCAATTGAGTGACGACACAGTCGAACACATCATTTTAGCTGTGTACGATTGTGTCGATTTGTGTCATAGTTGGAAAGCACTGAATCGTACACTGTGTTACACAGGCCGGTATTCATAGTCAGTTCTTATTTCAAAACCGTCTTAAGTAATGTTTTAAGATGCTAATACGGCTTTGTGATTGGTTTAGGACATCTTAAGATTGTGCTTAAGACGGTCTTAAATATAAGAACTGACTATGAATACCGGCCACAGTGTCGCCTGTGTACGTTGCTGGAAAGCACCTTATATATATGTATATATATATATATATATATATATATATATATATATACATATATAACTATTATACTGGATTATATACTTAAATATCATAAATGACTAAAGGATTCTTTCCGTACGGCGAAGGTATTGTATAGATGTTCAAGTGAAATGTATCAATTCAAAATTGGCGCGTAACAATTTGGCTATAAATGGCGGATTGTCCTAACCATAGACATAGGCCGGTATTCATAGTCAGTTCTTATTTCAAGACCGTTTTAAGTAATGTCTTAAGATGCTAATATGGTTATGTGATTGGTTTAGGACATCTTAAGATTGTGCTTAAGGGCCACCGCACAAGCTCTTCCGTAACGCATTACGTTACGTTAAGTACTAACCGTAAACTTAGATTCGTCCGTAACCTTAAACTTCAGTCAACGCACAGAGAAAAACGTAACGTAGTATCCCTGCCGAAAATGGTCGATTAAAACGGATTTAAAAAAATGTAATCCGAATCGATCGGGATTTCTGCACCGAAAATGCGGTATTAAAACCGATTGAAAATAGTCAAATCGAATTTAGTACGCTTCAGGCGAGGTTAATGTTGGATGATATATCTCCACCTCAATGCGAAATTATACGATTTCATAAAGTTATAATTAAACCTGTTTTAATGCAATTGAATTGGAATTTATCATAGTCAATCTATAGGTAAAAATAATCCCTTTTAATAAAAAATTTTATCATTTTGCAGATGGAAAGTAAATTGATTTTATGTAGTGTGAAGTCGGATTTGCTGTTATCATGAGTCACAATTAATTATTGAATCGGTGTTTCTGCAATTGAAACTCAGTTGTTAAAAACAAATATACGATTTCTCCGCAGAGGGTCCGCCTTATATCCCCGCTTGACCGCTTTCTACTTCCAGGTTGGCTCGCTCGACCTTCGCCGCGTAGCGGCGCCGCCCGGAACTACGCGCGGACGCGCGAGCGCGTGGGCCGCCAAGTTGCGGGTCGCACTATTGTATCGCGGATTATGCTTAATGTGACGATCTACGGCAGCCACAATATCCATTCGATTATTCGTGTTTATTTGGATTGACAACAATATGGATTAGAATGTAATGATTTTAGATTGGAAATAATCCGCGAAAGCAATATTAAAACCGATTATAGTTCGTTCGGAATTAAAATCGATTACTTTTTAATCCGAGCGCGGATTGAACCGATTAAAACCGATTAGAACCGATTAAAACGGATTATGTTTTAATCGGTTTTAATCGACCATTTTCGGCAGGGATGCTTTTGTTACGTTACGTTTTTTAAGTTTAAGGTTTAAGGTTACGGACGAATCTAAGTTTACGGTTAGTACTTAACGTAACGTAACGCGTTACGGAAGAGCTTGTGCAGTGGCCCTAAGACGATTTTAAATATAAGAACTGACTATGAATACCGGCCATAGTATATCTAGACCATAGACCGGTATTCATAGGCCGGTATTCATAGTCAGTTCTTATTTCAAGACCGTCTTAAGTAATGTCTTAAGATGCTAATACGGCTCTGTGATTGGTTTAGGACATCTTAAGATTGTGCTTAAAGCCTATCACACACAAATTGGCATAACTGCATATGCATAGCATAAGACCATCTGGACCAATGAGCATCGAAATAAAATCGCCATATTGATTTACATAGCATGCTCATTGGTCCAGACGGTCTTATGCTATGCATATGCAGCTATGCCAATTTGTGTGTGATAGGCTTAAGACGGTCTTAAATATAAGAACTGACTATGAATACCGGCCATTAGAGTCCTATATGATCAGAGAAGCGACATCGTTAAGGTGCCTTTACATGGCAGCGTTAAGCGTCGAGCGTCTGCGCAGAAAAATGCGCAGAATTTAAACGAGATAGATTCTAGGCTGAAATTAGATTCTGCGCAATTCTCTGCGCAGACGCTCGACGCTTAACGCTGCCATGTAAAGGCACCTTTACCCTCTCCATGCTTCCCATGATCGCCATGTTGGTCCCGCAGCTGCCCATTTGTAATCATAGACTACGTTTACACGTTACCCTTAGGGCCAATTTCACAAAGTCCGGTTAGATTAACCGACGGTTAAAATTAGCAGGGTGGCCAACAGAAAATAGAGGTGAAGGAAAACCAAGCATTCTTATCATTTCAGTTGGAACCCTGTTAATTTTAACCGTCGGTTAATCTAACCGAGGTTGGTGAAATTGGCCCTTAATCGGGTTTAATAACATCCGTAGTTCTAAGACTGGCCAATTACAGTCATTCCATTCTTCAGAGGAATAGCTGTGATTGGCCAGTTTCATAACGCTCTACCGAGCGTTTGCCTTTATTTAAGGAGTGGGGGCCGATGCACACGTAGAAAAGGACATACTCTGTTTCGTGCCCCTTGCGTTTTCTCTCGCTCGCACAGAGCATAGCGCTCTCTTTCGTCATGCTACGTGCGAGCGAGAGAGAACGCAAGGGGCACGAAACAGAGTATGTCCTTTTCTACGTGGGCATCGGCCCCCACTCCTCAACACTCGGTCTAGATATACTATGTCTATGGCTTATCCCGTATTACGGCCAAAAAATAAAGAGAATCATGTTAAACCTGTGATATTTGTAATCAGTAGGATCATCCGCAGTCCTGTACAGAGCTATCTTTTTGAAAAAAGGAGTTAAAATAATATTTTATAAGTTGACAAGAAAGGTACATACTAGGTATAGCTCATGGCGGATTAGGTGCAGTTGGCCATGAGCTGTATTTCATTTATTATAAATTTTTAAGAGCCAAAATGCAAAATTCGGCTCTGTACAGGACTGCATAATTATATAAAGAATTTATTAAAAAAAGTTTCATGAAGTAATATGACTTCTTCGATGTGAAATACGGAATAAGCGGATCTCACTAGATGTGTATCTAAGGAGCAGCTCATGGGGAAATTTCCGTGGTAACATACTGACTGCTTGACAAAGAGAGATGATTGCGCCGTCTTTGTCTCTCTTTCATCGTGTATGTGTGCAGTATCCGTGAAGGCACAAACACCGATACTGAGCACACGGATGCGATCGTTGAGAGATAAATCTAGACAAGGAGCGACAATCGCGTGCTGTCCTTGTTCTTCTAACGTATCGCTTTACGGTCGAGATACAACCTGAAAATGCTTTCTGGCCTCTCGTGGCAGAAAGCAGTAATGCAACATGACTAACGGGCGCCCATTCTTTGAGAATTTTATATTTACGTATATACATATATGCATATATATGTTTAAATTATAGTTAAAATTACACGTGCAATTAAATATTGTATGATGATCAATAATAATATAGATAACAGAGTGAATAAATATACAATATGTAAGACACGGGTGCCTGTTAGACTTTGTGAGATTTGTTGCTTTGTTACTATCGATATTTCGTTTATCATATTAGCGGGATAGAGAAATAGCATGATTGTCAATTCTTGTTTGACATTACATTATCTTTTAACAGTCTTAATCGTAGACAATTATATTATATATTCATAGACAATTATATTATCTTTCTTCGATTGTACCGATATCGCGTAAGCACATACGAGTACTGGTATATGAAAGCATATATATAAATAATACATGTAATGACGAAGTGCAAAATATTCAGTCTATCATACAGTACACTCAAGTTCAATTCCACAGATATCTCCAAAAAATTTTTATATGTGTTTTGTTATTACATTTTATGTTTTGAGAATTATATTGAAAACAAAATTTGAAAATTTTGAAAATATCTTAATATTAATATATATTAATATATTAATAATATATTAATAATAATTAAATAAAATAATAATAGCTTTTCTCTCCTAGCTATTATTGGTTTATTACAAGATATATTAAATACATAAAATAAATTTTTTATACACATGTACAATTACAAAATGGTCAACATATTTTCAAAATTTTAATAATTATTCTAAATATAATTCTCACACAAAATGTAATTACGTTTATATAACAAAAAATATAAAAAAATTTTGTTAAGATGTCTGTGGAATTGAACTTAAGTTTACTGCGTGATAGATTGAACACTCTTGCACTGAGCCATCACATATTTCTTGTAAATGCTTTCATATTATCAGTATTTATGTAGCAGATATTTTTACACGATAATATCGATATAATCGAAAAGAAATCAAGATAGCATACTTGTCGGTCTATAAATTTGCAATTACTGAAAGATAATGTAAGCCAAGAATTAACAATCGTTCTCTCCTTGTCGCTCTATCATGCTGACAATACATAAAGTATCGATGAAAAGGCAACAAGTAAAAAAGCAATAAATTGCCAAGTCTAATAAGTGCCCGTATCTCTTACACGTTGTATATTAGTTCACTCTATTAGCTATTATTCTACTAATATTATTTATCATTGTGCAATTTTGAAACATATGTAACATTTCTATATACTATTGGTATATATCTGTACATATGCGCATAAGTAAACATAACATTTATAAAAAGTGGGCGCCCATTAGTCTTGTTGCATTACTGCTTTCTGCTACGAGAGGCCAGAAAGCATTTTCAGGCCATATCTCGGCCGTAAAGCGATACGCTAGAGGAACAAGGATAGCGTGATCGTTGATCCTTTTCTATCTTTCCTCTCCACGGTGCGTCCACGCAAGCAATGCAATCGTGTGTGTACGTATATGGACATACACCTCTTCATAGAAATCGAGAATTTATTTCTGAGATTGGTAATCCTGAAGTCGGAGTTTCGCATTGTCACCGCGCGAGGTCTCCAATATCAATTCGGAGTTTGGCCGTCACTCCTGCCGACCCTTAAGGGCCAATTTCACCAAATCCGGTTAGATTAACCGACGGTTAAAATTAGCAGGGTGGCCAACAGAAAATAGAGGTGAAGGAAAACCAAGCATTCTTATCATTTCAGTTGGAACCCTGCTAATTTTAACCGTCGGTTCATCTAACCGAGGTTGGTGAAATTGGCCCTAAGTAGAACGGGCCCATGGCGGTCAGCCAATCAGCAAGCGGAACGCCATTGTCGCTTCTCTGATCATATAGGACTCTACGTATCATGGAACGCTACCTTGGGGTGCGTATCGCAATACGCGCCATGGGACATCACCCTCAATATCAGAAATCGGAACGCAGCATCCTACCATCCGCGGAAAATGTGCGCGTGCCTTGATGAGTCTCCACATGTTTTTTTTTACACGAACGTCAGAATCAAGAATTTGGGGCTGATCAGTCAGGAGAATTGTTGGCGCGACAAGCACGCACGTGCATACAAGAACAAGAACCCCTCACGTCCACTTATTGTTAGTTAGGCAACGAAATGAGTAAAAAGCGGAACAGACAGCCAGATGCGGATCCTGATATCAGCGAAGCTTCCACCGAGTCTTGCGAAGAAGCGAGTGCAGGTTAAAAATGCATATATATTCATACGCACAAATAGAACTGGTTTTTATGGTTTTTATCACTGTAATTTAACCTAATCCTAATCTGATTTTTATAGATCAATATTTCTAGATCCAAGGATTTTTAAATCTTATTTCTTTCTTTATTCTTAAATTCTATATGGCTTCTTAGATTTTTGGATTCTTGTCTTTGTATTCTATACATCTTCGAATTCTTAGATTAATAAAGTGACCCGAAAAATTTTGAGTATATATATATATATATATATACAGGGTGTATCTGAAATGATGCACTAAACTTTAGGAGCATATTCTAGAGATCAAAATAAGACTTTTTTTCCTATGAACATGGGTTCGCAAATGAAACCTCCTTCGAGCTAGAGGCTCCTAAAGTTTCGGGAAAAAATTAAAAATTGGCTGTATTTCAGAAAAAAAATGGCAGACCTTTTGACGTTACCTATTACTCTCTCTTGAGAGATAAATAAATTTGCGTTGCGAGTGTTTGGTCAATTTCACACATTTTCGAATTTTAGCTCAGAGGGGGATTCATTTGCGGACCCATGTTCATAAGAAAAAAAAGTCTTATTTTGACCTCTAGAATATGCTCCTAAAGTTTAGTGCATCATTTCAAATACACCCTGTATATATATATATATATATATATATATATATATATTTTTCTCTATATATATATATATATAAAATCATGAATTTAGATATGTAAGAACTTTCTAAGAAATTTGAGATTCCAAAAATAATTATATTTTGTGATACCCAAAGAGAGAGAAATATTTATTAAATTCCAAAAAATCAATATGGAAATTTTAAAATCTAAGCAATTAGGATTTTCATACTTAAAATTGTAGCATTTAAAAACATAATATATAAATTTCTTAATTTTTAATATATAAATTGAAACCTTGTCTTCTTTTCTCTTTTTCTTTCTCTCTGCTTACAAAATCCAGAAAATAACTTTTTCATCAAATATGCATGTGGATATTTTAATATCAATAATATTAATTTTGTGTTGACAGGTGTAAAATGTTTGCATATAGCAAAGGCTATCAATCTGAACAAGGTGAAGAAAAACATAAAGAAGACTGGGATAATGAGCGAATGCTCCATTTGTAAGAAAATAGAAGTGGACTTCAAAAAGACAGAGGAAATTGTAAATGATATACTATTCGCGATTGAAACATGTAAAAGATATTAAAGTCTAATTTTAAATTATTTAAACTTGCAGTATATCTCAAAGCCATTGTGGATTTGCCTACAGTGCGGAGAACAAAGTTGTGGCAAAGAGCAGAAACAGCATGCTATAGAGCATTATAAGAAGCCCCACAGTGACTGTCATCGCATAGTAACGGACACTCATCATTGGAGTGTTTGGTGCTATCAGTGTGAAATTGAAATTTGTCCTAATAGCAGGTAAATATGTATATACATATGGACACGCACATACACACACATGCATGTATCATGCATATGTGCATACATGCATAAGATATAGAATAACAGGAATAATTGATTAATAATTCAAGTTTTTCTGTGTTACAAGCACAAAAAAAAATACTACAACTGCAATTATACTTTTTTTTTAAGAACAAAATTATTGTTTCTTTTTGCATAAATTGATTGTTGTTATTTTATGTATAAGAAATATTAAAGTAAAGTTATTAAAAGACATATTTTACGTTAAAATTATGTTAGAATAAAATGATATAATTTTGATATTGATATTGCTATTGATAAAGTGTGTAATAATTTAGATAATAATAGTTAATTTCAAATAAAAAAAAACTTTTGAAAAGTTGCAAAAAAGCATACCCAAACAGTACATGAATGTCTATTGGATATCCTAAAGATGTTTGATATTTGCTATGCGGGATGTTCAAAAGATTTCCTGATGGAAATATTATGTTGAAATTATAATAGATTTAAACAAACATTGAAAAAAGGCTCTAATATTGAATATATAATAAATTTATTGAAAATACAGAAGAAAATAACTGAATAATTATTAAGTATCATAATTTTCTTACGATAAAATATAATTAATTACTATGAGTTTTGAGAAAAATTAGTGAAGTTTGACTTTTGAAAACTAATGATGAATTTACGAAATATTGTGCTTTGTAATTTGCAGAAATTATTATAAAGTTGCATTATTTCTAAATATTATTTAATTAAAGGTTATTGAAATATTGATGAAAAAAGCTATTGACGAAGTTATTTGCTAATCTTCTAAAATTGAACTCTAAAAACTGCAACATATGTATCGAAAATTTTAAATTATGATGAATTTGTAATATATTATTCTAATATCTGTTGATTTTGCAATTTCCCGATTTACATTGAAATTTTCTTTTATATACTATTTTTTTGATGTAATGAATAATGGAAATCTTTGAAGCCTCATGGAAAATTGATGCGCCTGCGTGCGCTTGTGTGTGTAATATAAAAGCTCCTTAATTTAAAGAAATATTTATTTTTACATTTTTATAAATATGCATTGTTTTTTCTTTTCTTTTTTTTTTTCTTTCTTTCTTTCTTTCTTTCTTTCTTTTTTTTTTTTTTTTTTTTTTTTTTTGAAGTAAAAAGCTATTGGAAACCATTGAGTTCATCAAGAAATGTGCCACTACATTGCAAATACCACAGCAGTTGAAAACACCAGTAATTCAATGTCAAACAGAGATAATAGCTGATGTGCCGGAGAAAGAGAAGCATAAAATATTAAACAATCTTCCTAAAGTTGGGGTATGTAAATTGTATATAACATATAACATGATTTATTTTTTATTTGATCTAATTCTAGATTACTTTTTTAGAAAGAAGTCTTTTTAAGGGAATTAAAAAAAATATAATATATAATATATAATATAATGTATGTGTACAAAGTATATATAATAATATTTAACAATAAATAAAACTAAATTATATATATTTATATATACATATAAATAACAAAAAAGGGAAAAAGAGAAAGAAGGAGAGAATATACAATAATAGTTAAAATATCTATAATGGAAAAATTTTCTTAAATAATGCAATAGGGTTTAGCAAATCTAGGAAACACCTGCTTCTTCAATGCTGTGCTTCAGTGTCTAGCACAAACTCCTTATCTAATGAAGGTGCTGGACGATCTGCGTTTACCTGGGCAAAAATTTATTTTACCAGGTGGAAAGCACAAACCTTTTGATGCGGAAGAAGAAGTGGAGCTTGTATGTTTAATTTTGAAATTTTTTTTATCACAAGAAAAAACAAAGAGATATATTAGTATTAAAGGGTCTTTCTAGTTTGATACTCTGAAAATAAGGCGATTTTGGGGAATTTTTTTTAAAGGAAAGTATAAAACATATTAATTCTAAACTTTGCGTTTATTAAATAACATTTCAAGTATATTCTGAATTCTTTTCAAACAAAAATATAAGTTTGTTTCGGAGTTATAGTAGTCCAACTAAGATGTCTAAAAGAAAAATTGTTGTTTGTGGCAAACATGATTCCAGCCGTTATAGTCATCTGAAATAAAAAAATCAAAAAGATTCTTAATCTGTATGAATGTGACTACACGTGTGAACCAGAATAAAAAAAAATATTGAAAAGTAAAAAAATGGTAGCGTTTCAAAAAAGAAATTTCATTTTTCACCAAAAAATTGGTTAGTTTTGTAAATCACAAAATTCGAATTTTGCGAATATCGATTTAATTCTAGTTCACACGATAGCCACACTCATACAAATTAAGAATCTTTTTGGTTTTTTTATTTCAGATGACTATAACGGCTGGAATCATGTTCATCACGATCTTTTTTTTGGGTGGGGGGGACACCCTGGTTGGATTACTATAACTCCGAAACGAACAAATATTTTTGTTTGAAATAAATTCAGGATATATTTGAAACGTTATTTAATAAATGTGCAAAGTTTAGAATTAATATGTTTTATAATTTTTTTTTTTTAAATTCGCCAGATATTTGCCTTATTTTCAGAGCATCAAACTAGGAAGACTTTATAACAGATTTGCTAGATAAAATAGTTTATTTTACACTTTTGCTTTTGTTTATCGTATTTTTTATGAGTAATTGCTCTTTTCTATTTTATTTGACTTATAGCCACCGATTGAGGGGACCTTGGAGCGATGGGGCAGTTTCACATCAATCCTTTGCGAAACTTTATTGAAAATGCAGAACACTAATGGCTATCAAACATATACACCTCTAAATCTCCTCTGTAAACTTAGGAAAAAAAGTACGCAATGCGTTGACGGAGGGCAACACGACTCGCACGAATTACTCCGACATTTGTTGGAAATAGTACGGAATGAAGATCTTCGGGTAAGTGAGAAAATTCTCTTATAAGGGAATTTCGTGAAGCCGAAAATTCTGATTTTGATGAAACTTAGTAAAGAGATGAATTTAGAAATTTTCAGTTGCTGCCCAAAAACGGTTCTAAGGGATGAAACCACCCCTTATACAGGGTGAGTTTTTTAACTTGAAACTGTAAAATATTTCGGAAAGTAAGCTTTATCGAAAAAAATGTTTCAAACAAAAGTTGTAGGGTTCGGAGGGGGCCACATGATAAAAATATGGACTTGAAAAAATAATTGTTTTTAAGAAAAAGTATAATTATTTACAATGTATTTTTTTAAACAATTATTTGTTTTTTTATACCAATTGATTTGTCTTATTATTCTGTACATAAAAGTATTACGGTAAGATTATCGAAAACTAAATATTTTACGAGATATTTTATCTTTTATATCAAAATATGACAGATTAAGATATAAAATAACTCAAAAAGTACTTAATGAAAAAATACTTTATTATAGTGTTTTGGAAAGCTCTCGACATAAGCTATAAGAATATGCAATAAAAAATGGGGGGTTCCATTTAAGAAAATATCGATCACATTGACTTGGCCTTGAAAAGGTCACTCAAGGTCAAGTCCATATTTTCATCATGTGTCCCCCTCTGAACCCCACAACTTTTGTATAAAACATTTTTTTCCATCTTGCTTACTTTACGAGATATTTGCGTGCGTTGATTAAAATGACTCACCCTGTATTATATAAAAGTCTGTGGTAAGAACACTTTTATTTAACCACATTAATAAATTTTTTAAGAAATCTTTTTTTTTTTTGTTTTTTTGGAAATCTGAATTTTTTTTATTTTTTTATACGTATAAGAGACGTAAAAAATAAATTTCTGAAAATTTTTTTCTTTTTTTTTAAATTGTATTAATGTGGTTAAATAGAGGTGTTACTATGAAAGTTTACACACATGTAAGGGGAAAATAAATAAATTTAGAAATTTTTAGTTGCCACTCAAAAATGATTTTAGGAGGAGAAACCACCCTTCATATATAGAGCGGTTCTTTGCTTTTCTCAATATATCTCGAAAATAATTGGAGATATCAAAAAATGTTTTAAATATAAGTTTTATCGTAAGAACATTGCTATTTAACACATTAATAAAATTTTTTTAAAGATTCTCGGAAAAACTTTTTTTAAAAAAAATTTTTTTTAAATATTGTTAATGTGGTTAAATAGAGGTGTTCTTACCGTGAAATTTTTGTATAAAACATTTTTTGATATTAAATAATTTTTGAGATATATTGGGAGAAGCAAAAAAGCCGCTGTATACATAAGGGATAATCTCACTCCTTAGAATCGTTTTTGAACAGCAACAGAAAATTTCTAAATTTGTCTATTTACCCCCCCCCCCCCCCTCTACATGTGTGTAAAGTTTCATCAAAATCAGAATTCGGGTGTTTGCGAGGTTTCCTTGTTAATTACATCTTCTAATCTTCTAAATAATTTTTTCAATAATGCTCCTAGAATTTATTTCTTTACTTTTTGGAATATTTTATATTTAAAGCAATGTTAGATCAATGGTGATAGCTAATTTAATAAATATATCTAGTCTGCTATACTGTTGCAAGAAAGTTAAAATACTTCTTTTTTTTTTCTTAAAAAAAGACGATTTTTAAATGGCTGTAATTTTGTCGCAAGTTGGGTTAAGATCAGTAATAAAGAATTGTAATGATTGACATTTCTATTTTCAGAATCTTTTAATTGATTTTAATTATCTTTATTTTTTATAAAGTTACATAATGAAGAAACAATAGCCAACTCGACAAACTTTTTTAAAGTTAGTTAATGAATACTAAATGAAAAAAATATGGTATGATTTCATTAAATATATTTTAAAGAGACTTTTTTGAATGTGCTTTTTTAATGATGATTGCATGATAATTTATTCTAATTATTCTAATTTATTCACTAATTACAAGAGCATAAAATCAATAAGTCGATTTCATTTTGACGGGAAATAAATCGACGAAAAAAATCATTCAATCATAAAAAAATGAATTAAAGAGAAAGCTTTTTACAACCCCTTTAACAAAATTGTACCATACTTTTTTTATTTGGCATTTATTAAGTAACTAAAAAGATTAATCGAATTGTTGGTTGTTGTTTTTTTTATTATATAATTTTGTAAAAAATAAAGTTAAGTGAAATTTATTTAAAAATCTGTAAATACAAATATCAAACTTTACAACTTTTCATAATTGATCTCAATTCATCTCAATTCGATTCACAACAAAGTTAGTTTTTTTTCTTTTTTTTTCTTTAAGTAGGAAATCGCCTTTAAATTTTTTGAGATAATACAGTTATTCTACAAAGATAAATAAAAATCTTATATATTATATAAATTAAAATTTTATGTATATTGTAGAGATACCAGATCATAATTCTGAAGGAGGTAGGCTTGAGCGAGAAAACAAAACCGGATTGTGTGGAAAAGGGTCTGAAATCTCGCATAAAATTCTATGGCAACCAGGCTAGCACACGACTATTGGGACCAGAAGCGGTATTTCGTGGCGTGTTGGTGTCTACTCTACAGTGTCTGGATTGTCATCACTCGTCGCAACGTACTGAGCCATTTCTAGACCTGAGCCTGCCCGTCACAGCAGACAAACCACAGCCTCCGCTCTTGAAGTAAAGAGAAAATTCCTTATCTTTTCTGTATACAATAATTAATTTTTTACTTATATAGAGCTTATAAAATTGGGTGTATTATAATTTTGATATCTTTTTGATATCTTTTGATTCTTATACATAGAAGGAAGAACAGTGAAATCGAAACCTTTGATGTGATGAACACTCAGCAACGCGATTATCAAGCTCTCGATACGTCTTGGAAGCAATTAAAAAAAGAGAAGAAGGCAGCTAGAAAAAACCGAAAGATTAAAAGGCATGAGAATCATAACAATTATACGTTAAAAAATTTGAATAAACCCATGGAAACAAATAATGACAACATTCCGAAGTCAGGTAATTTTGTTTAGCTTTGATTATCAATACGTTTTACTTGCTTTTCATAACGTAGACCAGTGCTGGAGATTTAATTGCAATTTTTGAGCCAATTTTTGTGTTTGACGTTCACTGCTCTCCTGCTACTCGCGTATTAGCAACAATCTGCCAGACGCGCCTCTCAAATCTCAAAAGTGCTTGCACAATAGAAAAATCAATTTGGAAGTTGCAATTAAATTTTTCAGTTCTGCCATAGTCCATAAAAAGAGCTAGCTACTTATGCAAAAAATTTGTTTTCTTTTTGTGTGATATAAAATGTTTTGGAAAAAACATTAATTTTTTAATATTTAAAATTAATGATGATAAATTAAACATGATCTTATATAAATATTATAATTATATTATAAAAATTTTATTTCCAGAGGAGAGTGACGCTGACGTAGAGGACAACATCGAAGGGGATCATTTTCATCCAGAAATCGGAGAGTCCGGATACAGTTCGGAGAAAGCATCCGCCGTTACCAGTCCTATATCTCTTACTGATCCCCATCATCATCCAAGCAACGACTTCAATAACGATATCAACAATCTGACCAGTCTGGAAGACGGTAATCTGGGTAACAATGCGGACATAACACAAATTAGACATCTGGTGAACATTAACGTGTTAACTAGTCCTAGTCCAACCGATGTATCGATGACAGACTTGACTCAAATCAGAATGCTGTCAGAGAAAAGTGATAGGAATGTCGGTTCAGTCAGCTCTGAGAACGAAGCGTCGGCTACGGCGTTATCTACCTCCATGATTCCTAATTCTGATGTCACGAGTCCTGAAGTGCCTACTGCAAGTTTAAGCAGCTCAATCGCTTCTAAGGAAAGCCCCACTAGTCCCGTTAATGATTCAGAAAGGTTGTATATTCAGATGTTCAAATGTTTCAAAAATTTTACACACGCGCGCACACACATATACGTGTGTGTGTATATATAATTTAAATTCTGAAAATTTATTATTGTGAAATTTAGACATGTGGAATTCATAAACTTCAAATTTTGTAAATTTTAACTTTTTTTTTTTTTTTTTAGTAAATTACGATATTAAATATGAATTGTTTGAATATTCCTCTGTTCTTAAAATTTTATATTTAAAAAATTTGACAAAGTTTGGGATTCTAATGTATTATATTATATTCAAAAATTTTGAGATTTCTAGAATAATGAATTGCATAAGTATGATATTGATAAGCATGATATTCTTTTAGATTGGATGGTATCGAGACATGGATGGCAACTACTCCATCAAAGTGCAATAGAAAGAAATATAATAACGGAACTTCTAATGGCGATGATCCCGAAAAACAGGATTTATGTAATAAACTTGGCGATATAATGGTTGGAATGTCTAGATTGGGAATTCCTGAACATCAATCGTCTGACAGGTACACAACTAAAGAAGGCGAATGTTCTGTGGAATCATGTTTAAACCAATTTACTGCACTGGAACTAATGACGGGAAGCAACAAAGTCGTGTGTGAAGCGTGCACAACTCGCGAGAAAAAGGTACCTTAAAAAAAAGGGAAAAGAAAGTAATCTCTATTGTCTATCTCTGTTTTCAAAATTTTTAAAGAAATTTAAAACAGGATAATCATACTTTGTTCGTTTTATGAGCAAGAATCAATAATTTCACTATCTTATTTTTTGCTCTTTTTTTTCTTGTTTTAGAGTCAGGAGAACTCGTCGAAAATGGTATGCACTTCGAGTACCAAGCAATATCTCATTTCTCAAGTACCTCCAGTATTGATATTGCATCTGAAGAGGTTTCAAACGCAGAGAGTTGGTTTTCGGAAAGTTCTCAAACACGTATCATTTCCGATGTTATTAAATTTAGCACCGGTTTGCACAGATCATAAAAAACCTCGACTTTATGCGCTTTATGGGGTCGTCGAGCATAGTGGGACTGTTCATGGTGGTCACTACGTTGCTTATGTCAAGGTAAATAATTTTTGGCTTATAAAACTGAGAACTTTAAAATAAGATATTTTTAGATTTTATTTATATTAATTTATATTAAATAATAAGATATGCGGACACTTAAAGTATAATAACTAATAATAAAATTAACATTAAATTAATCTAATACTATAACATATTTTACATGATACTTTTTGCCAGCAAATAGTGTAATAGATATCAATTACCTGGCAAGCATTTGATTTTCCTAAAGATTACTATTAAATATTCTGTTCAATCTGTTAAAATAATTTATTTCATTAAAAGCGCGCTAAAAAAGATTAAAATTTTTGTATACATAACGGAAAAATAGTTTCTTAGAATTCAAACATATTGATACTGGATAAAATGCATTTTAGCTGTCATTTATGTTCTGATTGTACAAGTTTCATACAATCTGAATGCAATCTTAATCTTGCACAGTTTGAGACGAGTCTAAGATGTTATCGCACTTTGGGCAATTATTATGTAACTTTTCTTCTAGTGGCAAAAAAGTAAAACAAGCTGAAAATTGTGCAAATTAGAAACTTGCACATTGCTTCCTCATCATTTTATTCCGCTCACAAAGCTTAAGCTCCCTAAAGCCCGTATCAGACTACATATTGAAGATTGAAATTTGACCAATCAGGATAAAAGGAACTAAAATTTCCTTGTCCGGATTGGTCAAATTTCAATCTCAATGCATAGTCTGATATGGGCTTAAAGCAAGCGGGTTTTTCAATTTTGGCTTCCTCATAGAGGAAGCTCGATATCTCAAAATTTGAGGAAGTTGAGCGTAAATAGACATTTCTCAAAAAATTCAAAATTTTATTAACAATGAACCCCTTCACCGTTCCTAGCCAAATTTAATACCAACCATCCTTTAATGATACTGGATACTCTATTCATATAAAACAATTTAGTCTGATATCTCAAAAATTTGCAGAAATTAGAGAGTGCACAGACATTTAATAAAAAATCCAAAATTTCATAAAAAATAAACCCTTTCACCAATTCTCATCAAATTCAATACCAACCATCCTTTAATGATATTCTAATCATGTGAAAATATTTAGCCCAATATCTCAAAATTTGCGGAAGTTAGAATAAGCACACCTTTTTTTGGAAAAATTCGAAATTTTATAAAAAAATAAACCCCTTCACCGATCTTATCCAAATTCAATACCAATCATCCTTTAATGATACTCTATTCATGTAAAAACATTTAGCCCGATATCTGAAAATTTGCCAAAGTTAGAGCAACCACGCCCTTTTGGTGCACATACACACATACATACAGACATTTAAAAAAAATGTGATTTTTCGACATTTTAGAACATTCTGAATACATTGGCATCGAAAACTGAAAAAAAAATTTTTCAAGAAAATAAAAGCTTCCTCTATAAGGAAGCAAAAATTCACATAAAGGCAACAATATTTTAATTATTATATGAGTAAGATTTCTTTATTGAATTATATGAAAATATGGATGCATTATGAATTTAAACAACTTTGCTTCCTTATAGAGGAAGCTTTGTGTATGTATGTGTGTACGTGCACCAAAAGGGCGTGGTTGCTCTAACTTTCGCAAATTTTGAGATATCGAGCTAATTTTTTTTACATGAATGGAGTATCATTAAAGGATGATTGGTATTGAATTTGGCTAGGATCAGTGAAGGGATTTAGCTTTTATAAAATTTCGAGATTTTCAAAAAAAGGGTGTGATTGCTCTAACTTCTGCAAATTTTGAGATATTTATAGGCTAAATATTTTTACATGATAGAGTATCATTAAAGGATGGTTGGCATTAAATTTTGTGAGAATCGGTGAAAGAGTTCGTTTTTTATAAAATTTTGAATTTTTTGAGACATGTCCGTACATGCTCTAACTTTCATAAATTTTGAGATATCTTTCTCTATGAGGAAGCCAAAATTGAAAAACTCGCTTGCTTTAAAAAGTTTAAGCTTTGTGAGCGAAATAAAATGATGAGGAAGCAATGCAAGTTTCTAATTTGCACAATTTTCATTTTATTTATTATTATACAAAGTATTTATTCTTTAAAAAAATCTGAAATTCTCAGGGAATTTTTATTTTGTCTTAAAAAATTAGGGAATTTTGTGATAAAACTTTATTGGAAATTTAAAAAAAAATTAATTTAAAAAGAAGAACTTCGCCTTTATATTACAAGCAATTTGGTAATTGTAAAACAATCAGCAATACAGGCATACATATTTACATATAACTCGTGAATTTATATTATAATTCTTGTTTAAGTTATAATTCTTGATAATAAAAGAATGAAAATATTATATGAATGAAACATGCTCATCTTATAAAAGTCATTTATTTCTTCATAAAAATTTATTTTTTTATTTAAAAGTAAACTTGAGAGAGAGGGGGGGGGGGGTTCTCACTCTTTTTCGTTCGTGATCATATAAATAGAAAATATTTTTAAAGCACAATAAAGCAAAATAAATAAATTCGTTTCAAAATTGCAAAAAATTTTCTAATTTTACGTGGCATCTTGAACATGCCACCTATTTGCAAGGTGAGGAAATTTTAATAAGATTTGAATAGACCAATGAGTAAAGAATCACAGGAGAGAGCATATCGGTGGTGGGGGTAGATTTATCGCGAACGTCATCGCAGCCATCTTGAGCGTCCATTTTTTTCGACGTTTTTCAGGGCCGTGTACAGCCACTTGTTGCCTTACTTATTCCAGTCTGCACTTATTTTGCGCACGATCATTGATTCTAAATAAGTGAGAGGAAAAGCCGGTATTAGGCTAAAAAAATATTATTAATAAGTTTTAATTGTAAGATCATGTTGCATTGCCAGGCCTTTGAGGTACTTCCAGTATCTCTGTCATGCTCCAATTCGTCCCTGAGCGGCCATCTTGAGCGTCCACTTATATATAGTCACTTCCGTCCGCTTGCTTAGCACCAAATGCTCTCTCCTGTGATTCTTTACTCATTGGAATAGACATCCTGTTAATTAAACAATAATAAAGGTATAATGTTTATTTTATATGATAACAGACGAACAGATAAAAAACGTGCTTATTTAATATAATATTTACGTTTCTTATTAGTAATATTTATAACATCTGTTGCTAATGTTTCTTTCTTGTCTTCTTTCTGTCTGTTCTTCTCTTTTTTTCTTTCTCTCCCTTTGTCTCCCCCCTCCTCCTCTTTCCTTCTCTTTCCTTATTTCTCTCTTTTTTTCCTTTCTTCGTTTTTTTCTCTCAATTTCTTACATTAACTTTTTATAAAATATAATTTAATTAATTTTTTTATTCAACTGTACTCTATTTTTTATCAGTTTTAAGAAATTATCTTTTTGATTTCAAGTCAATCATTATCATCTTTGTTAATTCAATGTTAATATAATAGCTTTCAATTATTATTTAAATTTAAGAGTTTTTTAGGTCGCTGAATGCGAATCCAATATCCAATGTCAAAATTCAAAATGGTGGACTCAAATGTTTAGTTTGCAATCTAAATATTTTTTAAGTTTTGACCATCCGCCATATTGAGTCCATCATTTTGAATTTGACAATTTTGACATTGAATTCGTATTCAGCGATCTAAAAAACTCTTAAGTTTAAATAAATATAATTGAAAGCTATTTGGTAAATCGTCAATGACCTGAGTCACAGCTAACTTCTGCAATACACACCATATTTAACCATGGATATCTTATTAATCATAACCGACACCATTCCTTTCGAGGGTCGAAAGCCCTAACAACATACTTTATTTTGATTGCAATAAAACTTCTCCAGCATGTCACACATTGTAGCTATAATATGACAAAGTTTGTGAAAATAGTCCTTTTTGCAACTTTAATTGCAAATTTCTCAAAATTCTGACGTGATCGAACATCTTCGGAACCGAATTCGTGTTCAGCGTCCAAAAACCTATAAGAAACGGCTAGTCCCATTTCAGTTTTTTTTTTTTTTTTTTTTTTTTTTTTTTTTTTTTTTTTTTTCCTCTAACTAATTGCTATTGCATTTTTTGAATATATATATATAGAAACCATATATTTAGTAAAATATAGTTCACAATTACTAACATTGAATAAAAAAACTATGATAAAAAGATTAATAAAAAGTTGGAAAACATGTTAAGTTCAAGATACTTAAAAATAAGAATGATAGGGATAGGACGAAGAATAAAGAGCTCAAGATACTTAAGTTAAGGATAAAGATGTTTTAAAAATATAGTTTTAACTGTATAATTTACAAAAATTTTTTTAAAAGCTGTTATTAATTTCGAAATTATTTGAATTGTCTTTGTGGGCAGACAAGACTCCCATTACCACCAGATGATCACCGATGGAATTTTCTTCCTAAGGATAAGGATCCTAAGCTGAATGACAAATCGAGTAGTATTAGTTTGGATTCGGAAGGAGAGGAAGCATCGGCGAAAACTGCATCTGTTGTAGAACCACCACCTGGAAGATGGTATTATGTATCAGATTCTCGGTAAGTTCTTGGTGTTATATTAAAGAAAGATGCCAAATTGTGTGTTTATCGCGTACATCAAATCTGAACCATAATATGTAGTTCAAAAGAGTATCAATAAGTATTTTTTCAAAAGAAGCTACTAATATAAGAATTATAGGTTTCTGAGAACTTAGAATTCTGAAACCAATATAGTTCGCACGAATAAAAAAAAAGATTTTGAAATTAACAAAAATATCCTATGATAGTCATCATTTTTGCGAGTTAATTTTACTGTTGAAATAATTGCCTTGCTGAAATATTTTATGCGCTTTGTGAACTACAGCACATGATCATACTTTATTGCATATTCATATTATATATATTATCTACTATAGCTTGTATATACTATCTATTGTTCATAACCTTTTCCCCTTAACCATCCCTTAAACTCCGTGTTTGATTCTGTGGAATTAACTTTCTTCCTTTCTATCTCCTCTCTTAATCTATTTGCCAACCTGACTACGTTTACACGTCACCCCTAATCAGGTTTAATAACATCCGTAATTCTAAGATTGGCCAATCACAATCATTCAATTCTTCAGGGGAATAGCTGTGATTGGTCAGAACTATGGGCGTTATTAAATCCGATTAAGGGTATCGTGTAACAGTAGTCACTGATATATACACCAGTCGGAGTCATCCCCCTTAGTTACCCCTCCCTCTCCTCCCCTCTTCTATATTCCTTCACCTTCACTCTCTCACTGTTCTTTACTATAGACACAATCACTCCCTTACTGCACTGTTCTATCCAGCTTTCTCCCCTCCATTCTATTACATAATCTCCTCACTCATTGTTCTATTCGCATACCTTCATATTTCCACACCTTCGCCGAAATTTGATCAACTTCCAATGTCTTGTTATCCCCTAGTTTCTTCAATACTATTTCTTCTCTAATACATTTCTTACTCAAGTTATCTCCTCTCCATTCTTATCTCTCTGATTCCCTTCCCAACTCCCCTCGCCATCTTCCTATCCATCTTTCCCAGCAATTCCCTAACAAATCCGTCCCATTAATTTATTTGGATGCTCTCATTCACTTTCTCTTTTCCTCTTCTTATCCACCATCTTTTAAACATGTCTTTTCATTTTAATTTCTCGCAACTTCTCCCATTTCTCGTTCTTCTCCCTTCTTTTTTACTCCAATATTGTTTTATATCTTCCCTTCACCTCTCTTTATGATCGTCCATCTCCCTCTCCCTCTCCCTTTCTCTATCTCTTTAACTTTCTCTTCACTTTATTTTTTTCCTCCTTACATTCTTTATCCCACCAGCTTCTTCTTTTCATTTCCTCCTTAGAATTGTAGTCCTTCTTCAAAATTCTCCTCACTCGTCCTTTTATTTCCCCCCACATTTCGTCGAACCTTCTATCATTCACCTCAATCTCCCCTAATGCTTTTCTGAACTTTTCCCTTTCCTCTACGGACCATACTTACTTTTTTATTTTTCTTCCTTCTTATTTTTTACCGCATTTTCCCCTCCTCACGCCTTAATCCATACTATTAACGAATGATGATTCGAGTTGATATTGTCTCCATTCTTCCTACCTGCTTCTTCACCTCATTCTTCAATACATAATCTATAACCGCCCCTTTTTCCCATATATGTCTAATCTTTTCCCTCTCCCTCCATACATCCATTAAATATTATCTATCCTATTTCTTCTATCCATTTTACTAGCACTTTTCTCTCCGCATTTATCTTTTTATTTTTCGATCTTCTATCTCTCCCTCCCTTCGCGCCTTCCCCCCCCCCCCCCCCTATATCTTCTGTACTAAATTTTTCTGGATTTTTATTGAAGTTTTAATGAAATCACAATGAAAAGGAGTCAATTGATTGATATTTCAGTCCTATTTTAATAGGATTTCACACATCTAATTTTCTGTAAAATATTTCTATCAGGGACAGTATCGATATAAGAGTAAGACACATTGAAGATGACGGCTGCCATGAAATATATTCTTATGTAAAGTTAATTTTGAAGTTGAACATTTTATATGAACGATATAAATGTCCGAATCCATAGAAACCTATAACTCTTAATTTTTTTAAAGAAAAAATTGTTTATTAATATTTTTGTATTATAGAATAAATATTATCTAATAATAAGGAGTTTGGTAAATATACCGAAAAGAAGACCCACCACTGATGACCTTGACATATATTATCATAGTTATGTCCTTAAGTAAAGCCAGCAGCACACGATGCTATTTTATCTGCTGGATGCGATTTTTCGTGTTGGATAGCATGCATGATTTGCTGCTTGCTGCCCTGCGCTTTACATTGCATAAAGCTAAGCTGGGCGCGCTGCAGGTTTTCACTTCACACGGAGCGAGGTGCAAAGCTAGCTTAGCGGATGGAACGGACGATAATTTGTGCGCTGCTCCTCAAAAAAAAATTTTGAAAAATGGACGCTATCCGCAGGAAAAGTTTAGGAGCACTTTTTCTTTTGCTAATTTTAGAAGTGGTAAGAAACCGTCATGAAAAGACGACAAAGAAGACTTTGGATGAAAACATGGCACACAATGATAACCAAAAAAAACAACAATCTAGTCGCTATTTCTCATTGGCTGTTTACGATGCCTAGCAACAAAATACGCAGAGAAAATAGCACTCGTTCTATCAACGAAAACCGTCAGCGCTACACGCAGCGCTACTCGCAGCAAGCAGCTTTTCTCGCTGCGTAGCCTGCACGGTGGCTGGCAGAGCTCCTCGCAAGTAAACTTGCACGAACAATCGCATCGTCGGAAACTAGCTTTATTGGCTTGGCTTCAGACGATGCGAGCTTTCGTGCTGGTTCGTAATGACTTTTGTACTGGCATTTTATAAAATAGCTTCTTTAGACCATTGTTTCTTTTCGTTTTTTTTTGCAGCTTGTGGTAGATCTCATATGACGTCTACCACAAACTGCAATTGTGCTGAGTTGTGCTAGCCTAGCATAACTTAAGCCCAGTGCCCACGAAGCGTGATTTGAAGCTGTTTTTGTTGCGTGGAGCCATGCGTGCTGCTAAATTCGTTCTGTGGCGAGAAATGTGACTCGCGGCGTGTTGCGTGGCGGGCTCGGCGGTTAGATTTTCCAAGATAGATTCAGTGCTATTTTCCAAGCGTGTTGCTCGGATTCTAGCGTAGTTCGTCCAATCAGACAGAGTCACGTGATGTGAGCCAGTTAATTTATGTCTGCTGGGCCGGAAACTTTCGTAAAAATGTCGCATCTTGTGGCACAAATTGGCCAGTCAACGAAATGGACAAAGGAACAAATTTCGGTATTAATCAATGCATACAAAGAAGAAATGTGAAATATCTCGTTTCTTCTTTTGACATCTGCAATTAGTAAAAGACTCAGAGCTGCTAATTTATTTCTCCACGCAAGCTCCTTCTTATCTTAAATCGGATATAAAGAAGTTTACGTCTATTTGTCCTGTCTGCTTGATCAGCTTTCTACCACGCACTTTCACGCATGCTTCCACATACAGCACCCAGCTCCGTGTGATGCAAAACTGGCAGCGGGCCTAGCTTTACATCAAGCTTCGTTGCCTATTCGCGACCCAGCATGATTACTTACAAATAAACCAGCTTGAAATCATGCTTCGTGGACACTGGGCTTTAGATATGCAATATTATTCCTATCAGATAACGGATACAGATAAAAATGTTAGTTATGTGAGAGACTAGTAAAAATTTTATTTCTTAAATTAATTTATTTTTATTTCTTTAAGTTATTGAGCTGCAATTCGCGGTACAATACAGCGCAGTTAATAAAAATACGAGATTCAAAA
The DNA here is from genome assembly GCA_009859135.1 of Formica selysi. Lineage (NCBI taxonomy): Eukaryota > Metazoa > Arthropoda > Insecta > Hymenoptera > Formicidae > Formica > Formica selysi. The sequence goes on from WHNR01000032.1 coordinate 1,063,621, forward strand.
AGTGCGGGGCTAACTTCACACAGGTCAGTTAAGTAATATCAGTGTTTAAAAACGTAATTTGCCGATATGTCTGTAGAAAACGATACATACATGGGCGGGGGAAGGGCAAAGCCCCTTGTTATGATATAACAAAAGGTCGATAGATATGTGAAACAAGAATTTTATTCAACATTTAATGAATTTAACTGATATATTGAACTCATTATATTGAAAAACATATCAATGCGTTCATCATAGTTGTACATTCTTTTGAACATAAATTCAACAAAATAATTTGTGAAGTGGTAATCACCGTATACCAGAGTGAGGTATGTTTGCTCGCATTTCTCTCCACAATCTTTCTATATTTTGTTTGTGGAGCCCAGTTACAGAATTCACAAAATTAACCACATAATTCACTGTTTTGTGCATGTAATTATTTAATGTCATAAAACGTATACACGCCATTTATCCGTATGAATAATAGATCCAACTACGATGTATTGTTGAATGATAGGCAGCAGTGTTTCGGAACGTCGATTTGGCTATTACGATGTTTGCTGCGAGAAATTATTCCGATGACTGACTGAGTAGTTGTGCGAAGCAGTTAGTAACAGTAGTAATACCGTTGATACATACCAATTTAAAATGTTTATAAAATTTTATAAAAGAAATCAAAACAGAAACCTATGTGAAACCGTATAATAATAAATCTCATTTCGCATTGAAAACAGGAAATGGGGTGAGGATGGATCTTGCTTCGCGTGGATAATTGGAAATCCATGTGGAACTGCATTATGATCCCATAGGAAATGTGTGGACGAGGGAGGGGCAGAGTCCCTGTGCCCCCATCCCCCAAAAAACTAATTCAAATTTATTTCTAATTTAAAATTAAGATTAATTATAAGATATGTAGGATTAGATTTGGATTAGGTTATTTTTTTTTAGGATAGAGGCGCAGGGGGAGGAGTCCCTTCTCCGCTCATGCATTTCCTGTGGGATCATTATACATATAATGTCATATGGGTTTTCAGTTTTATAAAGAACGAAGAATTAGGGCCTATTCAGACGGATTTGCATAATCGCATAAACATATACATAAGGAAATTGATTTATGCATTTATACTTATAGATCAATCAATTTCCATATGGATATGTTTATGCGATTATGCAAATCCGTCTGGATAGGCCCTTATACATTCCATTTATAAAACTTCTTTTGTTAATAAATTTTTATATATAATAAACAATGAGCGATGGCCACATACTTCTATATATTATGGCGACAACTAAATCTCTTTGGACTTTACTCAGGGACATAACCATGATAACATATATGTCAAGGTCAAAATCATCGGTAATGAATCCTTTTTTCGGCATTTACCAGGAGTTTTGTTGATGTTGTTGACAGGAGTTTTGTTTTGTTGACATTAGGATTCAGAATCTTGTAAGACTTCGGCATTTTGTTTCAGAAAAATCATAATCTATTATTAAAATTAATATTACTGTAAAATCAACTTCAAAGATCTTTTTTGTTTAGAGAAATAGATTTAATTTTCGAAAACACAAACCTTGTATTTGCAAAGAATCAATAATGTTTTATTCATTTTCATTTTAATAGGCAAATATCAGGAAATCACGGGATTTTAGACAAAAATGTTTCGTACAAAAGTTTTATGTATAAGATATAAAATAACTCGAAAAATACTTAATGAAAAAATACTTTATTATAATGTTTTGAAAAGCTCTCAAGGTAAGTTACAAGAATATGCAATGAAAAATGGGGGTTTCCATTTAAGAAATTGAAGGTGACTCACATAATCTTCAAATGACTATCCAAGGTCAAATCAATGACATTATCTTATGTCCTCCTCAAAGTCATGACTTTTGTACGAAATATTTTTTTCTAAAATCTCGTAATTTCCAGATATTTGTCTGTTAAAATTGAAATTAATCACCCGGTATATCTCTCTATGAGAAAAATTAATAAAAATTTCTAAGTTTTTTAAGTTCTTTTAATTTGTTTTATATGATATGAATAATTACCCGCCTTTAATTATTATATAGGTAAAACTGCATAAAAGGTTACACTTCATCGATTTTATCGCCACTTAAATATGTTATAGGGGTGGTTTTTCTGAGTAATTCTCTGCAAAAAAGAAGTGATGAGGGACGGCATTACTTTAGAAAATATAACAAATTGAAATTTGACATTAAAGTTTGTATATGCTGTAATAATCTGTTATTTTTTGATTGAAAAAGGCTGTTTACGATATTTATGCGTGGGCGAGGGAGGGGTTCCGCCCTTCTCCCGCAACCCCGCTCTGAAAAAATTCTAACCTAACCCAAACTTATTTTCAGTTTTAATAATAAAGTTGGATTGGATTAGATTAGAATTTTTTTGGGATGGGGGTGCATGGGGAAGAGCAGAGTCTCTCCTCCGCCCGCATTCAATAAATAATATTTTTCTATATAATAAATAATATATTGAAAGCTGTTAACCTAACGCGCGCACGAACTGCGATAAATAAGTGAAACTGATTATTGACAAAATATCCATGACCAGCATGTATTTCGTAATTCTAATTTCAAAATATCTATTCCGTAAATGTAAAGAAAAACTTTTTTCCGTTTACTCTACAAGAAATACAACGTACATAAACTTCACTGTTCCTAATGTTACTTTATATACCTGAAAAAAGCATTAAAATTGTGACTTTAATTTGTTATATCTTCTAAACCAATGCCGTTCTCGACTTCTTTCTTGCGGAGAATTACTCAGAAGAACTTTCTCTACAACATATTTAAGTGGCGATAAAATCGGTGAGGTGTAACATATTATGCAGTTTTACCATTACACCTTATATATAGTATAATTTTTCTTATTCTATGCTTATTATACTTATTTTCAAGTTTAGAAAATAACGCGTTACAAATAACGCTGTTATTGTTATAGTTCTTTTTTTCGGAAACTGTAACAATAACAATAACAGCGTTACAAATTTTGTCTGCAACGAAAAGAGTAATTTTGATTTTAGTTAAAAAAACCTCGACATTTTTTCGATAACAAGAGTGACGAATTTAACAGTTACTTTTATCATTATTGTTCGAACTTACGCGACATGACTTTTATGCAAACAAATACACATATAGAATATTAAAATCTTTCAAAAATTAAAAAACAATCTTGATAAAATTTAATAACTTTAATGACTTTTTTGATAACTTTTATTAAATCAGATCATGCATTTCTTATGAACTTTTGCAGATTAAAATTTTGACTCTTAATTAGCGTATCATGGATTTCAAAATTGTATAAAATTAAAGAGATGCAAAAAAAGGCGATTTTGATTATATTTTCAAATCTATTAAAAGAAGAAACAAAGAAAACCTTCTTTTTATTTACTTATATTTACTTACCAAATTTAAATATCTTTAAAAAAAAAAACAGTTTTATGCAATGTTTTTGAAAAGTTTTTCTGATTATAAGATTTAAAACTATTATCAAAATAATTATACGCTTTATATCGATAACGATATCAATATCAAAATTATATCGCTTTTGTTATATTTTAATATTAAAAATATAAATTTTTAACAGTAATGATGACTAATTACTTTTTAAAATCAATAACGAGTTATTTTTAAAAATCAGTAACAGGTACGATAACAAGTTACTTTTATAAAGTATTATAAAGTATTTTCCCAACTTTGCTTATTTTATTATAATTTTTTTCGGTATTAATTCTCAGTTTTCTATCACAGGGTATCAGAAGTAGATGAAAATACAGTGTTACAAAGTCAAGCATATCTTTTATTCTACGAAAGGATTCTCTGATCCAATAGAACGAAGCAAGACAAACCTGAAAATCAAAGGAGTCGCATTTCTGGTTTTCAAGTAAAAAGAAAACGAACTTTTAATGAAAATCTGAATTCTACAATTTTTATATTATATTGCATGTTATTGAATATATGAGGTATGTAGTTAATGCCTATAATTTTATTGATTGTATGTACATTGCAAGAAAAAGAACTGGAAACTATTAGAAATATTGAAAATTGTTTCTTACGACACTAGTGATAAATGTATTAATTACTCACAAAAAGCGTTTTTTTACTAACTTTTGTAAAAATTTAAATTAATTAATGGAAATTTGAAATTTTAGATTTTTTTAATTCCCAAATTTATATGAATTTTAATAACGCAAACCGGAATTATTTTGCAGCGTTATTCTTTTTTACCTTTTTTTTCTTTGTATTAAATTAATATATGATGTATAAGTTATGTTGTACAGATTTCGATCTCTTTTAATTTAAATTTATAAGAGCAATCTATAAAAATAAGAGAATAAGAAAATAAATCTTTTATATAATAAACTTTATAAAATAATTCCGATTTACGATATATTACTTTTTTATAATTCTGAGTTATAAAATGCATAAAATTTGAAATGTGTGTTTGAAACTTAGAATATTTAATAGGTATATATATACTATTCTGTTTCAAATATACAAGGTGTCTGATAATAATTGTTCTACCCGTATTGTGCAGATAGAGCGGGTTAAACCGAGCAGGAAAGTCCTTTACCATTTTGCGATTTTTGTAATAATTATTGAAAAATTAATTAAAAAAGATCGACCAATTCGCGCGAGTATAAGCGCACAGCGAGAAGAGACAACCCAAAAATAGGCGCGCGACAAAGTTTTGGGAGGTGTGCTCTACTTTTTCTTCTTTCTTGAATGGCACCTGCCCAGTGTCAATACGACTAGAATCTTGCGTATAATGTGATCAGAAGTGGCGTTAAATGAGAATGTTCTTTGGTACAGTTATGTTTACATAGACATAGTATGAAAAGATTTCAACACAGTGAACTTATCAGCAATTTGAAATCACATAATGGAGATGCGTGCTGAGACGGAGAGGTGAGCTCTGTTATAAGTTATAGGGATGGAGGGACAAAGGAAGGGAAAGGTACTGTATCATGGAGTAACCACGTAGCGCGGCGGGAGTTTTAAATATTCATATTACATACTTTGCAGAAGACAATAATTAGTCTGCATATTTTACTTAACGGATTTTTTAAAATATCAAAAAGATTGCCAGTCTGAGGAACAGTCAAGTTCGCAATAGTGGATCTCAGATGTAACGATTCATTTCGCGTATTGGGGCAATGAAATACTATGTGATTGATGTTCTGAGAGGGATGTCTACACGGACAGAACTCATCATCGATTAAGTTTTTCCGGAACAAATTATGATTAAGATTATAATGATTAGCCTGTATATGGGAAATTGTAACAATAGTTTCTCTAGTAAGATTTGTTTGATAGTACCATGGTTTCCTGCTTTTTTGGTAGATTTTCTCAAAGAATGCAATACCTTTAAATCGTGCCCAATGCTCTATATATTTGTCGAAATCAAAATCTAATTTTTTTTTGGGAACAGAAAAGAATATGGAACCCTGAAATTATTAGCAATACCTTCTTTAATTGCTCATCTGGCCAGTTCATCGGCCTTTTCGTTGCCGTGAATCCTTTTAGATGACGGGATCCAGATAAATTGGATGTGAATTTTCTGCTCGCGCGCCGCCTCAAGTTTGGCCTTTATAAGCGGGATTAAATAGTTGCCTTTTTTTGGAGTTGTTTCCTGGAGTGCTTTTAATACATTCATTGAGTCAGAGATAATAGTTACTTCAGAACCGTTAATATCAAATGTGAGCAAAATAGCATTATATATTGCCCAAGCTTCCGCGGAGAAAAGAAAGCTAGCTTAATTTGATGGTAGCAGCGCCACGGTTTTTTTGGAGATGGCACGAGGTACAAAATTATTATTAGTGGTACAAATTAGTACAAAATGGGTACTAAATAATCTGATAGGTCGTGTTTGATTCTGCTGATTTGGTCCTGCTAGCTTAATAGAGGTGAGAAAATAAAGGCGTAGGGCGAGATTTTGTGCATCAACTGAATTCCTGGCTGAGGGGAGTAGCAGGCAGAGCTCACATATGCACCCCTTTTAATTTTAGACCCGTCCGTGTAAAAAACCACCGGCTCCGCTATGAATTTGCCAAAAGTCTGCATAACGGGATTTTGAGCATATTGTTTAGGGAATTGATCCAGACTATCTAGGAAGTCTTGTTGAGGGTAGATTATTTCGGGGAGAAGATAAGTGAAGTGGTATGAGTGTTGGTATTGAGGAAGGATAACGGATTTGTATATGGTCTGCTTATAGGGGGTTAATGTCGAAAGAGGTTGATTGCCGGAAAATTGGATGAAAGATATTCATAGTTTCTGGGATTACCAATAGTGGCGTTCGAAAGTTCCTCAAAACAGTTTATAACTGGGTGATCAGTGATTAAAAAGGCTTTAATGAGAAATTTAGAAGTAAGATAACGGAATCAAAATGCAAGGGGAAGATTTTGGCTTTCGCAAACATAATGTTTATTGAAGTAGAGATGCGATATTCAAGGCTCGCACCGCTTTGTTCTGAATAAGCTTTAATTTATGAAAACGAGTGATATTTTTAAGGCCAAATTGACAGGCATACTCAATAGAGCTTCTTATAGTAGCGAACGATACATCATAAACAGGAGATGTGGGTACGAGCTCCACCATATTCCGTATGGGGCTAAAATGATCTATACAATTTTCCTGGATTTATTAACAATGTATTTCATATGAGCGTTTCCAGTAAGTTTAGGGTCCAATAGTACACCTAAAAACTTGACTGTTTGGATTGGTTTAATGATAGAACGCTGAGGGTAATGTGATCTGTAGAAGAACAAATATTACGGTATGAGAATATCATCATCTGCGTTTTTTGTGGAGAAATATCAAGTCCTTTAAACTGTAAAAACAAATCAATGTTAGAAAGAGAGAGTTCCACCGAATTACATGCTTTCTCGACGTTTGACGATGTTGAATAGATAACTATATCGTCAGCGAATTGAAGTTTCTTGGTACGTTGATGCAAAGTAGAGGAAATTTTTTTAAGATATAAATTGAACAGAGTATGGCTAAGCACCGAACCTTGTGGTGTTTCTTTGCAAGATAGAAGAGGATCGGAGAGCTGTCCCTGGACTACAAATTATACCGTCCTTGATGAAATCAAATTTTCGATTAATTTTATGATTTCGGGCGGCAATTTAAGCTCTCTCAAATCATTAATCAAGAGATGTGGAAGGACATTGTCGAATACCGCCTTAATATCTATGAATACCGCGATCGTGACGGTCACGCAAAAAGACCGAATAAATTTTAGCAGTAAGAATTGATAGATTATCCTGGCAGGATCTAAACTTTCTGAAATCGTATTGGAATTCTGGCAGGACATCATTCGATTCAATGTACCAATACAAATGTTAAGAATGAGTTTCTCCATTTTAGTATACAAGAGATAAATGCAATAAGACGAACACCTCCTCCATGTGATGTGGGAATAAGATATACCAATGAATGGTACCATTCCGTCGGGAACTTGCCCTGCATGAACAGATTATTAATAATTCTAAGGAGGACTTTTAACTCGTACGGAAGGACTTGCAGAGATCTATAATCAATTCTATCAAGACCCGGGCTAGAAGATAGTTTAGCCGAGTCTATTACTGTTTCAAATTCTTTATAGACGAAGAAAGAGTCCATCCAAGAATGTGGGCCATTATAGGATGTCTCCTCCTCCAAATTGGCAGTACTTTGAAGAGAGCAAACTAATGGGCAGATTCGGTTGATCGTGTCCATTATAACTGAATTGTCCCCGGCATGATTACCGATCTTATTTGCCGGTTCACAGGAAAAAATGAGTCGTCGGTTGCGAAATTTCTTAAGCATTCTCCATATTTCCGAAGTGGGGGTGCGTGCATTTAAACTAGAGCAGTATGTTTTCCAGCTTGATCTTTTGATACTTCTTAGGATTCTCCTGCAATTATAAATTTTCTGTTTGTACTTATTATAATTTTCAATGGTGGGAGTATGTCTATACATTATACACATTTCTTTTCTCTTGTTCACAGCTTCCGAGCATTCTTTAGACCACCAGGGGGCCGGTGCCATCTGGGAGTCGAAATTTTTTGTTTTGAGTTGCTTTGGATATAGGCGAATATTTATTAAATATTTTTATAAGATGATCATAGAAACAATTATATTGATCTATTGGATGGTTATCCCTCAGATCCATCACTGAATCACACACAGCTTGTGTCCCGCATTCTAATTCATGGAGATTTGCAATCATTGTTTTTTAGAAATTTTTAATTTGTGCGAAAAAGTACTCTGAATATTAATTAGATAATTAATAGTTAAAGTGAACGTTTACCGGGAAGTGATCACTACCAAGCGAATCATCAATAATATTACAATCGCATAATGGGGCTGCACCCGCAGATGTAATTGCAAGGTCGATTAATGTGGGAGTTCGAGAAAGGGAAAAGAATGTTGGAGTGTTCGGATTTAACAGCACCCCATTACTGCTGTCGAGGAAATCGGCAATTATGGTATAGTTACATTACGTCGTCGAGCCCCCCAAAGAGGGTGATGGGTGTTAAAGTCGTCAATCATTAATGAAAGCTTGTATAAGTTGACAAGATTGAACAGATTGCGAATGGAATTAGTAGAAGTACATTGGGATGCCGATAAGCCTCGACAACAGCAAATTCACCCTGACAGGTGAACAAATAGAACACAAATGCCTCCACGGACGGATCCAAAATCCCAGCCAAGTCTAATATTGAATAAACGATAGAATTTTTAATAAGCACTGCCATTCCTCTCATACCTGGTTTAGTGCAATCTTTCCTGAGATATTCAAATCTCCGAATGCGGAAATCATGAGATGGGGTGAGGCATATTTCGGCTAATATGATGACTTCATGGGATTCAGCCAACTTTCCAATTTCTGGTTTCTTATTGAGTATTCCTCTGCAATTCCAATAGATTAGGCTACATCCCGAGGCGGCGGCGGCGGCGGTATTATCATATCCACAATTCACTATATTAATTTGTATTAAGTTCTCAAAGTGTATCACAAATGCGTTGTAGGCCTTTACCAAGCTTAAAGTTTCTGAGTGAAGCAGGAATTTTACCTGTAAGTTGATTTATTACAATAGTAAGAGGATTTACAAACTGAGATTCGTTATCACCAACATGAATGTTGCTGTGCTAGATGTCCAGGGAGGGTCCCGTAGGGGGATGTCCTCCAGGCCATCCAAAGGGGTAGTAGGATGGATGAGGGTTCTGATTGAGACTGCCGTATCTGAACGACGGCGGAGAGTAAAAAGGAGGATACCTTGTAAAAGGAAAGATACCGTTCGAGTGAGTAAAGGGGGGAGGAGGGGGAGGGGGAACTTGTTGCGAAAAAGGGAAGTTCTCATAATTATGCGCCTATTGGGGATAGAAATTATAATTTTCAGACCTACCATTAGGAGCATAGAGATATGAATTCTGTATATCTCTAAAATTTTGTCGATGTCTTTTATTGTGATCCGTTTCGTAACGGTTAGCGTTACTTTGTTGGGGAGGTGTTTCCGAGTGTGATTCGCGCTTATTACCATCTTCGCAGTTTGAATTTGCGTTACCACCTCGATGATTTCTAGAGGGCCTTCTCAAAGCTTCAGGTAAGGGATGTACGATGAAGGTAAGGGATTTTCGCCGTCGTCATGATTAGGCAATGACGAGAGTATTTTGTACGGGTTAGGATCACTAAATAGCAGGAGCATGTTTACCCAGATAGCCAAGTCTGCCAAAAACAAATTTGTTTAAAACTTGCTACAGATTTTGTTGACAAGACGAATGCAAATTTGATACAAGATTTGTTTTATCCGATGATGTCACCGCAATGCCAGCAGAAATGTAACAAAATCTTCTGACATAATTTGATAGCAAATCGGCGGCAGAATACGAGTAAACCTACTAATATAACTTGAGAGCAAATTGATGCCAAAAACTGAGCAAGGTCTGTGTAAAGTAGTCTGATAGTAAATTGGTACCAAAAATCAAGCAAGGTCTGCGTAACAAAGTCTGATAGCAAATTGAAGTAAAAAACCGAGCAAAGCTTGCTGACATAACTGACATTAGATTGTCGGCAGAAACTGAGAAAGATATGGCGTGCAGAATCTGACGGCAGATTGGCAACAAAAACCGAACAGAATCTGCAAATTAACTATTATTTAAAATAGTATAGCTCAGTCGCTTACCGTTATGCGGCGCGTTATTCACTATCTATACCCGTATTCAAGTTTTTGTCATGAGTGTATATAAAGTCTGCAAAATGCGGCTAATCATATTGTAATATATCTATTTTTATCAGTTCAATTTTTGACACGATTTATACAGGGAATTCGGATATTGAACTGATTTTTGGAAAATTGGACAGATAATTGTTCGATTCTCACTTATTCGGACAATTTCTGCCCAAAAAAATTTTTAATATAATAAATTAAATTATTTAAATTTACCTATATGTTTTAACATATTAATATATGTTATTATTATATATTAATACTGTAATTGGTCTTATTTTTACCGTCAAAAGAACATCAGAAAATGATTTTTTGGGGATGTAACATATATGACGTCATTTTCGGATTTCATGAGAGCTAACTTAGGATGTCTAATTGGTCGTTTCGTGATCAAAATTTATCATTTTGCTATTTAAAATTGAGATTTTAAATCCATTTAAATGTTGTGTGTCATTTTATATAAATGACTAAAAGCTGCAGATTTTGTTCAGTTTTTGCTGCCAATCTGGCGTCAGATTGTCCTGCACAGATCTTGCTCGATTTCTGCCGCCAATTTGACGTCAAGTCATGTCAGCAAGCTTTGCTCGGTTTTTGCCATCAATTTGCTGTCAAGTTATGTTCACAGACTTTGCTGGCAAAACATGAGCTTATTGCGGACACAGATGGCACCGGATTTGTTACCAAGTTTTGACCGAGTTTGATGCCAATTTGGCGACAATTCGCTATCAAATTGCTATCTGGGTACTTGAGTTTTATCATAGGCGGTTGCGACAGGATGGTAACTCTCGTGATTAGGTCGGTAAGATAGAAAAGGAATATTCCTTTGAGATAATTGTTTATCGACTGCGCGCAGGGGACCACCACCTAACGGCAGCCGTATAACGGCTGTACGGTACTCTGATATCTCGCAATGAATATTAAACAGGGCGCTAAGCGCCTCTGCCCCTGCCTGGTCGATGTTCGCCGGGCGGCAGACTTCCGGCTGGTCAACTGCCGGGTAACGATGGGGGGTGCATCGTTACAATATGATCTTGTATAATTATATAAGTTTATTTTTTTTCAAGAGGTTCATGAATTGGTTTAGGTAATTTTATTTTTTTTCAAGAGGTTCATGAATTGGTTTAGGTAATTTTTGATTCTCCAAAATATTGAATTTTTTTTTTCATCTAGATTCTTTTGCAAAGCCCGGAACAAATATAAGTACAATACCAATGCGCTTTATTTTCTTCCATATTTAAATCGACGCCAAATACGTAAAATACGATAAACTTTTTACTTTTGTAAAATGTCAAATGAAGTATTACTTTTCAAATGGTAATAGAAGTTATATAAATGAAGTTGTGTGTTGTATTGTCATCTCTATTTTTACTATCAATGCCATCTATGAAAAAAGAACAGCGCAATCTTTTACCACAACCAAGAGATGAAATAAATCATGGGATGAATAATTGATATTGGTGGGCGGCAAAAGACGAAGTTTTTTCTGTATTTCGATAGCATATTTCGATTACAGTAAATCATTATATTCAACGTGAGAAATAATTTATCATGATAATTATATACAAATTACCCATACAGCACAGAACATTGCAGCAACATTTGCAACATTGCCGCAATGTTGCTACAATGTTGCAATGTTGTTACAACGTTCTATGCTGTATGCCCAGACAGCACTATGACATCCTCGGGAAATCCGAAGGACATCCAGGACGGACATTACGGATATCCTGTGGATATCTAAATTTTATCCCGGGATATACTCAGGATGTCCTGAGGAATAGCAAATGAGCACCTCATGCTGTACCTAGAAATATCCTCAGGATATTCCATTTCAAGGTCCTACGGATGTCCATAAGATGTCCGTAAGACATCGTAATTCTTAAAACATCCATAATGCATTCAAAATTAGTCCAGAATATGTTATCAACCTTGCCGAAAATGGTCGATTAAAACCGATTAAAACATAATCCGTTTTAATCGGTTTTAATTGGTTCAATCCGCGCCCGGATTAAAAAGTAATCGATTTTAATTCCGAACGAACTATAATCGGTTTTAATATCGTTTTCGCGGATTATTTCCAATCTAAAATCATTACATTCTAATCCATATTGTTGTCAATCCAAATAAACACGAATAATCGAATGGATATTGTGGCTGCCGTGGGTCGTCACATTAAGCACAATCCGCGATACAATAGTGCGACCCGCAACTTGGCGGACACGCGCTTGCGCGTCCGCGCGTAGTTCCGGGCGGCGCCGCTACGCGGCGAAGGTCGAGCGAGCCAACCTAGAAGTAGAAAGCGGTCAAGCGGGGATATAAGGCGGACTCTCTGCGGAGAATTTGTATATTTGTTTTTAACAACTGAGTTTCAATTGCAGAAACACCGATTCAATAATTAATTGTGACTCATGATAACAGCAAATCCGACTTCACACTACATAAAATCAATTTACTTTCCATCTGCAAAATGATAAAATTTTTTATTAAAAGGGATTATTTTTACTTATAGATTGACTATGATAAATTCCAATTCAATTGCATTAAAACAGGTTTAATTATAACTTTATGAAATCGTATAATTTCGCATTGAGGTGGAGATATATCATCCAACATTAACCTCGCCTGAAGCGTACTAAATTCGATTTGACTATTTTCAATCGGTTTTAAAGCGCATTTACGGTGCAGAAATCCCGATCGATTCGGATTACATTTTTTTTAATCCGTTTTAATCGACCATTTTCGGCAGGAAAGGTACTTTATATGATATTTTAAAGATAACATATTTTTTTAATAACATACTGAATATAATTTATATAAGATATATATATTAATAGAATATAAAATAGAATATCAAATATAATATAGACTTTCATAAATTATTTTCTTTATAAAATTGCGTTCTGTTATTTACTGCCAATACCGAAAATCTAATACTGAAAATAATTCAAGTACTTTGATATTTGAGGCTTTCATGCTGTACATGAATATATTAGGTTTGGCTTCCGGGTTTGAGCCGTTTAATATTTTCTAAACAATCCAATATCTGAATTTCCTATGTTGGGGTTGCATCAAAAATTAAACTGATAAAAAATAATTACATTTTTAATTTCCTGCCAGTTGCTCTTTGCAAGCTTTATATAATTCTCATGACCAAATCTGAAATACGAGATGAACGCATCGCCCGCGCGTTGCATAGCGGTAAACAAACGAACTAGCGGCTGAATACTATTTTTTGTAAAGTTTTTGGAATATTGCGCATAGTAATATTTCTCATGAAATATTAACTAAATAATAATTTTGGATATATGAAAACGTGCGCATCAAATTCAATTATTAATATTAAACGAAATTAATGTTAACAATTAATTGCCAGATAACACATGTATGTCCTCTGGAAATCCAAAGGACATCCAATATAATAGACAGGACAGATATCCTATAGACATCCAGAGGTTATCCTGTCGTAACCCGACCAATTTCTCAATATATTAAAAGATAAAACAATAAAGTAAAACAGAAAAGATTAAGAAAGAGCTGAGTAAAGCAATGCATTAAAATTAGAAAAGAGATCAAGGAAAGATAATTAAGAAAGAGTAAACTAACAAAAGATTATTAATAAAATAAAAGTAAGATACGTGACTAAAGAGAAGGAAGTCACGGTCAAGTTCTCGGAAGCTGAGTAAGCAGCTGACGAGACAGCTGACAAGCGGAGCACGAGACATGCTCCGGTCAGGGACACCACACTTCTCCCTAATCAACGACCTAATTAATTAATATATATTGAGCGCGAGATGCACCGACGCTAGCTCAGTAATATAGCTCATTAACATCGCTCGCTACTCGCTCGCTCATATCAACTGTATCGATATACCGTACGTATCGCGCCCGACTATTATAATCGCGATTAAGTGAAAGTGTACGAAAGAATCTGTGAAATATATCAATTTATACCTAACGTTCGGGAGTGTCTTATTTCGAGCGTGGATCCTAATCCTTTGGGCGTATAAATCCCTAAAGACCTCTTCCTTAGCGGCTAGAGGCACAAAAATCCAATGGGCATTTATAGGACATTAATACTTATTATAATACTTAAGAGTTCTAAATTATATTAAATAGCCTACATAACTGAAAGTAATCATGCATGCATATTAAATTTTCATAAAATATATTTATAATGATATATTAAAACATCCTACAAATGTCCTGAACCGTCCTGGACATATTCAGGATGATCCTGAGGATGTCTTGTGCTGTCTGGGTGGATACTGATAACAAGTATGCATTTTCAATAGAAAAATATATTTAAAATATATTTGCTTTATGGGATTTTACTTCTCGCGCATTATTTTTTAACGATAGTTTTTGTGATTAATCTCAAATTGATTTTAATGGAAATATTGAGGTACTAATAATTATAAGCGGTTGAAAAAGAAAGCTTTTTCATAAACTTAAATATCAGGGAAACAAATTTATTACAAAAATCATATTCTACAGCTGATTTTACTTTAATAAAGGACGATGGTAAAAAATCTAAAAAAAATTTATATGATTATATATATGTGATATTCATAAAAAGGGAAGATAAGACTCTAGTATATATAATAAATATTGTAGTATAGTAAATATTGTAGTATAGTTTCTAGTATATATAATAAATATTGTGCCTGGTTTTGATTGGCCCGTTTCTTATACTTGTGGATATAATAAATATAAAAGTAGATAAGAGAAGAGACTGAGTTAATAAGCGCCAAGTAGAAGGCATGATCAAATGTATTGAAAGAAATTTTTTAATTATCTGAATCATACATGCGGTCCTTTTTTGGACTGTTCTCGTATGTTCCCCTCTCCCATCCTCATTTCTATTTTTCTTACCTCTTTCTTGAATCTTTTTTTCTCCTCTTCATCTTATAGTCTTCTCCTCATCCATTAACTCGTTTTTCTCTTCCTCTTCACTTTGTATTTTCCTTTTATCCAACATATCATTGAATGATGATCCGAGTTAATATTTTCTTCGATATCTCCCCTCTCCGATATCTTTTTATCTCTCTCCTTTATATTCTACTACATAATCGTATTACCTTTCTCTTGTATAGCTATACTCTCTCTTTTCATCTGCGCTCATATTTCCATTCAAACTGCTTCATCCTGATTTCTTTAGTTCTTTTATCAATCTTCTTTCCTTATTTATCTTTCCATCGTTTGAGCTCCTATTCTCCAGATCCTCTTTTTTTTATAATTACCCTATTCCTTGTGTCTCTTGTTCTAGCATTAAAATCTTCCTTTCACCACTTTTCTTATTTCTTCTTGTTTTCTTTCTAAGTCCTCCATACATTTCTACAATCCTTTACCTTTGTTCTCCTACTTCCTACCCTATTAATCTCTATCCCCTGTTTTATTATCTTTATTTCTTCTATCTTTAATATCACATATCTTCTTATTCCTATTACAACTTTCCTACTTTTCTTTCTTTCTTGTTTTTGCTAGTAGTCGCACATTGCACTTCTCACTTGTATCCTTTCGGTAATATGTCATTTATCTTGTGCCATTCTTTCCTATCCAACTATGTTCCCATAAATATCCCATTCTTCGATTTTTCAAGAAACGATTCAGTGAATTCGGTAGCGCAATCGAGAAACACTCTAGAGAATTCAGTAATGCAAATGATACAAGGTTGAAAAATCATTTATCTTTAATAAAATCGTTATATCTAGAATGTCAGTATATACATCTACAGACTTACATTATCTCATATGAGTCGACATTTGAATATTTGAAAGAAAAACTCTCGCTTCTGTTATAAGAGTAAGTTTTTAAATGCAATTTTAAAAGACATTATAAAATATGAAACAAATAAAGGAAAATAATCTATCGGAGCAATCAACTCGACTGAGTTTGAGGGAAGAGTACGTTGTGTGGAAATGACGATGAGTGTATCGAGTATTCGATGTATGTAGAGAGTCATTGAAAGAACAAAGTCGAACCAAACGTCCACGATTATCAATCGGAATCTGATAATCGCTGATCATTCGAATTGTACGCTTCAAGGTTTTAAAAAATTCACTACGTATCGTAAACAATCTTTTTCAATCAAAAAATAACTAATTATTACAGCATACACAAACTTTAATGTCAAACTTCAATTTGTTATATCTTCTAAACCAATGCCATCCTCCACTTCTTTTTTGCGGGGAATTACTCAGAAAAATCTCCCCTACAACATATTTAAGTAGCGATAAAATCGATGCTGTGTAACCTTTTATACATATTTACCGTGAAAGTTAATACTTCAATGGTGAATTCGGGCAATAAACGCCAATAATAGAGTATCAATACGAGGAAATGCAAATTTTTTCATATATCCGATTTACGCGAGTGGTACGAGCAGCATTGACAGTGAATATAAACAAATACAATCCTATGCATGCGAGATGTCACATTTGATTGCTGCAGGAAATAATAATAAAAAGAGCAATAATTAATGTGAAATCTATAAACAATGCATGTTTCGCGTGGGTAATAGTCGCTGCTCTATATCCGACTAAAAGTCAAATTGATCAGAAATCTTCATATCCTCATCACACGACAGTATTGAATCTCCAAGATATTGAGTTTCCAGTGACTTTGACCTCAAATTAAAAAATTTAAACATTTGGATAATGTTTCAGTCAATGTGTATATATATAATGTAAAAAAGCAGAATAGATACGTCTTTCTTAACGAAAGAGGAATAAGCATGTCGATTTGCTGTACATGCAGGATCTGCACGACAACAACGTAGGATATCTCGATAAAGAAGTTATCCCGACTTGTGAATTCGCAATTGAGCAAGAAAGATCACAGAAAACATCTGTGATTACATATATTTAATAAAATAAAATATATTGTATTTTTGAGCAAAGATAAAAAGATCATTGTGGATTTTACAAGTGTTTGCACTACTTTAGTTTGGATGAGAAATTACAGTCACATACTAAATTGTCGAGAGATGAATGACTGCGTGATCCGATTATCAAGTGACGATGACAAGTGGATCACATTTAGCAGTTTTAATCGGAAGAGCGGCTTTTGTTTGTAGTGTACGCCGATTTTTGGAATGCGTTTTGGTAAGGATATAAAAGAAAAAAATTGTTCTACATATCATCCTAATAAGCAAGAAACATAAAATGAATAATTTAAGAAATTAAGGCTCTCAAGTGATATCACAAATTTTAAATAATCGCGGGCTAGTAAGAGCCAGACGCAGATAGTAGTGCGTCAGTTTCATAGAAAAATAAGTTTTCTATGAAACTGATTATGTGCACAGGGCACGAAATTTACTTTGTCTTATACCAAGATTTTTTAAAATTAATCTCAATTCGAGATTTATAATAAAAACCTCTTTATCCCCCCTGAAGAGACGAAGGCGAGAAAAATATCGGGGCGAAGTCGCTGAATCGGGAATCGAACCCGAGTCTTTCGCTTGCTTTGGTATAAGACCAAGTAAATTTCGTGCCCTGTGCACATAAGTTTTCTATGAAACTGATGCACTACTATCCGCGTCTGGCTCTTACTAGCACGCGATTATTTAAAATTTGTGATAAAATGAATATTTTGTAATATTAATTTTATGTGCATTTTTTTTACATAATGTCTCACAAATGTTTTTAAAATGTTACCTAATAATAACATAACATTTTCGAATATTTAAAAAAACAGATGGGAAATATGATTTTAAATATTTTTTGAATGTTAATTTTTCAATAAGAAACATAAGTTTTTCATTAAGAAACATAAAATTTGAAATATTGATTATATTTGTATTTATAAATATTCTTATACAATGTTTTATAAATGTTATCAACATCAGGTTATCTAACAATATGAAACTATCGATTATTTATAAAATGTTTATATATAAGAAATATTATTCGAAATATTTCTTGGATGTTATTTATGCGTAATATGATATAATGATTTTTTTAACATTGTATATTAATTCACTTACCGCTATGCGGCGTACCTAATGCCCCAGACAGCACAAAACATCCTCAGGATCATTCTGAATATGTCCAGGATGGTTCAGGACATTTGTAGGATGTTTTAAGATATTATTATAAATATATTTTATGAAAATTTAATATGCATACATGATTACTTTCAGTTATGTAGGTTATTTAATATAATTTAGAAATCTTAAGTATTGTAATAAGTATTAATATCCTATAAATGTCCACTGGATAACGCCTGGATGTGTAGGATATCTGCCCTGTCTATTATATTGGATGTCCTTTGGATTTCCAGAGGACATATACATGTGCAATTAATTGTTAACATTAATTTCGTTTAATATTAATAATTGAATTTGATGCACATATTTTCATATATCCAAAATTGTTATTTATTTAATATTTCATGAGAAATGTTACTGTGCGCAACATTTCAAAAACGTTACAAAAAATAGTATTCAGCCGCTAGTTCGTTTGTTTACCGCTATGCAACGCGCGATCTCGTATTTGAGATTTGGTCATGAGAATTATATAAAGCTTGCAAAGAGCAACTGGCAGGAAATTAAAAATGTAATTATTTTCTATTAGTTCAATTTCTGATGCAATCTCAACATAGGGAATTCAGATATTGGGTTGTTTAGAAAATATTACACGGCTAAAACCCGAAAGCCAAACCTAATATTCATGTAGATTATGAAAGTCTCAAATATCAAAGGACGTGAATTATTTTCAGTATTACATTTTTAATACTGGCAATAAATAACAGGACGCAATTTTCAGAATTTGCTCCCTTAAACGTACGAAAAATATCCCTAACATATTCCATAGAAATCTTTAGAATGTTCCACAGCATCTCTCTGGATTCTCCAGAGGCTAGTATTCGGCTATCATTTACTCTTCCTCAGGACATCCAGAGGAGATCCGAGAATTAAAATGGGATATCCTGAGGATATCCTACATGTATATCCTGGATGCCCTTTGGACGTCCTAAGGACATCCTTGTGCTGTCTTTCAAGTTTTCACATATTCAAGTCTTTAGCGCTAACGAATATATAAAGCCTGCAAAGCGTAGCTATTAAAATGTAAAGTTTAGTAATTGTTCTTATCAGCTTAATTTCTGATACAAACTCGAAAATTCAGAATATTAAACTGATTGTTTGAAACTGAGTTGATGGGAAATCATTCGTTTATTGCCTATTTGAGGCAAAAAATTGGAGTTTCCATATAAATAAAATTTAACAATAAATAAATAGGGCTCCCAATGTAATATAATATAAATGACAACAATAACAATAACAAAAACGATAATAGTAACGATAACGGTAACGACAACGATAAAGACAACGACAACGATAACGATAACGATAACAATAACAATAATAACAATAACAACAACAATATCGAAAAAGTTCAATCGATTGTTGGAATCCATCTCCACATCATGAATTGCAACCTCAGATGGAAAGCATTGAATGTATCTAATACTAACATAGAGGAGGGAGAGAGGGAATCGTCAATGCAATATCGCAACATGTCTTATATACGAGTCCTCTCCCTGCCGAAAATGGTCGATTAAAACGGATTAAAAAAAATGTAATCCAAATCGATCGGGATTTCTGCACCGAAAATGTGATATTAAAACCGATTGAAAATAGTCAAATCGAATTTAGTACGCTTCAGGCGAGTTAATGTTGGGTGATATATATCCACCTCAATCCGAAATTATATGATTTCATAAGTTGTAATTAAACCTGTTTTAATGCAATTGAATTGGAATTTACCATAGTCAATCCATAGATAAAAATAATCCCTTTTAATAAAAAATTCCATCATTTTGCGGATAAAAAGTAAATCGATTTTATGTAGTGTCAAGTCGGATTTGCTGTTATCATGAGTCACAATCAATTATTGAATCGGTGTTTCTGCCATTGAAACGGACTCAGTTGTTAAAAACAAATATACGATTTCTCCGCAGGGGGTTCGGCTTATATCCCCGCTTGACCGTTCTCTACTTCCAAGTTGGCTCGCTCGACCTTCGCCGCCTAGCGGCGCCGCCCGGAACTACGCGCGGATGCGCGAGCACGTGGGCCGCCAAGTTACGGGTCGCGCTACTGTATCGCGGATTGTGCTTAATGTGACTACCTATGGCAGCCACAATATCCATTTGATTATTCATGTTTATTTGGATTGACAACAATATGAATTAGAATGTAATGATTTCAGATGGGAAATAATCCGCGAAAGCGGTATTAAAACCGATTATAGTCCGTTCGGAATTAAAATCGATTACTTTTTAATCCGGGCGCGGATTGAACTGTAAGACAGCGAGTCAATTTGGAGTTTGTCAGGAGAATGGCTTTCGGAAAAGGAATCGTTTAAAACAGAGGAATAATGCGTATAGGAGCAATGTCGTATATTTTAGAACAGAACGCGATAAATCGTTAATGCACAATGTTAGTTAACACAAACACTTAAACGAACGCGTATAAATGGTCTGAGCAAATAATCGAACACACAAACTATCAAACGATAACTCGAGAAACGGAGGCAGCTAAGCAATAAGAGCTTTAACGCTGGAAACCGACGAGACGTCCGTACTGTAACGCATATTCGTGCAAAAGACGCCCGGTCAGCCACAGGTTCATGCAACAGCCTGCGTTACTAGGGAAACGTACATTTGTTGTCTAACAAGGCTCGTTGTTAGGGAAAAGTTTATACATTGTTTATAACATGTTGTTAAGTTACTAATTACTAAGCATTCAAATTATGGGGCCCTATTATTATGCGCATGCGGGAGCGCTGCTAACGCGACCGCTAGATAATCGATTGTAACGCCATCAACAGCCAATTTCTTACAGAACCGATTAAAACCGATTAAAACTGATTATGTTTTAATCGGTTTTAATCGACCATTTTCGGCAGGGCTATCCCATACAGAAATTAATGTATGTTAGATATCTGCTGGATGTTCTCAATGTGCATGAGGGATATCCATGAATATGCAGGAAACATCTATTAGACATGCTTTAAATATTCAAATGTCCGCAATACGAGATTTTATAAATACATACATATCCACAGGATATGTATGCCAATATCCACTGGACATCCACATCAGTATTCAGTGGATATTTATGTAGATATTCAGTGGATATTATGTAGATATCCATTGTATGTTGGTTAAATTTTGATCACAAAATGATTAATTAAATGTTCTAAAAGTTAGGTCTTATGAGACCCGCACATGACATATCATTATGTGCCATTCACGGGACATCATTTTCTGACGTTTGTTTGATGGCAAAATTAAAACTAATTACAGTAATAATATATAATAACACACATTAATGTAATATATTGTTGCGTCCGCGCGTCGACTTTGATAATACTCGAACACGCGCGACACAAACGGCACTCGCGTACCGCGACGTAAATGATTAACACTCTTTTAAAGGAACAAAAGGAACTTTAATAATAACACAGAACACACAATTGAACAAGGAACACAGAACGGGTAATAACGGTAATCGTATCTCAAATATGTCCGCCCGGAATGACATCCGTCGCGAGACTCAAAATGGCCGATCTCTCCCAAGATGTCCGACGTTGTTTAACAACAACGCTTAGCAACGTTTTCCCGGAGACGAATACAGCAGATTCATGAATAACCGCCTTAGACGACCCGCAGGGACGCAACACTACTCCCCCTCTTCAAAATTGTCGTCCCGACAATCGATGAGGGCTCTTCCAAATTAAATGGGTTGATCGTTGTCCTCTTCTTCCAAGACGTTGACTCCAGAGTGCCTTAATGACTTCCTGCTCTACCCTGAGCTTCTGCTACAGGTTATCGAGCGCCATTATTTATCGGCCCCAATCACACACCCTCCAGGAATATACAGGATACTGTCATCGAACCCGTTTGACAAGAACATCCAACGTCGACTCCAGGGCACAAAAACGGTTTCCTGCTCTACCCTTAGCTGCTGCTGCAGGTTACCGAGCACCGTTAAAATCCAGAACCCAATCGACTTTGATACATCTTGAAACTACAGTAGCCGTCCCCCATAGTTCGCCTTATTCTCGGAAATACTCAAAGCTGCTGCATCTCCGCATCTCAAAAGGGAGCGAATCTTCGGACAAGAGGGGGAGGGGGGTAACATCCGTGGACCCACCGTCCTTCTAAGAGGACACCTCAAGTCCCTGTCTCGGCATTCGCCCTTCGTCCCACGGGAAAACCACGGTCAAAAACCGGGGAGAGACAGAGTCTACAACGATGGTCTTTGAAGAACAAAATTTTGAAAGAAGATTCCATAAACCTTCTTCTTCAATGCCTTAAAAAAAAACAGAAAGAAAATTAACCAATAACAAGTAACATAAATCATAAATCAAGTTTCGGATGTGACTTAAATCCGCCTTTCATGATACGAAGCCAATCGATTTAAATGAACTATTTTATTTCTATGCCTACTAGACTTCCGGATACAATAAACAACATCATTAAGCTTCTTAACTATCTTATAAGGACCCTCCCAATTGCTTTGTAACTTGGGAGACCTACCAACAATCCTACGAGGATTAAACAACCAGACTTTCTGCCCACACTCAAAATGAATTTGACGAGCCTTACGATCATAGTAAGCTTTTGCTCTCGAAGACTTCAAACTTAAGCGTTGCCTAACCCTATCATGAATTCCATTCAATTTTTCTTTTAATTCCGTCACATAACTTTCCTCCGAAACATCCACTCCAACTACTGGAGGGCTACCACGAAGAAGATCTAAAGATAGTTTCAAATCTCGACCAAAACATGATTCGGCTGGAGAAATCCCTGTAGTCTCGTGTCTAGCTGACCTATAAGCTAATAAACACATTTCTATCCAACGATCCCAATCTCGTTGATTTTCCGAAACAAACTTAGCCAAATAATTTATAATTGTTTGATGTTGACGTTCGACCAAACCATTGGACTGAGGATGAAATGGGGTTGTTCTGGTCTTTTTAATTCCCAACAAACTTGACAATTCATAGAAAACACGAGAATCAAAATTCCTTCCTTGATCGGTGTGTAATTCTGAAGGTACACCATATCTTGAAATTACTTGATTTACGAAGACTTCCGAAATAGTATTTGCCCTAAAATTCTTCAATGGAAAAGCTTCGACCCATTTGATGAAACAATCAGAGACAACCAATAAGTATTTATTTCCTGTAGAAGATGTCGGAAATGGACCCAAAATATCCATTTGCACCCTCTCAAATGGAACTCCAGCGTTATAAATTCGTAGTTCAGATTTTCCTTTATCAAAAGGTCCCTTCTTAGCAACACAAACGTGACAAGACCTGCACTAATTTTCAACATCCTGCTTACAGGTGCCCCAATAAAATCGTTTCTGAATCCTTCCTAAGGTCTTGTTCACTCCAAAATGTCCACCGGAAGAAGAATCATAAGCTTCTTCCAAAATCTGTCGAATTCTCTTTCGAGGAACTACAATTTGAAGAACAGAAGTCTGCAAATTAGGTGATTCCCACTTCCTAAATAAAACACCATTTTTAAAAATGAGAGAATCCCACTGCGACCAATAAATTTTGGAAACCGAACCTTCAGAAACAACTTCCTGCCAAGAAGGACGCTGATCCTTTTCTTTACCAAGTAAGATCTTCGCTATCGTCGGATCTTCTAACTGATCCTTTCTCCAATTCTCTAAATTATCCGACTCAAAGACAATTCTTCCAACAAATTCTTCCTTCTTCGTATTAATTCTGTTGCAATAGCTGCAATTGATTTCTGCACAAGGGCGTCTTGATAATCCATCAGCGTTCCCATGAAGTTTCCCTTTCCGATGAAAAATCTCAAAATCATATTGCTGGATTCGCTCCAACCATCGTGCCATTTGACCTTCAAGATTCTTAAATGATGTCAACCATCGTAAAGAAATGTGATCAGTTCTAATCACAAATTTACGTCCGTACAAATAGTGATGAAATGACTTTAACGAATCTATAATAGCAAGTAACTCCCGCCGAGTTACACAATAATTCCTTTCCGATCTACCTAAGACACGACTATAATAAGCAATAACTTTTTCTGAGCCGTCTTGAATTTGAGATAACACTGCACCAATACCATGGTTTGAGGCGTCAGTATCCAGAAGAAATTGACCTTCATTCCTGGGAAAAGATAGAATAGGAGAAGACATTAAACATTTCTTTAACCTCTGGAAAGCTGATTCGCATTGTTCCGTCCACACAAACTTTGCTAAATTCTCGATCAAAGAAAATAATGGCTTAGCTATTAAAGAAAATCCTTTCACAAATTTTCTATAATAAGAACAAAAACCCAAGAAACTACGCACCTGCTTCTTGGTCCGAGGCACCGGCCAATTCCTAACAGCAGAAATTTTCTCAGGATCCGTTGTAACTCCTCCCTCAGAAACAACCCAGTAAGCAAAATGCGCACAATATGCCAGCAGATTGGCAACAGATTTCCTCAGCTCTTGCTAGCAATTTGGCATCTGTTATGTCCGCATTAGGCTAATGATCTGCTAGCAGAGCCTGCTCACAGAATCTGAGAGCAGATTGGCAGCAGAAACCGAGCAGGATCTGCTAACATGATTTGACGTCAGATTGATGGCAGAAACCGAGCAGGATCTGCGCGCGTGCAAACTGACGGCAGATTGGTAGCAGAAACCGAGCAGAATCTGCAACTTTTGGCCATTCATATAAAATGGTGCATTTAAATGAATTTAAAGGATCTCAAACCCAAGTGGCAAAATGACGGTGAATTTTGGTCACAAAATGATCAATTAGATGTCCTAAGCTAGGTCTCATAAAACCCGAAAATGGCGTCAATAGTTGATATATCACATTCACAAGACGTCATTTTCTGACATTTGTATTAATAACATATAAATATATAATATTAATAACATATATTAATGTAATATATATAGAAAAATTTAAATAATTTATAAAATTAAAGATTTATATATGGAATTTAATTTCTATTTTATATCTAAGTAGATAATAACGATTTTCATTTATTCGGACAATTTCTGTCCGAATAAGTGAAAATCGGACATTTACTTGTCCGATTTTCTAAAAATTAGTTTAATATCTGAATTCCCCTGTATGGAAATCGTATCAGAAACTGATAAAAATAATTAAAATGTCATTAATCGCATTTTGCAGGCTTTATATACGCTCATGACAAGAACTTGAATACGGGTATAGAAAGTAAATAGTGCGCCGCATAGCGGTAAGCGCATAAACTATACTATTTCAATAAATTATATAAATGGCTAAAAGCTGCAAATTCTGCTCGGTTTCTGCTGCCAATTTGCCATCAGATTGCGCGCGCGAAGATCTTGCTCGGTTTCTGCCGACAATCTGACGTCAAGTCAAGTTAGCAGATTTTGCTCGATTTCTGCTACCAATTTGTCGTCAAATTGCACGCGCGCAGATCCTGCTCGGTTATTGCTATCAATCTGCCATCAGATTGCGCACGCGCAGATCTTGTTCGGTTTTTGCAACCAATCTGACATCAAGTCATGTTAGCAAATCTTGCTCGTTTTCTGCTATCAGATTCTGTGAGCATACTCTGCTTTGTTTTTGGCACCAATCTGTCGATTTAATCTGAAATAACAACTTCTGTACCAAATTTGTATCCTTTTTGCTAACAATAATTGATAGCAGGCACTTGGCATGATTTGCTTTCGACAGACTTGGCTATCTGGGAACATGACCGAGATATTTAATTTCCCTTTTGAAAAAAGAACACTTCCTCGGATTCAACTTCAAATTGGCAGAGCGTAATCGCAAGAAGACTTGCTTCAAATGATCCAACATCTCCTCGAAACTTTTACCGAAGATAATTACATCATCTAAATACACTAGACAAGTCTTGGATAATTTTTTCAAAACCTTTTCCATCAATCGCTCGAAAGTGGCAGGAGCATTGCAGAGTCCAAATGGCATACATGTAAACTGCCACAAGCCATTTCCAATTGAAACTGCCGTCTTTTCCTTATCTTCTGAACGAATCTTCACTTGCCAATATCCGCTCTTCAAATCTAACGAAGAAAACCAAGAGTTTCCGGATAACTGGTCAATTATATCATCAATCCGAGGCATTGGATAGGAATCTTTTTTCGTCACGGCGTTTAATTTTCTGTAATCAACACAGAATCTAATCGTCCCATCCTTCTTTTTTACCAAAACCGCAGGAGACGCCCATGGACTTTGCGATTCCTCAATTACACCTTGACGCCTCATATCCTCAATAATTGTATCGACCTCTTCCCGCATTTGCAACGGAATTCGTCGGGGAGCCTGCTTAATTGGATTAGAATTATTCACATTAATTTCATGCGCCACCCCATCACAATTTCCAGCTACTATTTCCTCCGAAAATATATCCTGAAAATCTACCAAAAATCGAGCAAAAATATCCTTCTGTTTACTTGAAAAATCTTGAGATTCCTTCTGAAAGAGTTCTTTCAAAAATGGAGGAACCTCATCTACACAATTTTCAATGCGTGAGCAAAAAAACTTTTCTTTTTCCCCCACATTAGAATCGCCAAAGATTGGCTCAAAAATATTTTCCAAATTAACAATGGACAGAAAATCATTCCCCAATAAACAATCCTCAGCTATATCAGCGACAAAAACCGGAAATTCTACAGAACATTTTCCCAAGCTAATTATCACGATTACCTTAAATTTTCACGGGAACTTCTTCCCCTGTGGAATATTTCAAATGAAAAGAATTATCAAGAGGAATCCGCCGCCTAGGCATTCTAACAAAATTACTCCTGATAAGAGACACATCCGAACCCGTATCAATTTTAAAATTACATAACTGTTCATCGATAAATCCTTTAAAATTAAATAATTTCTTATTATTAGTGCCAGTATTATTACTAACATTTTTACAATTACAACAATAACTCTGTAATTCTATTGGGGCTTCACGTTCTCGCGTCGAACCTGCCCCAAACAGCTCGACAAAATTCAATTTCCCCTTTCTTTAAAAACGGACACTCCGCTCGAAAATGACCTGAGCCTCCACATTGCCAACATTCTTTCACAAACATTTTATTATTACTAGAGTTAGAACTCTTGTAAAAATTTTTATTTTGTTCCTGTTTCCTCTCTTTTGCTTTATCGCCAGAATTTCCAAAATTCCTTTTACCGTCAAATTTGTTAAAATTGTTCTTATTCCCGAAATCAAAATTGTTGAACCTCCTTCCTTTAGCAAAATTATTTTTGTTGTTATTATTATTGCCAAAGTTGAAATTATTATTCCGTCTTTCAAAATTACTTTCCTGTATAACTTTCACCGCCATGGCTCTTTGTATGGCCATTTTCAAGGAAGTGATTCCTTCCAACTGCAGAGTCCTTCTCACAAATCCATTTGTTATGCCTCCGGAGAGGCACGGTAGTTAGGATCGTTTGCCGGAAGGAATTTGAGAATTCGGGCTCCGCCCGAGTAGTTCACTGAATTTATTATAATTAAAAATGACACCTTCGTATTCTGAATAAATGTATATATAACTATTTTATTCGTAACTTGGTTTGATTACAAAGTCCCCGCACGTCTCTCGCGTCGCGTATCGCGATATCGGATATCTTGGCGTGCGCGTGTCTGGAGTTGAGTTTCGGTCGCGAAACTCACTTCTCGATCTTATGTATTTCTTTCTGCCGACTGCGTGGCGTTAATTTAATAGTTTCCCGTAACAAGCGTTATTGACTGCCCGCGTAATATTAATTGATGATAAAGACTGCCCGCCGCTCGTTAGCGATAGGTCTTTTTATTATCTCCCCTTGGTTTCCCAGGAGGGGATCGGTTAGCGACCATGTGTCGTGTCGCTCGATTTTTGCGGCAAGATCCGGATGCAAGCTAAAGAGTTCTAAGGGACTTCTTTGCTTGCATTTTCGCAATTTCCTTTTCGCTTTTAGGTAGGATCTCTACGTTGCATTTTCGCAACGCCTTTATTTCGCTTGTCTTGATTTCCGCGTTTTCGTAATGAGTGATTGCGCGGCCGCTCGGGCTTCGCGCGTGGCTCGCGTTGTCAGCGCTTCGCTCGGTCAACGTTCGTAACATGATCTGTATTCGCGTTACACGTTGAGCAATGTCTTATCGTATAAAATAATATCTCTAAAATACTATATATCTATTAATTCGTGTATAGCCTTTTCGGGCTATAACATCCCTCCCCCGTAAAAAAAAGAAAAACGGAGATGTAAAAGTGACGTTTTTCGCAAAACAAACAAAATTATTTTTTCTTATTCTAATGTACAACATTTTTCCCGTATACAATATGAGGTATAATCGTTTCTTATTATTCCTATACTTATCTAAAATCGTGTACTTAAACTACGTTTTAGTATGGGTTTTGGGAATCCGTAGGATATACGTGGTTCGTCTTCTTCGTATATCCTGACTGACGGTCGTTTCGTATGTTTCTTTTTATTTTTTAATTCTGTTAATTCTAAATGCTGTACGATGTTTTGTTATTTCGTGTCTAGTACGTCTGTATTGTCCCGTATAAATGTAATATTAATTTCCGGTAAATACGTTTCTAGTTCGTTGCCTTGTATGACTTCCTTTGGTTGGAACGTCATTTCCATTGTTATTAATTTACATATATTTTGAAGTGTGATTTGATTTCGGGTAAGTAAGTTTCTATATCTGTCTCGTAGACAGTTTCTTTCGTTTGTATTGTCATGTCTGAGGTTGTTAATTTACAGTTTCCTCGTATTGCAATTTTGCCCGTGTTTTTTATTATTTTTCTACGTACGTTTTGTCCGTCGCACTTTGGAGCGGATGCGATTTCTCGGTCGTTCAAACAATGAATAGGTTAAGTTTTTTATTTTAATTTTCTATAAATGGTTTTAATTTGTTTATGTGCATGCGAACTGCTTTCCTCCCCTTTTTTATCGTGTAGTTCACGTCTGAATTTTTTTTAATTATTACGTATGGTCCGGTCCATAGGGGTTCAAGTTTCTTAGATCGTCCGCGTCGGAGGGTCTCGTCATGCATTAGTACTTTGTCGCCGACTTTAAATTTTATTTCTCTAGTACTTTTGTCGTACTGTTTTTTGGCTTTAATTTTTTCTTCCTTGATATGCTCTTTTGCGAGCTGATTCGTTGCCCTTAGTTTTTCTTTCAATTCTTGCGCGTAATCGTCGTAATTATATGTCGGTTTAGGCGGTCTCGTCAGTGACGTAGGTAGATCCGCTTGGTGCCCGTAGACTAATTCGAAGGGTGTATACCCCGTAGCTGTGTGTGGCGTCGTGTTGTATGTGAACATTGCGAACGGTATCCATTCGTCCCAGTCTGTCTGGTCTTCGTTTATGTAGTGTCTTAAATATTCCGCTAATGTTCGATGCGATCGTTCTAACGCGCCATTACTTTCCGGATGATAGGCAGTTGTTTGTATTTTATTTATTTTTAATAATTTACATGTATTTTTAAATATTTCGCTGAGGAAATTTGTGCCTTGATCCGTTAAAATTTTTTCCGGTATTCCGTGTTCAAGTACAATTTTTGTAACGAATTCTTTACTGACCGTGTTCGCTTCTTGGTTTGGAATCGGTATCGCTTTGCTGAATTTCGTTAAATTGTCTTGGAATGTTAAAAGATATTTATTTCCGTTTGTTGTAACTGTTAGCGGTCCTACAATATCTAACGCGCATTTTTCGAAAGGTTTAGTAGGCGTATCCGTGATTATTAACGGTACTTTATTTTTTCGCGATAGTTTATTTTTTTGGCACAATTCGCATTTTGCAATGTATTTTTCTACATCTTTCGTTATTCCTGGCCAATTGTAATTTAGGCGGATTCTTTTTATCGTTCGTTCAACTCCTTGATGTCCTCCTGTGGGTGCATCATGATATTCATATAATATCTGTTTCTTGTCTTCCTCCGTGTATATTTTTTCTTCGTCGGAGTTTGTTTCTTCTTCTATTGCGAGGATCTCTCGTTCTTCTTCTTCTGTTTCATGCGCTTCTCTTGTTACATTGCGGCTCAGTGCATCGGCGTTCGCGTTCGCTCGTCCGGCCTTATGGATGATTTCATAATCATATTCTTCGAGTTTTAATCTCCATCGGATCAATCTCGATCCGGGATCGTTCACATTAAATAACCAGATTAAGTGCCGGTCTACAATAGGTGATTTAAGCCCTAAGCCTTAAAAAATTGACCAATCACAATCAAGTATGAGGAGAATACTCGACTGTGATTAGTCAATTTCTTAAAGCTTAGGGCTTAAATCACCTATTGTAAACCGGCACTAATGGTTTGTGATCGGTTACGATTTTAAATTTCGTACCGTATACGTATGGCCTAAAATGTTTTACAGCCCATACAATCGCTAATAATTCTTTCTCGGTTGTATTGTAATTCTGCTCTGCCCGCGATAAAACTCTGCTGGCGTAAGCAATTGGCCGGTCGTTACCTACTTTTCCTTGTGACAATACTGCTCCGATTGCATAGTCGGAAGCATCAGTGGTCACTATGAATTCTTGATTGAAATCTGGATACATTAGCACTGGCGCTGTCATTAATCTTTCTTTTAGTATTTCGAAAGCATTTTGCTGTTCCATAGTCCACTCGAATTTTTCCGTTTTCTTCGTTAATTTCGTCAATGGCTTGGCTATTTTTGAAAAATCTTCTATGAATTTTCTATAATATCCGGCTAGTCCTATGAAAGATTGTATATCTTTTACTTTCTTCGGCGTCGGAAATTCCTTTATTGCCGTTAATTTTGACGGATCCGGAGATATCCCATTCTCCGAAATTATGTGTCCTAGATAAATTACTTCCTTGCGCAAAAATTCGCATTTATCTGGTTGCAACTTTAGATTATTTTCTCGGAGTCTCTGCAGTACTTCCTTGAGTCTTTTATTGTGGTCCTCTAGGCTCGCTCCATATATGACGATGTCGTCTAAATAAACTAGACATTTAAGTCCTTGCATTCCGGTTAGAATTGAATTCATTAGTCTCTGGAATGTTGCTGGCGCATTTTTCAATCCAAACATTCTATTAAATTCATAGTGTCCGTAGGGCGTTGAAAAAGCTGTCTTTTGTTTATCCTGCTCAGCCATCGGTATCTGATGATATCCTGACGCTAAGTCTAGTGTGGTAAAATATTTAGCGTTTCCTAACTGGTCCAGTATCTCGGTGATATTGGGCAGTGGAAATGAATCGCCTATTGTTAAATCGTTTAGCTTCCGAAAGTCTACTACTACTCGGAGCTTAGGTTTTCCGGATGCGTCGGCCTTTTTCGGTACCACTAATAAGGGTGCGTTCCATTGACTCGCGCTTGTTCGAATTATGCCATTTTTCAGCATTTCTTGCACTTGTTTATTTACTTCCGTCTTGTGCTTATCGGGAAGACGATACGGTCTCGTGTTCGCCGGCGAGGTATCAGCGCGCGTGTTTATCTCGTGCTCTACCGTCGCGGTGCACGTCAGTGGTTCTCCGTCCAACTGAAACGTATCGCAATATTCTTCGCATATCCGTAGGATATGTTGTTTTTCTTCCGTATTTAAATGTTGCGTGCGTAGTAGTTGTCAGATTTGTCTCGAGCTAGTAGGCTTAAAATTTTTTCTTGCTTGTATCGTGTGTATTTTGGATTCGATTTCGCGTTCTGTCTTCGAGTGTGACGTTCGGCGTCTGTATCTCGACTTCCGTATCGGTTGTATTTATGATACTAACGGGACACGTATAATCCTTCGGTTCTACTAGATAGTTTCCAAGGTAGATTCCTGGAGCTGTTTCCTCTGCTCGTACTATTCCTATCCTATATTTTGCTTCGTTATCGCTTTTACGATGGTTTCGCTGCGCGGTTTTAGGATTGTTTTGTTAAACGTATGGAATCTTAGCACGGCTTCTCCTATTTTTAATTGATTTTGATTATAATCACAGGATACCGAATGTTGTCGAAGGAAATCAATTCCTATTATTCCTTCATATTCTATTGGAATGTCGTCTCTTACAACGTAAAATGCATGTTTTACCTTGTGATTTTCTATCTTAATCGTGGCGTACATTTTTCCTATGGTGTGTACTTTATGCCCGGTTATGCCTGTAAGCGCGATTTTACCTTCATGTATTAGTGTGTCATCCTTTAAATGTTTCAATTTTATTAATGAGATGGTCGACCCTGAGTCGTACAACATCTGTATTTTTCCGTCTTTTGCTTGTCGCATTGGTAATATTATTAGCAATAAATCCGTTTTTTTTCTGTGCGCGTGGCATATCTTTAATATGTGTAACGCGATACTCAGATGCAGGTCGCGGTTGTTTCTTTCTCGCTTCATCCTGCTCATCTTCGCTGCTGCTACTTGCGCTATCGGCGTTCCTTTTCTGTCGTCGCGATTTCTTTCGGTCGCGTATATTTTCTTCGCGCGGTTTTTGCTGATTTCCGATTTTTAGTTTATCTGTACTGTTTCGGTTTTCCGTTTAGGCTCCAGCATTCGTCGCGGCTGTGTCCTGTTCTCTTGCAATGCGAGCAGTATTTACTTATTGCGTTTATTCGTGAGGGTTTTTCCGGTTTCGGGAGCGCATATCGGCTACTTCGACAATCGCGTCCGTAATGACCGTTTTTTCCGCATTTAAAGCATTGCGGTATCGGATTTCGACTATTTCGCGAGTAACTTGATTCGGTTTTATTTTTATTAACAAAACTACTTGTTCTCGCTGTTCCCGGTCTGAGTTTTTCTTCGGCGCTCGCGCCCGTTATCGCTTCTTGGAGCGTCGTATATCGCTGCGCGCGTACGAGCACTTGTAATTCGTCGTGTAGCCCGATCTGGTAATTTATTAATGCCTGCGCTTGGATTGTTTGTTGAATCGTGCGTTTTGATAATGCGGATTGCTCCTTTCCTTCGATCATCGAGTCGTATAATTTCATTGCTAGTAAATCAACGCGTTGTCCGAAAGCGTGCACAGTTTCATTCGGCTTTTGTTTTAGCGAGTTGAATTCGATCTGTAAATGTGTCGTGCTTTGTTTCGACTGGTAACAAATCTCGAGTTGCTGCTTTAATTCGTCGAACGTTTGTATATCTCGCGTCTCAAAGTCCTGCATCGCTTTCCCTTTAAATTTTGTAAATAAGATGGCTTGAATTAACGATTCTTCGTCTGCTGGGTTTATGTTCTGAACAGCGTATTTGCACGCGTTTAAAAATTCTTGCAGTTTATGTCGCGAGGTTCCGTCGAACTCGGGGATCATTATTCTTGCTTCCTTTAACGGTAGATAATTCGGGGCGACGCTTCGTCGATTTCTGATATCGCGTCTCGTTCGCCCATATGTTGGTTCAAACGCATCGTTATCGTTTTCCCTGCTAGTGTCTGTATGACGGGGTAATTGCGCGTCCGCGTTTTCTAGTCGCGTTACTCGTATATTTAACGAATGGATGTCCGCGCGTATTTCATTCAAAATGTGGATTATCTGTGTATAATCTCCTCTTTCTTCGCGGTTGATCTCGGGAGGCGGCGTTCGGTCGGCCTCCGCTATATTTCGGTCCATTTGGCGGATGGATTGCCGCATGTTTTCTATTTCCTCGTCTACCGCGCCTCGCGGCAGGTTTGCGGGAGTACGTTCGTTCGGATTTCGCGATTCGGCCATTTTAATTTCCTGTTGGCTATAAATTTCTTCCGGATCGAACAGATCGCTCTCGTAGGACGTTAACGAAAATTCGCGTCGTAAAGATACTCTACTTGGAGTTCTGCTAATATACGGTCGCGTACGTCTAGTCTCGCGTTGGGTGTCGTCAGTGGGGTCAGTCGTATTACGCGGGAGTAGGCTTTCGTCCAAATTGTTAAATGGAAATTCGCGTTCTGTGACGACGTTTTCCGGTAACTCGGGCTCGCTTTCGCTCGAGTATTGCGTTTCTAAGTTTTTCCGCGCGTTATACAGATTTTCTCGCGGTGTTAAGTTTAATTTAATCGCTCGTCGGGCTGGTTCGCTCAGTAACCACGATCGGTTCGCTATCGGTTTCGGTATATTCGAACCTTCCGACATTCACGCAGTTATAATTATTAAATTTTTTCGGACTTACAATATTATGACGGCTCGCATGATCGCTCGCTATGTCAGTAGGTCGCTGACGCTGCAGTCCTTCGCTCGGCGGCTGATACGGCTGACGATGCTCGTCGTACGGCGGTCGTTGTCCGGCGTCGGTGCGTTGTCCGTAGAGTTATCGTAGGTCGCGATGCTTGGCGGCTCACGTTTCTGCTACAGCTGTTGTGGCGATGCTCGTTCTGTTGTCCTTGCGTTGTCTTCCGTCGATTGTGGTTTCCGTCAGCTTACGTTTCACGTGTGCTGGCGTGCCTGTCCTGTTTACACCCTGGGTGCTTTGCAGGTCTTGGGGAAGGCTTGGCTGCTGCTTCCGTCCGTCAACTTCAATTGAATTGATTGCTGGCGTGCCCGCTTCTTTTAACACAACCGTGTCTTTTGCAGGTCTTGAGTGAGCTCTGGCGATGCCCCGGCAGATCCCACCGCTGCCACCAATTATGTTATGCCTCCGGAGAGGCACGGTAGTTAGGATCGTTTGCCGGAAGGAATTTGGGAATTCGGGCTCCGCCCGAGTAGTTCACTGAATTTATTATAATTAAAAATGACACCTTCGTATTCTGAATAAATGTATATATAACTATTTTATTCGTAACTTGGTTTGATTACAAAGTCCCCGCACGTCTCTCGCGTCGCGTATCGCGATATCGGATATCTTGGCATGCGCGTGTCTGGAATTGAGTTTCGGTCGCGAAACTCACTTCTCGATCTTATGTATTTCTTTCTGCCGACTGCGTGGCGTTAATTTAATAGTTTCCCGTAACAAGCGTTATTGACTGCCCGCGTAATATTAATTGATGATAAAGACTGCCCGCCGCTCGTTAGCGATAGGTCTTTTTATTATCTCCCCTTGGTTTCCCAGGAGGGGATCGGTTAGCGACCATGTGTCGTGTCGCTCGATTTTTGCGGCAAGATCCGGATGCAAGCTAAAGAGTTCTAAGGGACTTCTTTGCTTGCATTTTCGCAATTTCCTTTTCGCTTTTAGGTAGGATCTCTACGTTGCATTTTCGCAACGCCTTTATTTCGCTTGTCTTGATTTCCGCGTTTTCGTAATGAGTGATTGCGCGGCCGCTCGGGCTTCGCGCGTGGCTCGCGTTGTCAGCGCTTCGCTCGGTCAACGTTCGTAACGTGATCTGTATTCGCGTTACACGTTGAGCAATGTCTTATCGTATAAAATAATATCTCTAAAATACTATATATCTATTAATTCGTGTATAGCCTTTTCGGGCTATAACATCCCTCCCCGTAAAAAAAGAAAAACGGAGATGTAAAAGTGACGTTTTTCGCAAAACAAACAAAATTATTTTTCTTATTCTAATGTACAACATTTTTCCCGTATACAATATGAGGTATAATCGTTTCTTATTATTCCTATACTTATCTAAATCGTGTACTTAAACTACGTTTTAGTATGGGTTTTGGGAATCCGTAGGATATACGTGGTTCGTCTTCTTCGTATATCCTGACTGACGGTCGTTTCGTATGTTTCTTTTTATTTTTTAATTCTGTTAATTCTAAATGCTGTACGATGTTTTGTTATTTCGTGTCTAGTACGTCTGTATTGTCCCGTATAAATGTAATATTAATTTCCGGTAAATACGTTTCTAGTTCGTTGCCTTGTATGACTTCCTTTGGTTGGAACGTCATTTCCATTGTTATTAATTTACATATATTTTGAAGTGTGATTTGATTTCGGGTAAGTAAGTTTCTATATCTGTCTCGTAGACAGTTTCTTTCGTTTGTATTGTCATGTCTGAGGTTGTTAATTTACAGTTTCCTCGTATTGCAATTTTGCCCGTGTTTTTTATTATTTTTCTACGTACGTTTTGTCCGTCGCACTTTGGAGCGGATGCGATTTCTCGGTCGTTCAAACAATGAATAGGTTAAGTTTTTTATTTTAATTTTCTATAAATGGTTTTAATTTGTTTATGTGCATGCGAACTGCTTTCCTCCCTTTTTTATCGTGTAGTTCACGTCTGAATTTTTTTAATTATTACGTATGGTCCGGTCCATAGGGGTTCAAGTTTCTTAGATCGTCCGCGTCGGAGGGTCTCGTCATGCATTAGTACTTTGTCGCCGACTTTAAATTTTATTTCTCTAGTACTTTTGTCGTACTGTTTTTTGGCTTTAATTTTTTCTTCCTTGATATGCTCTTTTGCGAGCTGATTCGTTGCCCTTAGTCTTTCTTTCAATTCTTGCGCGTAATCGTCGTAATTATATGTCGGTTTAGGCGGTCTCGTCAGTGACGTAGGTAGATCCGCTTGGTGCCCGTAGACTAATTCGAAGGGTGTATACCCCGTAGCTGTGTGTGGCGTCGTGTTGTATGTGAACATTGCGAACGGTATCCATTCGTCCCAGTCTGTCTGGTCTTCGTTTATGTAGTGTCTTAAATATTCCGCTAATGTTCGATGCGATCGTTCTAACGCGCCATTACTTTCCGGATGATAGGCAGTTGTTTGTATTTTATTTATTTTTAATAATTTACATGTATTTTTAAATATTTCGCTGAGGAAATTTGTGCCTTGATCCGTTAAAATTTTTTCCGGTATTCCGTGTTCAAGTACAATTTTTGTAACGAATTCTTTACTGACCGTGTTCGCTTCTTGGTTTGGAATCGGTATCGCTTTGCTGAATTTCGTTAAATTGTCTTGGAATGTTAAAAGATATTTATTTCCGTTTGTTGTAACTGTTAGCGGTCCTACAATATCTAACGCGCATTTTTCGAAAGGTTTAGTAGGCGTATCCGTGATTATTAACGGTACTTTATTTTTTCGCGATAGTTTATTTTTTTGGCACAATTCGCATTTTGCAATGTATTTTTCTACATCTTTCGTTATTCCTGGCCAATTGTAATTTAGGCGGATTCTTTTTATCGTTCGTTCAACTCCTTGATGTCCTCCTGTGGGTGCATCATGATATTCATATAATATCTGTTTCTTGTCTTCCTCCGTGTATATTTTTTCTTCGTCGGAGTTTGTTTCTTCTTCTATTGCGAGGATCTCTCGTTCTTCTTCTTCTGTTTCATGCGCTTCTCTTGTTACATTGCGGCTCAGTGCATCGGCGTTCGCGTTCGCTCGTCCGGCCTTATGGATGATTTCATAATCATATTCTTCGAGTTTTAATCTCCATCGGATCAATCTCGATCCGGGATCGTTCACATTAAATAACCAGATTAAGTGCCGGTCTACAATAGGTGATTTAAGCCCTAAGCCTTAAAAAATTGACCAATCACAATCAAGTATGAGGAGAATACTCGACTGTGATTAGTCAATTTCTTAAAGCTTAGGGCTTAAATCACCTATTGTAAACCGGCACTAATGGTTTGTGATCGGTTACGATTTTAAATTTCGTACCGTATACGTATGGCCTAAAATGTTTTACAGCCCATACAATCGCTAATAATTCTTTCTCGGTTGTATTGTAATTCTGCTCTGCCCGCGATAAAACTCTGCTGGCGTAAGCAATTGGCCGGTCGTTACCTACTTTTCCTTGTGACAATACTGCTCCGATTGCATAGTCGGAAGCATCAGTGGTCACTATGAATTCTTGATTGAAATCTGGATACATTAGCACTGGCGCTGTCATTAATCTTTCTTTTAGTATTTCGAAAGCATTTTGCTGTTCCATAGTCCACTCGAATTTTTCCGTTTTCTTCGTTAATTTCGTCAATGGCTTGGCTATTTTTGAAAAATCTTCTATGAATTTTCTATAATATCCGGCTAGTCCTATGAAAGATTGTATATCTTTTACTTTCTTCGGCGTCGGAAATTCCTTTATTGCCGTTAATTTTGACGGATCCGGAGATATCCCATTCTCCGAAATTATGTGTCCTAGATAAATTACTTCCTTGCGCAAAAATTCGCATTTATCTGGTTGCAACTTTAGATTATTTTCTCGGAGTCTCTGCAGTACTTCCTTGAGTCTTTTATTGTGGTCCTCTAGGCTCGCTCCATATATGACGATGTCGTCTAAATAAACTAGACATTTAAGTCCTTGCATTCCGGTTAGAATTGAATTCATTAGTCTCTGGAATGTTGCTGGCGCATTTTTCAATCCAAACATTCTATTAAATTCATAGTGTCCGTAGGGCGTTGAAAAAGCTGTCTTTTGTTTATCCTGCTCAGCCATCGGTATCTGATGATATCCTGACGCTAAGTCTAGTGTGGTAAAATATTTAGCGTTTCCTAACTGGTCCAGTATCTCGGTGATATTGGGCAGTGGAAATGAATCGCCTATTGTTAAATCGTTTAGCTTCCGAAAGTCTACTACTACTCGGAGCTTAGGTTTTCCGGATGCGTCGGCCTTTTTCGGTACCACTAATAAGGGTGCGTTCCATTGACTCGCGCTTGTTCGAATTATGCCATTTTTCAGCATTTCTTGCACTTGTTTATTTACTTCCGTCTTGTGCTTATCGGGAAGACGATACGGTCTCGTGTTCGCCGGCGAGGTATCAGCGCGCGTGTTTATCTCGTGCTCTACCGTCGCGGTGCACGTCAGTGGTTCTCCGTCCAACTGAAACGTATCGCAATATTCTTCGCATATCCGTAGGATATGTTGTTTTTCTTCCGTATTTAAATGTTGCGTGCGTAGTAGTTGTCAGATTTGTCTCGAGCTAGTAGGCTTAAAATTTTTTCTTGCTTGTATCGTGTGTATTTTGGATTCGATTTCGCGTTCTGTCTTCGAGTGTGACGTTCGGCGTCTGTATCTCGACTTCCGTATCGGTTGTATTTATGATACTAACGGGACACGTATAATCCTTCGGTTCTACTAGATAGTTTCCAAGGTAGATTCCTGGAGCTGTTTCCTCTGCTCGTACTATTCCTATCCTATATTTTGCTTCGTTATCGCTTTTACGATGGTTTCGCTGCGCGGTTTTAGGATTGTTTTGTTAAACGTATGGAATCTTAGCACGGCTTCTCCTATTTTTAATTGATTTTGATTATAATCACAGGATACCGAATGTTGTCGAAGGAAATCAATTCCTATTATTCCTTCATATTCTATTGGAATGTCGTCTCTTACAACGTAAAATGCATGTTTTACCTTGTGATTTTCTATCTTAATCGTGGCGTACATTTTTCCTATGGTGTGTACTTTATGCCCGGTTATGCCTGTAAGCGCGATTTTACCTTCATGTATTAGTGTGTCATCCTTTAAATGTTTCAATTTTATTAATGAGATGGTCGACCCTGAGTCGTACAACATCTGTATTTTTCCGTCTTTTGCTTGTCGCATTGGTAATATTATTAGCAATAAATCCGTTTTTTTTCTGTGCGCGTGGCATATCTTTAATATGTGTAACGCGATACTCAGATGCAGGTCGCGGTTGTTTCTTTCTCGCTTCATCCTGCTCATCTTCGCTGCTGCTACTTGCGCTATCGGCGTTCCTTTTCTGTCGTCGCGATTTCTTTCGGTCGCGTATATTTTCTTCGCGCGGTTTTTGCTGATTTCCGATTTTTAGTTTATCTGTACTGTTTCGGTTTTCCGTTTAGGCTCCAGCATTCGTCGCGGCTGTGTCCTGTTCTCTTGCAATGCGAGCAGTATTTACTTATTGCGTTTATTCGCGAGGGTTTTTCCGGTTTCGGGAGCGCATATCGGCTACTTCGACAATCGCGTCCGTAATGACCGTTTTTTCCGCATTTAAAGCATTGCGGTATCGGATTTCGACTATTTCGCGAGTAACTTGATTCGGTTTTATTTTTATTAACAAAACTACTTGTTCTCGCTGTTCCCGGTCTGAGTTTTTCTTCGGCGCTCGCGCCCGTTATCGCTTCTTGGAGCGTCGTATATCGCTGCGCGCGTACGAGCACTTGTAATTCGTCGTGTAGCCCGATCTGGTAATTTATTAATGCCTGCGCTTGGATTGTTTGTTGAATCGTGCGTTTTGATAATGCGGATTGCTCCTTTCCTTCGATCATCGAGTCGTATAATTTCATTGCTAGTAAATCAACGCGTTGTCCGAAAGCGTGCACAGTTTCATTCGGCTTTTGTTTTAGCGAGTTGAATTCGATCTGTAAATGTGTCGTGCTTTGTTTCGACTGGTAACAAATCTCGAGTTGCTGCTTTAATTCGTCGAACGTTTGTATATCTCGCGTCTCAAAGTCCTGCATCGCTTTCCCTTTAAATTTTGTAAATAAGATGGCTTGAATTAACGATTCTTCGTCTGCTGGGTTTATGTTCTGAACAGCGTATTTGCACGCGTTTAAAAATTCTTGCAGTTTATGTCGCGAGGTTCCGTCGAACTCGGGGATCATTATTCTTGCTTCCTTTAACGGTAGATAATTCGGGGCGACGCTTCGTCGATTTCTGATATCGCGTCTCGTTCGCCCATATGTTGGTTCAAACGCATCGTTATCGTTTTCCCTGCTAGTGTCTGTATGACGGGGTAATTGCGCGTCCGCGTTTTCTAGTCGCGTTACTCGTATATTTAACGAATGGATGTCCGCGCGTATTTCATTCAAAATGTGGATTATCTGTGTATAATCTCCTCTTTCTTCGCGGTTGATCTCGGGAGGCGGCGTTCGGTCGGCCTCCGCTATATTTCGGTCCATTTGGCGGATGGATTGCCGCATGTTTTCTATTTCCTCGTCTACCGCGCCTCGCGGCAGGTTTGCGGGAGTACGTTCGTTCGGATTTCGCGATTCGGCCATTTTAATTTCCTGTTGGCTATAAATTTCTTCCGGATCGAACAGATCGCTCTCGTAGGACGTTAACGAAAATTCGCGTCGTAAAGATACTCTACTTGGAGTTCTGCTAATATACGGTCGCGTACGTCTAGTCTCGCGTTGGGTGTCGTCAGTGGGGTCAGTCGTATTACGCGGGAGTAGGCTTTCGTCCAAATTGTTAAATGGAAATTCGCGTTCTGTGACGACGTTTTCCGGTAACTCGGGCTCGCTTTCGCTCGAGTATTGCGTTTCTAAGTTTTTCCGCGCGTTATACAGATTTTCTCGCGGTGTTAAGTTTAATTTAATCGCTCGTCGGGCTGGTTCGCTCAGTAACCACGATCGGTTCGCTATCGGTTTCGGTATATTCGAACCTTCCGACATTCACGCAGTTATAATTATTAAATTTTTTCGGACTTACAATATTATGACGGCTCGCATGATCGCTCGCTATGTCAGTAGGTCGCTGACGCTGCAGTCCTTCGCTCGGCGGCTGATACGGCTGACGATGCTCGTCGTACGGCGGTCGTTGTCCGGCGTCGGTGCGTTGTCCGTAGAGTTATCGTAGGTCGCGATGCTTGGCGGCTCACGTTTCTGCTACAGCTGTTGTGGCGATGCTCGTTCTGTTGTCCTTGCGTTGTCTTCCGTCGATTGTGGTTTCCGTCAGCTTACGTTTCACGTGTGCTGGCGTGCCTGTCCTGTTTACACCCTGGGTGCTTTGCAGGTCTTGGGGAAGGCTTGGCTGCTGCTTCCGTCCGTCAACTTCAATTGAATTGATTGCTGGCGTGCCCGCTTCTTTTAACACAACCGTGTCTTTTGCAGGTCTTGAGTGAGCTCTGGCGATGCCCCGGCAGATCCCACCGCTGCCACCAATTATGTTATGCCTCCGGAGAGGCACGGTAGTTAGGATCGTTTGCCGGAAGGAATTTGGGAATTCGGGCTCCGCCCGAGTAGTTCACTGAATTTATTATAATTAAAAATGACACCTTCGTATTCTGAATAAATGTATATATAACTATTTTATTCGTAACTTGGTTTGATTACAAAGTCCCCGCACGTCTCTCGCGTCGCGTATCGCGATATCGGATATCTTGGCATGCGCGTGTCTGGAATTGAGTTTCGGTCGCGAAACTCACTTCTCGATCTTATGTATTTCTTTCTGCCGACTGCGTGGCGTTAATTTAATAGTTTCCCGTAACAAGCGTTATTGACTGCCCGCGTAATATTAATTGATGATAAAGACTGCCCGCCGCTCGTTAGCGATGGGTCTTTTTATTATCTCCCCTTGGTTTCCCAGGAGGGGATCGGTTAGCGACCATGTGTCGTGTCGCTCGATTTTTGCGGCAAGATCCGGATGCAAGCTAAGGAGTTCTAAGGGACTTCTTTGCTTGCATTTTCGCAATTTCCTTTTCGCTTTTAGGTAGGATCTCTACGTTGCATTTTCGCAACGCCTTTATTTCGCTTGTCTTGATTTCCGCGTTTTCGTAATGAGTGATTGCGCGGCCGCTCGGGCTTCGCGCGTGGCTCGCGTTGTCAGCGCTTCGCTCGGTCAACGTTCGTAACGTGATCTGTATTCGCGTTACACGTTGAGCAATGTCTTATCGTATAAAATAATATCTCTAAAATACTATATATCTATTAATTCGTGTATAGCCTTTTCGGGCTATAACACATTAGACAAAGCGGTAACAAATTGCGCGCAAGCAATTTTATCACGAACTTCGTGCGTACATTCGGGATACGCTAACTGCGAAAGCCGTTCAATATCAGAGCCCAAGGTAGCCTCATCTTCCCCCAACTTTTGTTTTCTGTTCGTAAATTGGGAATAATAAGACTGAGATAACAATCCTTCCCCAAAGCGCAACTCTAATTTAGACTTTAATTCTGCGTAATCGACATTTTCAATATTAACGACACATTCCAATACCGCACGCGCCTTTCCTCTAAGACATGAAATGAGAGCGACGCTTTTCGCAGCGTCACTCCACATATTTGCTCGCGCAATTAACTCAAACTGTGAGAAGAACTCTCTTAGCGGAACAGTCCCGTCAAAAATGTCCGGCTTCAATTTAAAGCCTAATTCTGTGTTAATATTATCTGAATCACGCGCGTCTCTTTCGAAATTAGGCGCAATATTAGGCATAAAATTTCTGTTAATGGGGCGACTTAGCTGGTTGTTATTATCCAGCAGACGAATCCTCTGTTCCATCCCCCGTAACGCCTCGTCGCGTTGGCGTAGTTGTGCTTCAAATACAGCTCGCTGTTCATCGTGTTGGCGCAATTGCGTCTCAAAATCGGCTCGCTGCTGCAGCCGCTCCTCGCGTAGCTCACGAATCTCTCGCATCGCCGACTGAAGTGTAATCGCTTCCAATGATGGTCCCGATGTCGTAGCCGCTGTTGAAGTCAATCGACTCCTCTTTCTCGTCGAAATTCCTGCCGTCGGCGAATTTTCCTGTTCCATTTTTTATAGACGAAAAGAAACACACAATTCTCCAGAAAATCGTCTCCAGAAAATCGTCCACTCCGTCGTATCCCGGACGAGCCCCCAAAATGTTGCGTCCGCGCGTCGACTTCGATAATACTCGAACACGCGCGACACAAGCGGCACTCGCGTACCGCGACGTAAATGATTAACACTCTTTTAAAGGAACAAAAGGAACTTTAATAATAACACAGAACGCACAATTGAACAAGGAACACAGAACGGGTAATAACGGTAATCGTATCTCAAATATGTCCGCCCGGAATGACATCCGTCGCGAGACTCAAGATGGCCGATCTCTCCCAAGATGTCCGACGTTGTTTAACAACAACGCTTAGCAACGTTCTCCCGGAGACGAATACAGCAGATTCATGAATAACCGCCTTAGACGACCCGCAGGAACGCAACAATATATCAGGTCTACCGGAAAGTTCTGTCCGTATACACTTTATCATACAAATCCGTATTATGAGCTTTTAAAACCGAACGAAAAGCTCAATTCGGAGAAGTATTGTCAGCAACTGGATAATTTAAATACAGCAGTCCAAGAAAAGAGGCCGGCGATGTTCAATAGGAAGAACATCATACTGCATCATGATAATGCCAGGCCACATGCTGCTTTGGGGACTCGTCAAAAAATTGCAGAGCTAGGCTGGGAAATTCTGTCGCATCCACCATATTCCCCGGACTTAGCACCCTCCGACTATCACTTGTTTTTGTCCTTACAAAACTTTTTGAGGGGCAAAAAATTCAAAAATGAAGAAGATATCAAACAAGCACTGGTTCAATTTTTCGCATCAAAAGATAAAACATTTTTCGAAAATGGGATATACAAATTGCCCTCACGCTGGCAAGAAATCATTAATAATAATGGCAATTAC
The DNA here is from genome assembly GCA_009859135.1 of Formica selysi. Classification (NCBI taxonomy): domain Eukaryota; kingdom Metazoa; phylum Arthropoda; class Insecta; order Hymenoptera; family Formicidae; genus Formica; species Formica selysi. Next base: position 1,107,914 of record WHNR01000032.1, read on the forward strand.
ATTATTTAATAAAGTTTATTGACGGTAATAAAAATTTGTATTTTGTTTTATTCCAAAAACGGACAGAACTTTCCGGTAGACCTAATATTATGGGTAACTTTACATAAATTTAAGAGGATGCCGGATACCGACAGAATACGAATATTAGTTAAAATGCAAAATATTTTTGTTGATTATAGATATCAACAAATCCTTTTCCATAATTAAAGTATACATAATAACGGAGTGCGGGGTTTATGATTTCACATGAAAAGCGAAAAAAATTAAAAAATTATAGTTTTGTTATCGGCTTCTGCTGTCAACATTTACTTAATATAAAAAATCTGCAACCTGCACGTGCCTAACAAGTGGACTCCGCACTCGGCATTTTATCAAAGAGTATCAGTGAACTTCGAGAAGTGAGTTTAGAAGCTTTATAAAAAAGATTTTACTATGCAAAATTTTGCACACCGAAATATTTCTTACTAGGCTTCCAAATACATTTTCAAACGTTCACTTATATTCCTTCATGCATTTCCGAGTGGAGAGGTATCCTATTTTGCACGTACACACCGCAAAACCCTTATATTAAGCAAATATATAATTATTATGGCCGGTAAAACGGGACGGTCCGGCATCCTCTTAATATATAAAATTAAAAGTTTTATTTGTATGGAAGTTAATTTCTATTTTATATTTTCAATAATTTAAATAAGATAATAACGAACGATTTTGCTTTGGACATAAATTGTCCGAATAAGTGAAAATCGAACATTATTTATCTGTCCGATTTTCTAAAAATCAGTTCAATATCTGAATTCCCCGGTACGGGAATCGTATCAGAAGTTAAACTGATAGAAATAATTACAATGTTATTAACCGCATTGTGCAGACTTTATATACGTTCATGACAAAAACTTGAATACGGATATAGAAAGTGTATAGTGCGCCGCATAGCGGTAAGTAAATGAACACGTAAATCTCTAATAAATATCTTTGGTAGCTTCTTGGTGGACATGGATATATGGATAACATATGAATATATAATGAATATCTTTGGTAGCTACTTGATGGACATGGATATATGGATAACACATGTATATCTAGTAGATATCTTTGATAGCTACTTGGTAGACATGGATATATGGATAACATGTATATATCTAGTGGATATCTTTGGTAGCTACTTGCTAGACATGGATATATGGATTACACGTGTATATCTAGTGGATATCTTTGGTAGCTACTTGGTAGACATGGATATATGAATTACACGTGTATATCTAGTGGATATCTTTGGTAACTACTTGGTAGACATGGATATATGGATTACACGCGTATATCTAGTGGATATCTTTGGTAGCTTCTTGGTGGACATGGATATATGGATAATGTATAGACATGCATTAGATATTCTCGCTAGTTATTCGAGAGATATAGATATTTTATTCATCTATTAGATGTCTACTAGTTATCCATAGTAGACATGGACATCAGGTGGATATGTAGATATTCATTAGATATCTATTCGATATTTTCTTCTGTGTGGGATGTGACTGTGACTATGTGGAAAATCCTTTGCTTGCCGTGCTTGTTCGTCTTTGGACATAGTTATCATGTTGAAAATTAGGATAGAAATTATAGTTGCTTAAAATAGGTATTTTATTAGTTTTTATTTAATTTTTTTTTGTATGTATTTTATCTTCCACTTCATCATATGTAATATATTATGCTTGGTTTCTTTAATGTTTATGTTAATAGTTTGAAGATGGCCTGAAGAAGACCAAAACATTTCAAATAAAAAATTCTTTTGAATTCTTTAAACGTTTTTTTTTTACTTTCGCTTATGATCGTGCAATTGGCTCTTATTAACTCCTATTAGTGATTTGTATAGTAAATAAAATTTAATTCAAATTTCATTATATTTTATATTATTTTTTATTTATATTAATTATTTTTTTATTATTATATTTTTTATTTAAACGTACATTGGATCAATTATTAATGTTATCTATAACATGAAAAAACTAAAAATTATTATTATTATAGATTGTTGGAAAAACGTTAATGCATCATTATTTGCAACGATATATTTTAATACTTCTATTTCAACATTATCGAAATCTCTAGATGTGACTCAAAGTGTATCCACTAATCATGTTATATACAACATTAAAAACTACATATTTAAAAATATGGTAAATGTTTACATTAACTTACACCTCACGGATCGTTTTCATTTTCACATATATTATAGAGGGCACATTCCTAAGTAACACGCACTTTGAATTTTGTGGCGCTCTCTTCTGGTTTCAGAGATATGCGATTTTGAAGTATCATAATTTTTGCATTTATTTCTATGATCTTTTTACTATGGCCGCGTTCAGCAGAGAAAGCGATCAGTTATCGTCTTGTCAACACTTGACGTTGATTCGTTGGTTCTAAAAGTAAGAACCAATCACATTCGATTGCTACTAAGCGGTTTTTTCTGCTGAACGCGGCCAGTATCTTACTTGCATGTTTATGTTTTTTTGTTTACATTTGCGTCACTGTCAGTATAATTTCGAAGAAATACAGAATTTTTTAATATTATGGCAGATGTATATCCTCTTACAAATGATTTATAAAATAAATATTATTTAATAAGATATAACAAATTGTATATTATACTTTTTCACAATTGCTACTCCACGCAAAGCGAGGTTCAACGCAAACTTATGTGTCTAGTTTTTTGATAGTGGAGCTCCCCGCAGGAGGGGCGGAACATACTGTCTCCACGCATATATTTTTTAATGCGAAGTAAGGTTTCACGTGGGTTTACAACTTTCCACTTTATATTTACGCATTAAAAAGTATATGCGTGGAGACAGTATATTACGCCCCCCTGCGGGGGGGCTCCACTATTAAAAAACTAGATACATAGGTTTGTGTTGAACCTCGCTTCGCGTGGAAAATGGAAAAATTCAAGGAGCTTCGTTCCCGGAAATGTAAACAAACACTCTTTCCATGTCTGCTTTACACAAATACAACGTAAATAAACTTTATTTTTTGTTATTTTATAACAGAAAAAGCATTAAAACTGTGAAACTTTAAAATTGCATATCTTTGGAACCAGAAGAGAGTGCCACAAAATTCAAAGTGCATGTTACTTAGGAATATGCCCTCTATAATATATGTAAAAATGAAAACGATCCGTGAGGTGTAAGTTAATGTAAACATTTATCAAAAATATTACACGTGTTATAAAACATTGTAATAACATGGTATGATTTTTTGTTTACTGGGATATATTTTTGAAGTGCGTACCGTCAAAATTGAAACAAAAATTTCTTTTGTGGTGAATGGCATCTCAAAACAGATATTACATAAAATACTTTAAGTTTTCAAAAGAGATTTAGTTTCTGTTTCTAGTCTGATGGTGCGCATTTCGAAAATATACATTAAATATATCATTAAGATCGTCGATATTTGCCATTTTTTAATAAATGTTTATTAAATGATAAAAATATCCAGTTGCCTTCAATCCATATGTAAATAAAATTGTCAAATGTCCTTCTATTAGAAAATATTTTACTTTCCCTGCTCCTTATATGCGTTTACATATGACAGCTGATTGAGTTTCAGTAACTTCCTTTAGAATATTTTATATATCATTTTCAATTTTGTTCCGCTCTGATATGCAAACAATAACGATGTTTTGAATTCTTAGACCAGACTATACTCGATAACAATAAAAATTTGACGGGTACATGCGTGTATGCGTGCGTATATGTATATATATATATATATATATATATATATATATATATATATATATATATACAGGGTGTAACTAAACAAACGCATATGGACAACACTATCAGATACAGAACAATAATTCAAATCGAAAAGTCCTGAACCATTTTTTGATCTGAGCTTTCTTTTCGTTGTTATGTGATGTTAAAGTTAGCTAATCAGCGCCTGTCTATACACCAGAAAGCCGTTTCGCTACACCGACCCCCGTCGTACCTTCTCTGTTTTCCGTTGTAGACAGGCGCTGATTAGTTAACTTTAACATCGTATAACAACGAAAAGAAAGTTCAGATCAAAAAATGGTTCAGGACTTTTCGATTTGAATTGTTGTTCTGTACCTGATAGTATTGTCCATATGCGTTTGTTTAGTTACACCCAGTATATATATATATATATATATATATATATATATATATATATATATATATATATAGGAGTTCCGTTTCCGGTGAAAGAAGGTGTACAATAGGGAAAGTGTGCTCGTAAAGAAGGGAAAAGGAAAAGGAGTGAAGGGAGAGAGGAAGGAGCGGGGGAGGATGAATGAGAAGGGCTAAAGAAGAGGAACAAGGAGGAGTATGGGAAGAAAGAGGCGAGGAGAGACCACAAAAAGGGAAGGAAGGAAAGGAAAAAGAAATTGGAGGTTAGGAAGAAGAAGAGAGAGAGAGAGTGCGAGAAGAAAAGGAAGAAGAAGATCACGTGGGAAGTGACGATGAGAAAACTGGGAGAAAGAGCGGACAGAGAATAGACCGATAAGGAAGATGAAGAAGTGGATAATGCAGATCGTTACCATAAGAGAGGAGAGAGAGAGAGTGAGAGAGGAAAAGGATGAAGAAAAGCACGTGGTAAGTGACGGTGAGAAAATTGGGAGAATGAACGGACAGAGAGTAGACCGATAAGGAAGATGAAAGAGTGGATAATACAGATCGTTACCATAAAGAGAGAAGAAGGAACGGCAGAGGAAGACGTAGGAGGCAAGATAGGGGGAGCGGAAGGATCGAGCATGCGGAGGAAAGAGAGGTTAAGAGGCAGACAGAAGTGTGGCACAACTCAAGAAAGGGTTAAGAATTTAGAAAAGTGATAGTGAAAGAGCAAAAGAGACAGGAAGGATCGGACAAGGAAGGTGAAAAGGCGGAAGCATGGTGTGAGGTGGCGCAGGTTAATGGAAGTGGATCGAGCACATGGTGGTTTGACACGGAAACGGGAGTCAAAGGGGGAAGAGAGGAACGGCGAAAGAAAGATCAGGCGAATCGGAAGCGGGTAGTGAGAGTAGGAGAGGAGGAAGTGGCGTGGAAGTTAGAGGGGAAAGCGCACGGCGGTGAAGAAGAGAGAAGAGAAGGAGTGATCAAGGGAAAAGGAGAAGGAAGAAAGAGACGACAGTGCACAGGGAAGGATGGATGAAGAAGCTACTGGAAGAAGTGAGAGGTATAAAGAGAGAATCTGAAACCAAGGAGGGTAGAGAAAGGGAGAGGAAGGTGAAAAGAACAGAGGAGGAGAACAACGACAGCAGTGGAGGAGAACGGGGAGAGGAGGGGGGAGCGGTGAGAAGGAGAGAAAGCATAGTGGCCGGGTAAAGAGGAGAGAAGAGGAGGAAAGGAGATGCAGGAAAAGGAGGCAGGAGTTGACAGGACGGAGAGTAAGGAAGGAAATCCTGGTGGGACTTGGAAAAGAGAAGAAGAGAAGGAAGAGAGAAAGAGAGAGGAGAGAGTGAGAGGAGGAGAAAAGAGAATGTCGAGAGAAAAGGAGGCAAGGGAAGAGAGAAGAAGAGGAGGAAAGAGCGAAGAAGAAGGATAGAAGAGAGCACAGAGGAAGAGAGAAAAGGAAGGTGCGCGGTGGTAAATAATAGGAGACTATAGGTTGATGGGAAAGAGGGGAAGTGGGATGAGGAAAGAAAGATAAGGTGGGGGAGAGAGAGACTGGAGGAAGTTATGGGTAGATGGTAGGGAATGGGAGTGGGATGAGGAGAAAAAGGTATGGTGGGAGAAGAAAGGAAGGTAAAATTAAGTGAGCGAGAAGATACAGACTGTAGAAAGTAGGTGGGTGAGGATGAGAGTTGTATGGAAAATTGTAACCCCTTTGGGGAATCAATAAAAAACATTATCTATCTATCTATATATATATATATATATATATATATATATATATATATATATATATATATATATAGGGTGGTCCATTTTAAAAGAGCCAGTCAAATATCTCGAAAAATATGGAAGATAGGGAAAAACGTTTCAGACAAAAGTTGTTTGGTTCGAAGGGGGACATAAGATAGTGCCATTGATGTGACCTTGGATAGTCATTTGAAGGTCACATGAAGGTCACTTTCAATTTCTTAAATGGAAACCCCATTTTTCATTGCATATTCTTATAACTTATGTCGAGAGCTTTCCAAAACACTACAAGAAAGTATTTTTTTATTAAGTACTTTTTGAGTTATTTTATATTTTAATCTGACATATTTTGATATAAAAAATAAAATATCTCGTAAAATATTTAGTTTTCGATAATCTTACCGTAATACTTTTATGTACAGAATAATGAGACAAATCAATTAGTGTAAAGAAAAAAACAAATAATTGTTTTAAAAAATACGTTATAAATAATTACATACTTTTTCTTAAAAACAATTATTTTTCTCTGTTCTTTTTCTTATTCTAGAAAATTCGACATGTTTTTCGCGAAAGATCGAGCTTGCTGTTGTTTGCGATGATTAGGAAAAATAGAACGTTGTTATTCGCTTTTGTTTGTAATTTTGGCTGTCTCGGGTGACCGCTGCGTGGTCCGCTTCGAACGGCACGAGCAATGCCGCGGGCCTGGCGTGATTTGTGGAGCGCCGCCGGCTAAGCGCGATCTGATTTGCGGCGAGCCAGGCGCCGCACGAGATGGCAGCTAACGCGCCAATTTTTGAGCGTTCCTTTTAGAGACCGTTCGCGCTTATTTAATTATGTTAATTAATATGGTTCGATCTCGACCATACCGTAATACTTTTATGTACAGAATAATGAGACAAATCAATTAGTGTAAAAAAAATAATTATTTATAAGAAAAAGTATGTAATTATTTACAATGTATTTTTTAAAACAATTATTTGTTTTTTTTACACTATTTGATTTGTCTCATTATTCTGTACATAAAAATATTACGGTAAGATTATCGAAAACTAAATATTTTACGAGATATTTGATTTTTTATATCAAAATATGTCAGATTAAGATATAAAATAACTCAAAAAGTACTTAATGAAAACATACTTTATTATAGTGTTTTGAAAAGCTCGCGAGATAAGCTACAAGAATGTGCAATAAAAAATGGGTAGTTTCATTAAAAATTTTTAAGTTGCCCTCAGCCCCCTTTAGAGGGGTAGCGGGTGCAGTTTTATGTTTACGTAGTTAGAAAGGCCCCTCGAAAACATGAAACTTTCTCGTGAACAGTTTTTTGATTTGACAAATATTTTTAGAGTTATTAGCTTGTAACACTTTACGTGGGCCACTCTGTATATATATATAATAACAATTAAGTAGGAAAACTGGCAGATAAGAGCCAAGACGCGGGTATTGGTGCGCGAACTTATATTATTGTTAAATTTTATTATGTATTATTTATCGTCACAACGACCCACACGGAACAAAAACCTCTAATGGATGTCCAATAGACGTCCATCATGGAGATTCGAAACCTCTATTAGATGTCCATGTAATCTCCTATAGACATCTACTAGACATCCACAATTCCGCATTTCTTACTTCCATTAGACGTATTCATAGATGTCACATGGACGTCATATGGTATAATCATGGATATTTCATGGAGCTTTGATGGATGAATAATAAACTTCAAGGCACACCAATATCCCAATAAAGTCGCATCTTAAATTGTAAGACGGTAACATTCCACGGAGATTAAGGGCCAATTTCACCAACCTCGGTTAGATTAACCGACGGTTAAAATTAGCAGGGTGGCCAACAGAAAATAGAGGTGAAGGAAAACCAAGCATTCTTATCATTTCAGTTGGAACCCTGCTAATTTTAACCGTCGGTTAATCTAACCGAGGTTGGTGAAATTGGCCCTAATAATCCTGCCATCAACTTCCCAGCGACATGAAAATGTTCGTCCAAACACTCCAAACTCATTCCATTAACATCCCAGAGACTTTGCGCGTAACGTTATAGTAATATTCATACAACATGCCACAAAACTCCTAATATTATTTTTCATAAGGAACTTTTGCAAAAAAAATATTATGTTGCCAAAAATTGATTAAACACTTATTTTTTCAATAGCTTTCAATCATTTTTTCACTAATAATTGAATAGTTCAAACTTTTTTCTTTTTATATAGAATCCCGCAGAAAATCCGACAAATTAAATAAAAGGAGCTTTTTATTAGTGTGTTTCTGGAAATATAAGATATGTGTATATATATATATTATTTTACATCTTAAGTAGACAGTAAATGGATAATTTTAACTTTTTCGGACATTTATCCGCCCGATTTTTAAGAAAAAATCAGTCCAATATCTGAATTCCCTATGTTGGGATTGTATCAGAAATTAAACTGATAGAAGTAATTACATTTTTAATCTTCTGCCAGTTGCTCTTTGCAAGCTTTATATACTTCTCATGACTGAAACTCAAATACGAGATGGGGCGCATCGCGCGTCGCATAGCGGTAAATAAACGAACTAGCGGCTGAAGTATGAACTATCTTTTCGTAAAGTTTTGAAATGTTGCACGCAGTAACATTTTTCATGAAATATTAAATAAATAATAATTTTGGATATAGATAAACATGCACATCAAATTCAATTATTGATATTAAACAATATCTCATAATTTTGTAATATTTTCAGCATACGCGAAAAGTGAAATGATTGCGCGTAAGGTTGTTGAAATGTTGATATAAGATTCCATTAATCTTCATACATATAATTTTATAAAGTAAGATTTTATTGTAGGTTAGTGATATATACCAGTAATACAATTATCCATTTATTATCTATTTAAGATGTAAAATAAAATAAAAAGAAAATATGTATATATATATATATTATATATATATATATATATATATATTATATATATATATATATATATATATATATATATATATATATATATCTTATATTTTCAGAAATAATAGTAAGGAGCTCGTTTTGTTTTAATTTTATGGATTTTTTGCGGTATTCCATATTAAAGAAAAAAAAAGAGTTTGAACTATTCAATGATTGGTGAAAAAACGATTGAAAGCTGTTGAAAACCGATAGTGTTTAATCGATTTTTGGCAATATAATATTTTTTTGCAAGGGTTCCTTATTAAAAATAATATTAGGAGATTAAGTTTTTTTTTCTGGCATGTTGTATGAATATTAATAAAACGTTACGCGCAAGGTCCCTGGGATGGTAATGGAATAAATTTAGACGAATTTTCAAGTTACTAAAAGTTAATGGCAGGTTTATTAATTTCCGTAGAATGTTACCATCTTACAATTTAAGGTGTAATTTCATTGGGATGTTGATGTGCTGTGAAGAATATAATATGAATAATTACAGTTATCTCTAATTTTAATCTATAAATTAAGAATTTTCTTTGTTTAATAATAAATTGATGATATTATATATTATGGACTGTTTAAAAAATTTGGTATGAAAAAAAATTCTTTATTTTGCATTAAAATTTTGTTAATTATATTTTAGAGTTTAGTAAAAAATTTTAATAAAAATTTAAATTGTATATAAATTAAAAATAGAATATATAATATTACACATTTTTAAGTATACTCTCAAAACATTAGCTGAGAATTTTAAATAATACTTAAATAAAAATTAAATTTTGTTTTATTAGAAACATACTTGTATAAATCTATCATACATCCATAACAGATGTCTAATGGACATCCATGATGGATTTATATACGACATCTACCATGGGGATAATATGGATTTCTATTAGAAATCTATACAATATCCACTGTGGAGATAGATGTCGCATGGAGTTATGGAGGTTATATGGACGTCCAATGGATGTCATGTTCCGTGTGGAGATATACGTGTGGCGATGACGTTTAGATGTTGCCCACTTATTTGTATAGATTACACGCAGGTTTTAGTGAGCCTTCTTCCTGATTATTAATTTTAATTTGGAATTTGACTGCAACTGCAAATGTTGTGTATGTCACGTTTTAAAATTCCAATTTAATCTTAATATATTTATATCCATGCTGAAGATGGACCAAAAAAATGTACATTTTTAATGCACATTAGTTAATAAAATTTAACAATAATAAGTTCGCGCACCGATACCCGCGCCTTGGCTCTTTTATCTGCCAGTTTTCCCCACTTAATTGTTCTTACCGCTCGTCACAAATTAATTCTGATACGTTCGCGCAACGACAACAATTGCATATTTGGACATGTTTCGGCTGAAGCTGATATCGAATTATTCAAGATACAATGGCGTATGCCTCATGTAATATTGAGCGAGGTCAATAAACTATCCTTGCTACGCGCGTTGGAAAGCGGGCGATACTTGAATATGAGTTTTCGCTCTTGGGATCTATACGAATTTCCTCTATTGCATAATACGAGCATTCGTGGACTGTGAAAGCCGCCTCTCAGCTGGAGAAGCCGCGATACGTGATCTTTGCGCTGCAAAGTGGCAGAAAAAATGCTGTGTCAAAAGATATTACTACATTCGACGAATGCAAATTGACCAACGTTAAACTCTATCTAAATTCGGCATTTTATCCCTACGATGATTTGAATTTAGATTTCGATAAAAATAGATTCGCCCCCTTGTTCGATATGTACTCTCGTTTTCGCAAATCTTATTACGGATGTGATAATGATGATGTGCTATTAAACATTTCAAAATTTTTACATTGCGGTCCTCTCGCGGTTATCGATTGCTCGCGACAAAACGAGTCTGTCAAAAATTCCACCGTGGAAGTGAGATTAGAGTTTGTGGCTCGGGCCAGTTGGCGACGGCACTAACCTTGTCGGGGTCGGTTCGGATCCCGTCGCGGTCGACCACGTGTCCCAGATATTTCAATTGATCGACGCAAAAACGGCACTTGGCCGGGTTGAGGCGTAGGCTTGCCTCGCGTAGTCGGCGGAAAACTTCGGTGAGTAATTGCAGGTGCTCCTCGAACGTTGTGCTTATGACGATAATATCGTCCAGGTAGACGAACACGTTTGGTTCGAGGGCTGGTCCTATGATCGTGTCTAATAGCCGTTGGTAGGTGGCCGGTGCGGAGTGTAGCCCGAAGGGCATTACCGTAAATTGATACAATCCCCGTCCTAGGATCGTGAATGCGGTGATCGGTCGACTTGCGGGTTTGAGCGGTATTTGCCAATACCCGTTTTTTAAGTTCGGTGTTGTTAAGTATCGCGCGCCCCGTAGTTTGTCGAGTGTCGCGACTACTTGCGGTAACGGGTAGGCATCTTTCTCCGTGGCATCATTGACCTTGCGGAAATCGATACAGAACCGGTACTTTCCGTCTTTCTTTTTGACGAGTACTACGGGCGAGCTCCACGCGCTTTTGGATGGTTCAATGACGCCGGCGGCCTCCATCTCGGCTACTTCCCGGTCGATGACCGCTTGCATCGCAGGGTTGCGTGGTCGGTAGCGTTGTTTGATCGGCGTCGGGTCTCGTAACCGTATCTCGTGCTGTACGCGGTCGGTCGGGCCCTGGATGTTCGCGAATTTCGTCAATCCGTGTTCGAGGAAGTTCTTCAGTCGTCTTTCTTTCGTGCCGGTTTGCGGTGTCAGTCCCCCGGTCGTTCCGTGCAGCGCGGGTGCGTTCGCTCGGGGAGTATATCGAGGCGGGGCGAGGCGGATGCCGGTGCGTGCCCAAAAATCCATGCCGATCAATATCGAGCTCTCGAGATTCGGCAGGATCGCGAAGTCGTGCTGGTACATGCGGTTCCCGATGCGGACTGGCAAGGTGATGGTGCCGGGGATCCGGGTGGTTTCGCCGTTCGCGAGTTGTACCTCTCCTTCGTGCTGATTGCGTGACCCCCTCGTTGTGCGTGGGTGGCCGTTCTGTCGTTAACGAAGAGTAGTATAGTAATGAGAGTTCTAACCCTGGTCCTCTGAGGGGGGGTGAGGGGCGAGGGGAAACCGGCGCGGGGGGTATGACGTCACGCGGGGGATTCGCGTCTTAACCGATGGGCGAGGGGTCCGCGGAGAGGGGAGAGGGGGACCGCGTCCTAACCGATGGGCGAGGGGTCCGCGGAGAGGGGGGAGGGGGACCGCGTCCTAACCGATAGGCGAGGGACCCGCTTACCTAATCGGTAGGCGAGGGGTCCGCGGAGAGGGGGGAGGGGGACCGCGTCTTAACCGATAGGCGAGGGACCCGCTAACCTAACCTAACCGGTAGGCGAGGGGTCCGCGGTGAGGGGGAGGGGGACCCGCGGCGAAACCGATAGGTGAGGGACCCGCGGGGAAGAGGGGACCCGCGTCCTAACCGATAGGCGAGGGCCCCGCGAGGAAGAGGGAACGCGATGCTGCGAGGAGGCGTAAGACAAGGATAGCGTTTGCATGCACGTTGGAGAGAGAGAGAGAGAGAGAGAGAGAGAGAGAGAGAGAGAGATAGCGCGAGGCATGCACTTGGGAGAGAGATAGCGCGAGGCATGCACTTGGGAGAGAGAGAGAGAGAGATAGCGCGAAGCATGCACGCGGATGATACGGCGTTCGCAAGGCGGTGTGAGAGAGATAGCGCGAGGCATGCACGCGTGTAGGAAAAGGATAGCGTCCGCATTGGCGTGGGAAAAGGATGACGTTCGCATGCATGTGGGAGAGAGAGAGAGAGACAGCGCGAGATAGAATTTATTGAGAAATGTATTTTTCTCTCTTAATTATTGCACAAAAAAATACTTTTTATATTCACCGTTTCTGTGGTTCTTTTGTCTCCTTCTAACTGGAGTATCACATCTCATCTACCTCATCACTTTTCTACATCTTAAGCAGAGTATGTCGAGAGAAAGATTTAAGTTTTGCAGACTGTACATATCTATTACACAGTTTTTATTCATACATAAAGGATGGGTTAAATAATTAAATTCACAGATAAATAGTAAAATAACTTATTTATTACAAGCATCGTGAAGAATATCATTTACAGCACATGTCAATAACTCGCAATCTATGAGCGATTCGCCGTTAAACATATCACTTTCACGTATCGCTTTTGCAGCGTCGCATACATTAGCGATATTATTCTGTTGTAAAACAGTTACAAATTGTTTGAATTTTTCATTAACAATATGCGTATTTTCGCATAGCCAGTAATACATATGATCTATGCATTTTTCAAAATCTAATAAATAGAATAGAGTTGGCGGTTTCATATATAAAGAATTATTGGATAATCCTATTTTTATAATATTCGAATTAGATATTTTAACCACTTCGAATGTTAAATCTCGGACCCGCAATGGGATTTCAGTCGATTGTAGAAGCTGTTCAATGTCCCCACGTTTCTGCATCAGCGATTTCCATGTTTCAAAAGGCAATATTATTTGATTGCCCCGATTATCGCCGAGAACCAATTCCACGCAAGATACAGCTCCAACGTTTATTCCAATGTCCAAATATTTGTATGACGCGGGTTAAGGCGTATCGTCTTCCGAGTATACGAACCGCACGACGAGGCTCGGATGAAATGCTAGGGAGTAAAAAAAATATTATTTATATAAATATTTAAAAGATGTAAAAAATATTTAAAAAGTATAAAAAATTTTTTAAGTTAATTAAAACTTACTTGTTACATTTCTTCTTCTTACACGGTGAAGTTTCATCAGCATCTTGAATCGGAACGTAATAATTCATGAGGCTTCCTTCAGTAGGATACATTTTATATGAACCTTTCACACAAGTGGTCGATGCAATACTGAACGTATTAAACATATTTAAAATATGTATTAGCGTTGCAAAATTGCAATGTGGTGGGGATTATTGCCGACGCGATATTTTTTTTCAATTTTTCCATTCAAGCGCCGATGTACGGCTGCTTCGCGATGACATCACCCCCAGATGTGAGATTTAGCCGAATGCACAAAAATGCAATGTAATATAAAATTTTCAAGCGCCGATGTGTGGCTGCTTCGCGACGACATCACCCCTAGATATCAGAATTCAAACGCGTGTGTCAAAACGTGACAAAATCGTGAAATATAAGGATAATCCTCATGGTTAAATTGCACTAACATACTTGGACAGCAACATGTAATTTGAAACTTTCGCGATGCATCTTGGCTGAGATGACATCATCTCTAGACGACAAAAATGCAATAATCGACATTAGTCAAAATGTACGTGACAAACCGCGAAATAAAGATTTAGTTGATACACATGATAGAAAGAGACATCAAGATAGAATATAAAATCATGGTAAAGAGGCACACCCTGTCAGTATTTTCGCCAAGAGTTCCGAGGCAAGAGCTACTAGTAAGCGCGTCTTGTTAGCAAAATTATTGACATAAATTTGGAAATATGGCGGAAAACAGTGCCGAACGAAATCTGCGCGAGCAATCTACATGGGTGAATTCGATAGAGGAGTACGTTGCGTGGGAGCAACGATGCGACGAATATATCGAATCGGCGGAAGAGCAAAGTCGAATCAAACGTCCACGATTATCGATCGGGTTTCGACAATCGCTGATTGCCCGAATCGCACGACTCGAGGGATTGAAGAACTCATTACGCAGGCGTTTTGTACACGCGGGTGCAGGATGCAGTACGCGACAACACGGATTGATTTGGCGAGAGATCGATACGGCGTTCGAGAGCCGCATATTGACTGGTGCGGTTATAAATCATAATCACATCGAGCCTCGTCAATTTTTCGAGGATGCCAAAGACATTGTGTTCGAACACGTGCAAACCGTGCTGAAAAAACACTTTAATGTGAAAGTTAATACCGTGTTCAATGGTGAATTTGTGATGGGTGATAAACGCGCAAATAAAAGTATCAATACGAGAAACTATGAACTCTTTCGCACAACCGATTTACGCGAATGGTACGTTGTCGAGCCCACTCTAGCATCGCTCGAAGAATTTCAGGAACGCGATAGCGGGTGGGCATTGTCGCGAATACTCGATTTAACTGTAAATATAAATAAATATAATCCTTTGCGCGCGGGATGTCATATAAAATTACCGCGGGCGATAATAATGAAGAGAGCGGTGATCAACGTGCAATCTAATGACAATGCGTGTTTCGCGTGGTCTGTGGTCGCCACTCTACATCCAGCTAAATTGAAAGTGGATCGGGAATCTTCGTACCCGCATTATACAACAGTGCTGAATCTCCAGGACATTGAGTTTCCAGTGACTGTGAATCAAATTAATAAATTCGAACTTTGCCAACGATATTTCAATCAATGTATATAGTATCGAGGAAAAGAACATTGTCCCGATACGTCTAAGTGAGCTGAAAAGAGACAAACACGTCAACTTGCTGTACGTGGAAGACAACAACGTTGGACATTTCGCGTGGATCAAGAATCTATCCAGGCTCGTGAGCTCGCAATTGAGCAAACATAATGGTCAAAAATATATCTGCGATCGGTACGTATATATTTAATAAAATACATTGTAGATATAATGCAACAAAAAATTAAAAATTATTTCTTTTACAGATGTTTACACTACTTTGATTCGAATGGCAAGTTACAATCACATACGGTGGACTGTCGAGAGATGAACGAGTGCGATGAGAGTGCGCTATCCGATTACCGAGCGATAAGGACAAGTGGCTCACGTTCAACAATTATAATCGGAAAGAGCGGCTTCCTTTCGTCGTGTACGGCGACTTGGAGTGTGTTTTGGAGAAGACGGAAGAAGAGAGAAACTACCAACATCATAAAGTATTTAGTACTGCTTATTATGTACATTGCTCGTACGACGATTCGTTATCGATTGCATATCATGGTTCGTCGAAGAACTAAAAAATTTAGCGCAGCGTGTAAAAAGTATTTTATCAGCTAATGTCCCCATGGTAAATTTAACATCTGATGAATGTGAAAAATTTCACAACGCGACACAATGCCATATATGTGAGAAACCATTTGTACAAGACGATACACGCGTACGCCATCATTGTCATCTGACGGGGCGATACAGAGGTCCCGCGCATTCAAATTGCAATTTAAATTATAAAGATTCTTTTTGCATTCCAATAGTTTTTCATAATTTATCCGGTTACGACGCACATTTTATTATAAAGGAAATAGCTACAGCGTTCGAAGGGGAAATTGAAATACTTCCGATAACAAAAGAAAAATATATATCGTTTACGAAAAATGTTAAACTTGGCGGAGAGAAATCACAAAATCATATTAAATTGCATTTTATCGATTCGTATAAATTTCTGACAGCTAGTCTCGATAAATTGGCATCATTCTTGAATAAAGACAAACTCAAAATTTTAAAATCTGAATTTCAAAATTTATCAAATGACAATTTCAATTTATTAACACGGAAGGGCGTCTTTCCGTACGAATATATTGACTGCGTCGACAGGTTGCAAGATACGTGTTTACCACCGCGCGAATCATTTTACAGTTCCTTGACCGGTGACACAATATCCGAGAGCGATTACGCGCACGCCGAGAACGTGTGGGAGCGGTTCTCCATTCGAACGCTGGGCGAATATAGCGACTTGTATCTCAAAATTGATGTATTGTTATTAGCAGACATTTTTGAAAATTTCCGCGAGAGTTGTATTAAAAGTTATGGGCTCGACCCCGCGTATTACTATACTCTTCCCGGATACACATGGGACGCCATGTTGAAGCATACGAATATTACATTCGAATTGCTTACGGATATCGACATGGTTTTATTCATCGAACGCGGAATACGCGGTGGTTTGAGTCAATGTTCCAACAGATACGCACATGCTAATAACAAGTATATGGAATCGTACGATCCATCGAAACCTTCATCATATCTCACGTACTTTGATGTAAATAATTTGTACGGATGGGCAATGTGTCAACCTTTGCCCTATGCAGATTTTCGATGGGTCGACGACGTATCCGATTTTGATACATCATCGATCGCGCTCGATTCGCCTATAGGCTACATCCTTGAAGTCGATCTCGAGTATCCGCAACGTGTTCACGATGCGCACACTGACCTACCGTTTTGCCCGACACGCGACAAACCACCTGGTAAGCGGCAGGATAAGCTGCTCGCAACTTTATATGATAAGAAGCGTTACGTAATACATTACCGCAACCTGCAGCAATGCACGCGACACGGACTTCGAGTTACAAAAATACATCGAATATTACAGTTTTCGCAATCTCCATGGCTTCGCAGTTATATCGAACTCAATACACAATTCCGAACACTCGCGAAAAATGATTTTGAAAAAAATTTATATAAATTAATGAATAATGCGGTATTTGGCAAAACGATGGAAAATGTGCGCAATCACGTTAATATTAAGCTCGTGACACATTGGGATAGAAGATATGGCGCAGAGGCGATGATCGCAAAACCAAATTTTCATAGTAGAAGCGTGTTTTCGGAGAATCTGATCGCCGTTGAATTGCGCAATCTCGAGGTGAAATTTAATAAACCAATCTACGTGGGTATGTGTATACTCGACATATCCAAGACATGTTTGTACGAGTTTCACCACGATTATATGGTACCTATGTATCGAGAGAAATGTAAAGTCATGTACACCGACACCGACAGTCTCATATATCACATCGAGTGTGAAGATATATATGAGAATATAAAGCGCAACGTCGACAGATTCGATACCAGCGATTATGCGGTGGACAATGTGTACGGTATACCGCTCGCGAATAAAAAGATACCGGGTTTAATGAAGGATGAAAATAATGGCGCCATCATGACCGAATTCGTCGGGCTTAGGGCAAAAATGTACGCGTTGCGAGTAGATGGTAAGAAAGACACGAAAAAAGTAAAAGGCGTCAAGAGTAACGTCGTCGCGAGAACGATAACGTTCGACGATTACACGCGGTGTTTGAACGAAGAGATTGAAATGACGCGTCAGCAGTCTTGTATAAGATCTAAATTACACGAAGTATACACCATCCGCGAGACAAAAATTGCTCTAAGTCCGTACGATGACAAGCGGTATATCGTACCCGAAACCACCGACACGCTACCGTGGGGACATTACAAAATACCGTTATAAATAAAAATCATGTATATTTATTGTAAATAAAAAATTACGTATATTTATTGTAAATAAAAATTATATGTATATTTATTGTAAATTATATGTATATTTTATAAAGCTTACAATTTTGTTTATATTTGTAAAATATTATTATGTATTATTGTTAACATATTTATAATATATTATTTTTATCTATCCAAGAGTTGTGTGTAGCATCAAATACCAGCCATTTCACATAAACCTCGTCACCCTTTTTGCGTATCACCTTTTCCACGAGATGTACGTCGGGATTAGCAACGCGTTGTAACTCGTATTCGTAAAATCCGCCGGCGATGGGATTTCCGCGCGAATCTTTGAGTACATAGGTCACGGGATTAGCTTTCTGCACTTTAACGATCTTAAACAATTTGGTGTGTAACCTTTCTTAAAGATGGTCTTGACTATACTCACGCGTACCGGATCGCCTACTTTGAATCTTGCCGGTGCCGCAATCTTTACGTTGCTGTATACCGTATTTAAAAGTTTATCGGCGATCGCGGGGGTAACATCGATAGGTCTCATACCGATAGTGCGATGTTTTCGCGCATTGTACTCTCCAACGAGCCGGGACAACGCGTCGATCCACTTGTAATTTCCATTAAGCGTAAACATTTTCCACATATTGTTCTTTAACGTTCGGTTGAATCGTTCCACGACCGAGGCTTTCATGACAGAGTACGTCGAATAATGATTAATGCTATGCTTCTTCACGAGTTTCTGTACATTTGCGTTGTAAAATTCTTTTCCTCTGTCGGTTTGAAAATTTTTCGGGCATCTTCCATCGTCTCGAATTATCTTTGCGATCGTATCCGACATCTCGTTTCCACTCTTACTCTTGAGCGCTACAGCCCACGCATACTTGCTCAACACATCGATAACTGTGAGTATGTAGTTGTAGCCTTTGTTGAATCATGCATATGGACCACCTGCTCGTCCGCCTGCCACAGATCGTCGTATCCATGTACTATGACACGTCTACGTGGGAAATTTTTTCTCGCTGGAGCATGCAATTCTTCCACGAGCAACTGTTTTTCAGAGGTCTTTTGCGACATATTTGATCGAGGCATAATTTGCAATAATGAGATAATTCCTCCACGTATATTCTTTATATATCTTTCTTCTCCTGCGCTGAATTAGATGTAGTCTGCGCGTGAGTTGCATACCGAAGCATTTTCTGCATCTCATCCATCATTATTTGCAGCGTTTGCACATTCGTCTCGAGCGTGATTATTTTTTTCTCAAGTTCTTCCAGTCTATCTTCTAAAGGCTTGACACGTATTTTCACGTACTGTTTGTTTGCGGCATCAGTATCATCTTCCGGTTGCGCTACCCGTCGTATCTTGCGCGACCTTGCGTCAAAGCCGGAGGCTGTCTGACACAGAGCGTTATCGCGCACGTAATTTCTTAGTGATCCATTCCATTGATAGTATGAGTTGTTTGATGTTCCCAACGATAATCCAAATTTATTAATCGACATTTCGATACAAACAATAATGACAGTCTGACTCGTTTCGCCGACGCATAGATTAATTTATAATAAGGCCAGCTTCGTAAAGTTCCTCGATAATTGATAATATTTCATTGTCGTGGGCACTGTTGCCGGCTTGACGCGAAGCTTCCAGCAATCGCAAGCGATCTACCAACTCGTTGGGATCATTCCAACGCACATAATCGATCTTATTATCGTTTAACGCCATAGCGCGCGGTATGTTTATACCTCTTCCAGCTTTTTTTCCAGGCGCTATTATATTTTTAATAGAGATTAATGGCGCTATTATATTTTTATACTTGTATCCCTTGTTACTTAACAATGGATTACGCATATCATTGCCATGTCTATGCGCATTTGTCGCCAGTAATATATTTTTGTATTTAATTTTATCATCGTCATTGTATATGTCACCGTCGGGTATTCTCTTGAAAATCAACTCGTAGAGACCTGGTGTTCCCACGTATCTTATTCCACCGATAATTATATTGTCATCTTTATCCACATCAAAAATTTTATCACCGAGCATCATTCCTTCGTTGCAAAATTTAACACCGTAAACATAATCCATACTGATATTTTTATCTTGACTCAAAATAGCTCCCACATATTTTTGCCCTAGTGGACCCAAATGTTCGCGCAATGTATTTTGACCCTCGGATGTTTGTAATTGATATTGAACTGACGTCACAAGCGTTTCAGGCGTAGATTCGAAAATTTCTTCCACATACGGAGACGATCTTTCGTACAATATTTGACTCGATTGTACATCTTTTATCGGAGTAGAAGCAACCACATTCGATAATTGTTTCATCCGCTTACGTTTTGATTGATTTGGAGTAGAAGTTATTAGCGAATCGTTCAATGATATATTTGACCTTGTTCGCTTTGTTCCAGACTCTTTTTTCAGATGCTTGTCTTCGAGCATACTCGATGGTTCGATTTTCGCTTCATTAGATTCCACATTGATTGTATTTTCGACAAGTTGTTTTAGAGGTTCGATAATTGGTTTAAAGTGCCTCTCCAATGCGACGTCTTCCTCCATTTGACCGGTTTTTAAAGAACGATATTTTTTGCGGATTGATTCGCTCGTTTTTACAATCTCTCTCGCAATCTTCTCACGATCGTCACTGTCAATCGTCGTCGTCATGTTGCGCTCGGACGAAAATTTTTAGACGTTGCTCGATCGATGTATCGATAGCGACTAACCACTTTATGGTATTGCAAAATCGTTAAATCCTTTTCGATATCGTCCATTAGTCTGTAAACTGTCTTTATCAATCACTACAAATCCATACTCGTGTTGCCAACATTTCTGACAGAATGCGCGAAAATCGCCGTAAGACATGTCAGTATTTACATGATCGTTGTATACATGTTTCAAGTTTGTACCATCTTGTTTAAATAAAATCAGTAAATTTGCATTGTCCCGTATAAGATGCTTGGGTATCTTGGCATACGTTTGACAAAGATAGAAACAGTCGACGCTCGAGTGTCGACCCATTGCAAAGTACTCTCTTATCGTATCTTGCTTATCGCATGCCACGTCGTCAAAGATAAAAATGGAATTCGGAAGCGCCTCGCTCGGTGGAATAACGTCACTATTATTAGAGAATGTAAAATAACCAATTTCATCGATCGATAATAGCAAATTTTCCAAATATCGATATTTCGGTTGTTGAAGTGATTTCGAGTATACGTACACATTCTCGAAATGTACACCGTGTGGACTTTCTATCAAACTTATCAACACGTTAGTCTTACCGCAATTCGAAGGACCGCAAATGATACCGCGTATAGTAGTCGGCAGCATGTTTTCATGCTTGCGTATTTCTTTCTCGGACATTACTCGTGTTTTATCGTCAAAATTTATCACTTTGATTATCGTCGCTTGTCGCGCGAACCGCATGTTTGCTCTCGCGAGTCTCAAATCAGATTTTGGAAAATGAGTCATCGGGGCCCTATTTATAGAGGTGCACCGAATCGAAACCGCTCAGTCTCAAAAATGTTTCTTCTTCTATCGGTTGACAGCGATATTCTCGAGCTTACCACCGAGCAGTTACAGATTATCCCCAAGATTGTTTTACTGCGAGACTTTGGTAGCTACGTGGAACAATTGTGGGACAAGCTTCCCGGACATATAAAAGCTGACTCAGAAGTT
This sequence comes from Formica selysi, assembly GCA_009859135.1. NCBI lineage: Eukaryota > Metazoa > Arthropoda > Insecta > Hymenoptera > Formicidae > Formica > Formica selysi. The sequence continues at coordinate 1,129,535 of WHNR01000032.1, forward strand.
CAACAGTATCGTCGATGCACGCGACATTATAATTTGCCGTGCCAACAAACACATTTCGACGGTCCAACACCGTTAATAAAAGATTGTGGCAAATGCCAGCAAAAATTATAAGAGGTAGCGGTTTGTTGAATCGTGTGATAAACGCACTTCCTATCGAATTACATATTCCAGGCTATCAGTTTTGCGGACCGGGAACTCATTTAGAAACGCGATTGGCTAGAGGCGATCGAGGTATCAATCCATTGGATGCCGCGTGTCGCGAGCACGACATAGCTTATTCTGGAAGCAACGATCTCGGTCAACGACACGTTGCGGATAATATACTCGCCACGAAAGCGCGAACACGTATTACCGCGAGAGATTCGACTATTGATGAGAAAGCAGCCGCTACAGCTGTTTGGGCGGCTATGAAAGCAAAGACAAAATTCGATATGGGGATGAAAACAAAAAAATCATCGATGAAGAAAAAGACTGCGAAAAAACGAATACTTCCTATAGCGAAGCGCGGTGGTATCTTACCCATTTTACCATTATTGGGAGTTCTCTGTTCGTTGGCTGGCGGAGCAGCGGGAATCGCGAAGGCGGTGAACGATAGCAAGGCGGCGCAACGTCAGCTCGAAGAAATGCAGCGTCATAATCGCGCCATGGAAGGTCACGGTCTTTATCTCGCTCCATACAAGCGCGGACGAGGGTTCTCAACAGCGGCCAAGAAAAAAAAACGTCAAAATAAAAATGCCTGCCGGTGTAACAACTAATGTACAATTGGAACAACTTGCAAGACGTATGCGTATACAATTTTTTAGAGGCGTTTTCATGCGCAATAATTTACCGATAAACGGTATACGGCGAAATAAGAGCGGTATCGTCAATTTGGATGACATCGATGGTTTCGGTACTCATTGGATTGCGTATGCAAAGAGGGGAGATCGTGTGGTATATTTCGATAGTTTTGGAAATCTTCGACCGCCCAAGGAATTAGTGCGATATTTTGGACAGAATGTTACAAATATAGAATACAATCACAGGGCCTATCAGAATTATAATCAAAGTATTTGTGGAAATTGTGTCTTCGATTTCTTCAAACGGTCGATGATCGATATGAATTTAAAGCTTGACAATTCTCCGTCGCGTCTCAGTATTTGTTCGACAGCTTTCCAGCATGTCACTCACGCTTACGTTGACCGGCAAGAGTAGCGTTCTTGCTGTAAGCTACTTTCCGGCTATAGATTTAAACGATGGCGATTACGAGCTTGGTTTAACCGATTTTGAAACTTATCATACGATATCGAACGTGAATTCTTGGAATAATAAATTTTATTTTGATAACGACGATAAGGAAATTACGATTCCCGAGGGATCGTACGAATTACACGCAATAAACGAATATCTCCGACGTGCAATTTTACAACATCGACGCGTAGTTGATTCCAACGATATTGTTGATGGCGAAGAACACGATGAATATCCAATAATGCTTCGCGCTAATCATAATACGCTAAAAAATAAAATCAAATGTGTCTATAGAATAAATTTTAGTAAACCGGGCAACGTTGGATCGTTGTTGGGATTCTCGTCAAATCGTATATTACAGCCTCGGAAATGGCACGAATCGGATGTACCGATAAATATTATTAGCGTAAATATTATTCGTATAGAATGCAGCGTAACCACTGGCGCGTACAGCAATGACAAGCGCGTGCACACGATACATGAATTTTCACCGAGCGTACCGCCAGGATATAAGATATCGGAAACGCCAGCACAGATCATTTATCTACCGATCGTCGCACGAAACATTACTGATTTAACGATACGCATTGTTGATCAAGAAGGACATTTGCTCGATTTTCGAGGAGAGGAAATTACCGTAAGATTGCATATACGGCGGCGGCAAAAATAAAGCGTTTGACAAATGAAATGCTTGTGTTGAACGAAAGCACGGAGCACGCGAGAGACAATATTTTTGCGAAGGACAATATTTTTGCGAGTAGGCGAGTGACTGCGGTATCGGGTGACAATAATCAGATATCTGGTTACGCTAAAAAGAAGCTCAGCGCGTTGAATCGCGAGTTTTTAAAATCATTGGGATTCGTCGTACGAAATACTTGAACGATATGATTGACATCTTGAATATCGGAGGCGAGCCGATCTTTGACGATCGTATCGTCAAGATTGAGACTCATACGTACAATCCATACGCCAACACAACGCTTGGATATAGCGACGAGATACGGATACCGATACAACATCAAGATTTGTACACGTTACCATGTGAAAGTTTTCTATACGTCGAGGGAAAGTTGAGGGTGCGTAAAGTAGATGAAGGGGCAAGAGTGGTATTGGGAAACAATTGTGTCGCGTTTATGTTTGATGAACTTCGATATGAACTCGACGGTGTGGAGATTGACCGCAACAGAAACGTTGGAATAACTTCCACGATTAAAAACTATGTCTCTCTAACAACCGAGAAAGGTAAAATCTTGGAGAATGCTGCGTGGAATATGTCGCATAATGCTGCTGAAGCTTACTTCAATTTTTGCGTGCCGCTAAACATACTATTGGGTTTTTGCGAAGATTATAAGCGAGTTGTGATCAACGCTCGTCACGAATTAATTCTGATACGTTCGCGCAACGACAACAATTGCATATTTGGACATGTTTCGGCTGAAGCTGATATCGAATTATTCAAGATACAATGGCGTATGCCTCATGTAATATTGAGCGAGGTCAATAAACTATCCTTGCTACGCGCGTTGGAAAGCGGGCGATACTTGAATATGAGTTTTCGCTCTTGGGATCTATACGAATTTCCTCTATTGCATAATACGACTAAGCATTCGTGGACTGCGAAAGCCGCCTCTCAGCTGGAGAAGCCGCGATACGTGATCTTTGCGCTGCAGACTGGCAGAAAAAATGCTGTGTCAAAAGATATTACTACATTCGACGACTGCAAATTGACCAATGTTAAACTCTATCTAAACTCGGAATTTTATCCCTACGATGATTTGAATTTAGATTTCGATAAAAATAGATTCGCCCTCTTGTTCGATATGTACTCTCGTTTTCGCAAATCTTATTACGGATGTGATAATGATGATGTGCTATTAAACATTTCAAAATTTTTACATTGCGGTCCTCTCGCGGTTATCGATTGCTCGCGACAAAACGAGTCCGTCAAAAATTCCACCGTGGACGTGAGATTAGAGTTTGAGTGCAAGGAGGATATACCAGCAAATACCACCGCCTATTGTCTCATCTTGCACGATCGCGTTGTCGAATATTGTCCATTGACCAACGTAGTTCGTAAAATTACCTAGATCAGCAAATATCCCCTCCAATGTCAAAAATATATAAAGATTGAGAATCAAAAATCCAAGTAAAATGGCAAAAGAGCCACGCGCAGTTTTTTGGGCGCTAAAATATATAAATTAAATCAAAAATTGAATTAAAAAAATTAGAGAATTTCTTTAATTACATGATTCGCGAAAGGCGGACGTTTCAGCCCTTTTTTTGGCCATCATCAGCGCAAACAATAATAAAATCAACATTAAAAACGGTATACAAAAAGAGTCTTAAACAATTAAAGCGCAAAGTTACATGATAACCGACGGTAGAAGGCGTAATCCCTCATGTCGCTCAAAAAGCAAAAACCATTCTCCATGCAGTCCATGTTCTTTCGGGGCAGAAACCTCGATTCTTTATGCATGAATCCCCGAGCATGGTGATACGTTAATAATTGTGTATAAAAGAGACGCAACGCACAAGTCGACAGTACAAATCTTTCAGCAACGCAAAATCTTAACCAAACTCACTAACTAACCACAGAGTAACTCTCTTTTATACACAATTATTAACGTATCACCATGCTCGGGGATTCATGCATAAAGAATCGAGGTTTCTGCCCCGAAAGAACATGGACTGCATGGAGAATGGTTTTTGCTTTTTGAGCGACATGAGGGATTACGCCTTCTACCATCGGTTATCATGTAACTTTGCGCTTTAATTGTTTAAGACTCTTTTTGTATACCGCTTTTAATGTTGATTTTATTATTGTTTGCGCTGATGATGGCCAAAAAAAGGGCCGAAACGTCCGCCTTTCGCGAATCATGTAATTAAAGAAATTCTCTAATTTTTTTAATTCAATTTTTGATTTAATTTATATATTTTTGCGCCCAAAAAACTGCGGCTCTTTTGCCATTTTACTTGGATTTTTGATTTTTAATCGTCTAAGAGCCTTACTTTTATATCTTTATAAAGATTGAGATTTTGACGATCGACAGCAGTCGTACATCGTTCTTGCAATCGTATAGTAATATTATCAGCATGATCGCGCCAACGTTTGTGGATCTGCAAGGATTCATTATCGGGAGAAACTTTGTCGTGAAGGAAGTAGCGATACTGAGAAATGGATTTGTTCTTTCTCACTACTTTTTTGCAAGTTCCGTACAATGGCGTGCGCATACAAAATCTGAGAGATGCCAAGCTTCATGGCTAATCGGACATCACCATGGGCTTCAATGGGAGGATGGAAACGTTCCATACAGCTTCGCCAGGCGTTTGATTACGAGAGCTGTGATGGGTGCGGCGGAAGAGGAAAATGGAGCATCTCCTATCGTGTACGTTAAAGGACACGAAAAACGAGAATGGCTGGCCGATATACTTGACGATGATGCGAGAAACGACGTTATTATTGAGACCTTGGATGCGGACTATGAAGATATCATTTCGTTAAATAAGCTAGATGTTACTAATACTATGCGCTGTGAAAAACATTTGAAAAATTGCGCTTTACAAAATGTATTTAAAATATTCAATTGGTGGACGAATCATCATAAAGATTCACCCAAACATTTTTTAGAATAAACTATTGTTAAAATATATTTTTATTCTCTTTTGTTCTTCCCTTTTCCTCTTTCTTATCCCAGTATGCGAGTATTAAATTTCAGTACGTGACGTTAGATAGCGGCGTCAGCCACCTTATCAGACTACAGATGTTACATTTCAGTACATGCACATAGACTTTAAATATTTGAATGGTGTATAAATAATTGTTTTGTCGTTCAAAGCCGTTCGATAGCCGTTCGATAGCCGTTCAAAGCCGTTCGATAGCTGTTCAAAGCCGTTCAAAAACCGTTCATAGCCGTTCGACAGCCGTTCAAAGCCGTTCGGTAGCCGTTCATAGCCGTTCGATAGCCGTTCAAAGCCGTTCGGTAGCCGTTCGATAGCCGTTCGATAGCCGTTCAATATCCGTTCAATAGCCGTTTGATAGTGGTTTACATATTATAATAATATATTATTCATATTTAAAAGACTTTAAATAGTTATCTGTGGAAACATGCTAACTTTTGTTTTCTTATCATGTGCTGAGAGTAAGCGTTCTTCGTAAGTGATTCATCCCCTACTCTAAAATGTTCGAGACAATGTCTATCCCGTTGTGTCCGTCATAAAGTGTCCGACAGTCTGACAAATTAAAAGTGTCTTAAGTGTCTAAGTGAAAATATTCAAAATGCCGTCACTAATAAACTTGGTATTGCAACGGGGTCGATGGAACGCGGCATGGTGGGCGGAGGATCTCGCAATGGGGCTGTTGAGAGCACTGTTGAATCTCGTAGTATTTCAAAGAGTAAGTAATATTTGTTTTACATTAAAATTATGTTTTATATTAAAATTATGTTTTATAATATATTAATTATTTATAATATATATTATAATTTGATTTAATTTAATTTATAGTACGACTTTACTCGTGAGATCCGGATTCCCGGTTTCATTAACATAGAACATCGACAAGATGTGCGAATGTTGCGGCGGCAAGAGCGCTATTTCCGCGAGGATGTGTGGGAGCATAACGGCCCCGACGGCCTCTATTTGGCGTTAAGACGTCTCTTCGGGCTCGAGCCCTACGAGAAAGACGTGGTGGAAGAACCGTGGGACGAGCCTCCGAGCAAGAGGTCGAAAAATTAATTGTAAGTATCTATTTTTTAAAAATTTTAAAACGTTCAAGCTAGATATTTTAATAAGACTTGTATTTTTTCTGTTTCAGATGGAGCGCCGCATTATTATTATTATCATTATTATTTTATTATTTTATTATTTTTATTTTTATATTTTTATATTTTATATATATATATATATATATTTTTAAACACACATACACACACACACACACACACACACACACACAATTATATTATATACACAATTTTTTGAATAAATATTATTATTATTATTATTATATAAAAAAAATGTTGATTATTTCTGAGCCTCCTTCTCCCACGTCCATGCATGCCTCGCGCTGTCTCTCTCTCTCCAACATGCATGCGAACGTCATCCTTTTCCCACGCCAATGCGGACGCTATCCTTTTCCTACACGCGTGCATGCCTCGCGCTATCTCTCTCACACCGCCTTGCGAACGCCGTATCATCCGCGTGCATGCTTTGCGCTATCTCTCTCTCTCTCTCTCTCTCTCTCTCTCTCTCTCTCTCTCTCTCTCCCAAGTGCATGCCTCGCGCTATCTCTCTCTCTCTCTCCCAAGTGCATGCCTCGCGCTATCTCTCTCTCTCTCTCTCTCTCCAACGTGCATGCAAACGCTATCCTTGTCTTACGCTCATATGGACGCCTCGCGCTATCCTTCTCCCACGCCTCCTCGCGGCATCGCGTTCCCTCTTCCTCGCGGATCCCTTGCCTATCGGTTTCGCCGCGATCCCCTTCTTCCCCGCGGGTCCCTCACCTATCGGTTTCGCCGCGGGTCCCCCTCCCCCTCTCCGCGGACCCCTCGCCTACCGGTTAGGTAAGCGGGTCCCTCGCCTATCGGTTAGGACGCGGTCCCCCTCCCCCCCTCTCCGCGGACCCCTCGCCCATCGGTTAGGACGCGGTCCCCCTCCCCCCTCTCCGCGGACCCCTCGCCCATCGGTTAGGACGCGATTCCCCCGCGTGACGTCATACCCCCAGCGCCGGTTTCCCCTCGCCCCTCACCCCCCCTCAGAGGACCTGGGTTAGAACTCTCATTGCTATACTACTCTTCGTTAACGACAGAACGGCCACCCACGCACAACGAGGGGGTCACGCAATCGACCAGCACGAAGGAGAGGTACAACTCGCGAACGGCGAAACCACCCGGATCCGCATCGGGAACCGCATGTACCAGCACGACTTCGCGATCCTGCCGAATCTCGAGAGCCCGATATTGATCGGCATGGATCTTTGGGCACGCACCGGCATCCGCCTTGCCCCGCCTCGATATACTCCCCGAGCGAACGCACCCGCGCTGCACGGAACGACCGGGGGACTGACACCGCAAGCCGGCACGAAAGAAAGACGACTGAAGAACTTCCTCGAACACGAATTGACGAAATTCGCGAACATCCAGGGCCTGACCGACCGCGTACAGCACGAGATACGGTTACGAGACCCGACGCCGATCAAACAACGCTACCGACCACGCAACCCTGCGATGCAAGCGGTCATCGACCGGGAAGTAGCCGAGATGGAGGCCGCCGGCGTCATTGAACCATCCAAAAGCGCGTGGAGCTTGCCCGTAGTACTCGTCAAAAAGAAAGACGGAAAGTACCGGTTCTGTATCGATTTCCGCAAGGTCAATGATGCCACGGAGAAAGATGCCTACCCGTTACCGCAAGTAGTCGCGACACTCGACAAACTACGGGGCGCGCGATACTTAACAATACTGGACTTAAAAAACGGGTATTGGCAAATACCGCTCAAACCCGCAAGTCGACCGATCACCGCATTCACGATCCCAGGACGGGGATTGTATCAATTTACGGTAATGCCCTTCGGGCTACACTCCGCACCGGCCACCTTCCAACGGCTATTAGACACGATCATAGGACCAGCCCTCGAACCAAACGTGTTCGTCTACCTGGACGATATTATCGTCATAAGCACAACGTTCGAGGAGCACCTGCAATTACTCACCGAAGTTTTCCGCCGACTACGCGAGGCAAGCCTACGCCTCAACCCGGCCAAGTGCCGTTTTTGCGTCGATCAATTGAAATATCTGGGACACGTGGTCGACCGCGACGGGATCCGAACCGACCCGACAAGGTTAGTGCCGTCGCCAACTGGCCCGAGCCACAAACCGTCAAGCAAGTCCGACAGTTTCTGGGGATGGCATCCTGGTACCGGCGGTTTATCGCGAATTTCTCGACTGTCGCCGCGCCGCTCACCCAGCTCACAAAGAAAAACGCCCGATGGGCATGGGGACCCGCAGAAGAGAACGCGTTCCGCGAACTAAAACAGATGCTCATTTCGGCCCCTGTACTCACCTGTCCGGATTTCACGCGCCGATTCGTTTTACAAACCGACGCTAGCACTAGCGGCCTCGGGGCCGTCCTGACACAATACTTCGAGGAAGGGGAGCGCGTGATCGCGTATGCGAACTGAACGCTCAACAACGCCGAGCGGAATTATAGCGCCACCGAATTAGAATGCCTCGCGGTTGTATGGGGCATCCGGCGCATGAAAGACTACCTCGAGGGGTACCCCTTTACCGTATTGACCGATCATCAGTCACTGAAGTGGCTGCAGCGTCTGGAGGCACCCACCGGGAGACTCGCCCGGTGGCTGTTCGAACTCCAACAATACGACCTCGAAGTCAAATACCGGAAGGGCACGCTCAACCGCGTAGCCGACGCCCTATCGCGTCAACCCGAGATTTGCGCCGCAACCACGCGCCGGTGCCGCTGGTATCAGCGCATCTTCCAGGAGGTCAGAGACGAACCAGACAGCCGACCGCATCACCGAAGGGAAACTGTTCCGCCACATCCTGCACAGCCTGGATTTCAAAGAGAACACAGCGGACGAGCAGTGGAAGGAATGCGTAGCGAAAGAGCAACGACCAACAGTGATGCGTAATTATCACGACGCACCAACCGCGGGCCACTTCGGAATTGCCAAGACAATCGCTCGAATCGCCGAACACCACTACTGGCCGGGAATGTTCCGGGACATCGCCGCATATGTACGTACGTGCGAGAAATGCCAAGCGCACAAAGCGGCTCAGCAACAACCAGCCGGCAGGCTCCATACAACCGATGTGCAACGACCCTGGGAGCAGGTCACCACCGACCTCGTCGGACCGTTGCCACGCTCACGACAAGGCCACACATTGCTTTATGTGATGCAAGATCGGTTCTCAAAGTGGGTGGAATTAACACCTCTCCGCCAAGCCACTGCCAAAGCAGTCACGAAAGCCATCACCGAGAGGGTAATACTCCGACACGGCCGACCAGAAACCATCCTGTCAGATAACGGCACGCAATTTACGTCGAAAGACTTCGACGAACGGCTACAAGCCTTCAACGTGCAGCACAAAACCGCACCCGCGTATGCGCCGCACTGTAATCCGGTGGAAAGAACGAACAGAACCATCAAAACGATGATCAGCGAATTCGTCGACAAGGATCATAGAGACTGGGACGAACACCTGCCCGCCTTCCAATTCGCGTTCAATACGGCAGTACACGATGCCACCGGCTACACGCCGGCATATCTGAACCACGGGCGAGAGCTCGTGCCACCGCACCGCACCGCACCAGCAACCGGAGGGCCACCACCAGACACCATCCGAGAACGGTTGGACGACGCATACAAAATCGTCCGGATTCAATTAGCGAGAGCCTTCCAGAGGCAAGAAAGATATTACAATCTCAGGCGACGCGATTGGAAGCCACGCATAGGGGACTGGGTATGGAAAAGAGACCACCCGCTGTCAAAGAAAGCCGACAATTTTAATGCGAAACTCGCGCCCAAATACATCGGGCCGCTCGAAGTTCGCCGAATCGTCTCGCCCGTCATAGTAGACCTGAGGAGCAAGCGGGGAAAATGGTACCGACACGTACACGTACAGGATCTGAAGGCTGCCAAAACCAAACAAACCGGCGAAAACAATGCCGAAAACAACAACAGCGGGGACGAAGATGACGATACCCCCACCACCGCCGGGGAAGGATAAACCGCCGAAATCACGAGCTAGCGACACAGATAGCAAGGATGAGCGAACCGAGAGACATCCTCGCCGCAATTAACGAGCTCCTGGACCACCCGCTCTTCGGGTACGATCCTCCGCTACCGGGACCGTCTCCACGACAGCCACCGCCGTCGACCGGCCCAGCCGCCCGACCGCCGAGCCGACCGCCGAAAATAGGAACGCTAATCCAGCGCTCCGACCGCGTCAATCAGCTGAAAATGGAACAGCTGATGCAGGCACCACCACCGCCGCCTGCACGCTCGCGCCGACCCGCGAGCAAGCCCGCCCGCCAGACACCGCGGGAAACCAAGGGAGAGACCAGCACAGACCAGCCGCCTCGCCTCCTGATGCCGACCGGCCCATTACCGCCGCCACCGATCCGCGTGCAAGTGGAGCCCGGCATCATTTTTGACGTGCCCCACTTCGCCGTGCACGTAGCACGGAAGTATAAGATCCGGTCACCGCAAGGCCACTGGGTCATGAGGTTCTCAAAGAACGGAGAACTTAGATACCGCCGCCGACTAAATTAAACTGCGAGCGAAGAACGCATAACACCGCGTAACCGAGTCAAATGCCTCAAATTCAGGCATATTCTACGAGGGGGGGTGATGTAACGATGCATGCCCCCATCGTTACTGCACCGTACCCGGCCGCCGATCCGCCGGAAGTCCGCCGCCCGACAAACACCGGTCGGGCAAATGCGGAGGCGCCGAGCGCCCATTTTTAAACGATAATAGAAACACGCGCTTATTAAACCGCCGTTAGGCGCGCGTAAACATCTCGAATCGACGACGCGCTCGGGTAACCGAGCCGACCTGTACCGAAAATACCCGAGCCGCGCGCGCCGCTTCGAGATATTACCGGTAGAACAATACGCGAATTACGCAGACGCGCGCGCCGGAGAATTAGTATAAATAGAGCGCGTTTCTAATTATCGAGACCAGATCTTCCGCACCGCCAGAGTCTGTAAGACGCCTGGAAACCACCTAGATCATTAACCGCTCAGAGAGAGAGAAAACGGGGTTGGGTGTACTCAGCCTCCGCCGAGAGTTTGCGGCATCTCCGAGAGCGATCCTTCCGATTCCGATTAAAACGAGGCAAACGGGAACGGGCGTACTCGTCTCCGTCGAGAGTACTCGACACCTCGCATAAATCCGACCACCTGCGTGCAACGGCGACCTTCTAGTGGTGGGGAGTTCCCTGCCATCGACGGGTGTTCTCGTCGGCCGTTGCACTCCTTAATTACACGGGGACAGACCATCCAAACGTACTACCGACCGCACTAGACACGCGTATCTAATACGGCCCGACCGCCATTACAACATCGGGACGCGCCATTAGTACGGGAGCGCTAAGTCCCGCGCCGAGGGCCGACCTGCGCCCTACCGCGACACCGATCGACAGCCGAAATCAATACCCGCGTCGAAGGACCGCCCACCGCCCACCGACGCGGCCGAAAAGGACCACCCGACAGCTAACGGCTTCTGCCGGATTTACGCTGCGCGATTAATAATCGATACGCGACCGAACACCCGAAAACGCGAATCGCGCTGCACGCAATCGCGGTGCATTGCATGCACCCACCGACATTGCGTAACCGCACACACACATTGTACATACTCGCATCTACACTTTATACGTACTCGCACACCGACATTGCGTAACCGCACACACACATTGTACATACTCGCATCTATACTTTATACGTACTCGCACACCGACATTGCGTAACCGCACACACACATTGTACACACTCACAGCTATACTTTATCCGTACGCGCATACATACATTGTCCGTTCTCACACTCGCCCCTCGTCTCGCGCGCACATACACTCACACACCTCGCACACCTATACATACACTCACGCTGTACCAACACACATTTACACGCAATAAATTACATTTTTACCAAACAACCAATCGCATTTGTGTCTCGATACCGCTTTCCCGAACCCAGGATCCCGACCGAGTTATCCGTCGCCCGCCTCGCGAAAGCGGCTTGTTACAATTATTATATATACAATAGTATTTAGAATTTTTAAAACCTCGTCTCTTCTCAAAATGAATTACAGATGACACAATGTGATAGATTATGGATCTGTTTTTTATAGCTGAACTGGCTACACTAGTTCAGAGTTTATCTTTTTCTTTCCATATTGGAAGGAGAAAGATAAGTTCTGAACTAGTGCAGTCAGTTCAGCTATAAAGAACAGACTATGTGTCTTGTATGATGAAATAAAAGTTAATAACTCATCTATTATGATTTTTTGTTCTCACAAATCAAATATTGGTATATGTATATTATTCAATAAGCAAAATGCGCTCAAATTGTGACAACAGATTTATTCAAAAGTTGTTTGCAAATTGACATCAACTGTGTCCATAGTCCGTATTAGAATTGTGATCTGTCAGCAGAGCCTGCTCATAGAATCTGATAGCAGATTGGCGGCAGAAACCGAGCAGAATCTACAGCTCCTAGCCATTTTAGATAATTATTGCGAGAAAAGGTTACATCTCACCAATCATTCCCAGACAGCACAAAACATCCTCAGGATCATCCTGAATATGTCCAGGATGGTTCAGGATATTTGTAGGATGTTTTAAGATATTATTATAAATATATTTTATGGAAATTTAATATGCATACATGATTACTTTCGGTTATGTAGGCTATTTAATATAATTTAGAAATTTTAAGTATTGTAATAAGTATTAATGTCCTATAAATGTCCACTGGATAACCCCTGGATGTCTGTAGGATATCTGCCCTGTCTATTATTGAATGTCCTTTGGATTTCCAGAGGACATATACATGTGCAATTAATTGTTAACATTAATTTCGTTTAATATTAATAATTGAATTTGATGCGCACATTTTCATATATTCAAAATTATTATTTATTTAATATTTCATGAGAAATGTTACTATGCGCAACATTCCAAAAACTTTACAAAAAATAGTATTCAACCGCTAGTTCGTTTGTTTACCGCCATGCGACGCGCGAACTCGTATTTGAGATTTGGTCATGAGAATTATATAAAGCTTGCAAAGAGCAACTAACAGGAAATTAAAAATATAATTATTTTTTATCAGTTCAATTTCTGATGCAATCCTAACATAAGGAATTCAGATATTGGATTGTTTTGAAAATATTACACGACTCAAACCCGGAAGCCAAACCTAAAATATTCATGTACAGCACGAAAACCTCAAATATTAAAGAACGTGAACTATTTTTAGTATTAGATTTTTAGTATTGGCAGTAAATAACAGAACGCAATCTTAATTTATATTTAAATTTTAGAATTTGTTCCTTGAAACGTATGAAAAATATCCCTAACATATCCTATAGAAATCCTTAAGATGTTCCACAGGATCTCCCTGGATTTTCCAGAGGCTAGTATTCGGCTATCATTTACTCTTCCTCAGGACATCCAGAGGAGATCCGATGATTAAAATGGGATATCCTCAGGATATCCTACATGTATGTCCTGGATGCCCTTTGGACGTCCTAAGGACATCCTTGTGCTGTCTGGGTTTTTATTTTCACATATATTATTATCAATAGAGTCCTGAAGTATTTATGATCATTCGCAATATTTGATTCGATTTCAGTAAATATAGTTATATTAAAGTTATGTAAGTGCAATAAAACTGAATATTACAGGTGCATATCACCGATGATTAATCAGTTAGGTTATTATTTTCCTCATAAATATAACATTTATGTAACATAGTGCTGCGTGCGCCCCTTGTGTTTCGTCTCTGGTTTTGGCGATGTGCAAGTTTTGCGTTGCCAGCGCGTGTAGAGGGGATACGTACACAGAGCGTTCTGCGCATTACACGTACACGGTTCACGCTTGTGTACGTACCCCCTCTACACGCGCTGGCAGCGGGCTCAAAACGCAAAACTTCCCAGCAAACACAGATACATAACTGTAACATTGCCATAATAAAACGGAATGTAACAAGTAATATAACGTATTTGTTACATGTAACATTCACGTTAGTTGTAATTTCCCACTCATACAAAATTGCAGTTATATAACATGAATATAACATGTTACTAAAATGTTATATGATTGTTACAGTCATGTAATAGTCCACCCAAGTAGCAAGCTGACCTCACAATGACAGTAAATTTTGGTCACAAAATGACCAATTAGACAGCCTAATTTAGGTCTCATGAGACCCGAAAATGTCTCGTCGATATGTCACATCCACGAGACGTCATTTTCTAACGTTTGTTTGACGGCAAAACTAAGACCAATTACAGTAATAATATAACACATATTAATGTGATATATATTATAGGTAAATTTAAATAATCTAATTTATAAAATTAAGGATTTTATTTATATGGAAGTTAATTTCTGTTTTGTATTTTAAGCAGATAATAACAAACGATTTTCACTTATTCGGATAGAAATTGTCCGAATAAATTAAAATCGGATATTATCTGTCCGATTTCCCAAAAAGTTCAATATCTGAATTTCCTGGTACGGGAATTGTATCAGAAATTGAACTGATAAAAATAATGACAATGTTGTTAGCCGCATTTTGCAGGCTTTATATACGCTCATGACAAAAATTTGAATACGGGTATAGATAGTGAATAGCGCGCCGCATAGCGGTAAGCAAATGAACTATAATCTCAATATTAGTTACAAAAGGACTTTATTTGGACGATCATAGGACGTCTTCAAAATTTCGTCTTTGGCTAGTCTAAGAAATGAGGTCTCTTAAACGTCAATTATTAGTCGCCGACATTATAGACCAAAAATAGACGTCATTATGTCGTCTTTTGACGTTACTCTGCTACTTGGGCTGTTACATTACATGTTATTCCTATGTTACATAGCAGTTATATTCTGGTGTTATATTGCATAAATAAAAGACAATTATACCCAAACAGCACAAGGACGTCCTTAGGACGTCCAAAGGGCATCCAGGACATATATGTAGGATATCCTGAGGATATCGTATTTTAATCCTCGGATCTCCTCTGGATGTCCTGAGGAAGAGTAAATGATAGCCGTACACTAGCCTCTGGAGAATCAAGGGAGATCCTGTGGAACATCTTAAGGATTTCTATAGGATATATTAGGGATATTTTTCATACGTTAAAAGGAACAAATTCTAAAATTTAAATATAAACTAAGGCGTTCTGTTATTTACTGCCAATACTAAAAATCTAATACTAAAAATACTTCACGTTCTTTAATATTTGAGGTTTTCGTGCTGTACATGAATATTTTAGGTTTGGCTTCCGGGTTTGAGTCGTGTAATATTTTCAAAACAATCCAATATCTGAATTCCCTATGTTGGGATTGCATCAGAAATTGAACTGATAAAAAATAATTATATTTTTAATTTCCTGTTAGTTGTTCTTTGCAAGCTTTATATAATTCTCATGACCAAATCTCAAATACGAGTTCGCGCGTCGCATAACGGTAAACAAACGAACTAGCGGTTGAATACTATTTTTTGTAAAGTTTTTGGAATGTTGCGCATAGTAACATTTCTCATGAAATATTAAATAAATAATAATTTTGAATATATGAAAATGTGCGCATCAAATTCAATTATTAATATTAAACGAAACAATTAATTGCACATGTATATGTCCTCTGGAAATCCAAAGGACATTCAATATAATAGACAGGGCAGGTATCCTACAGACATCCAGGGGTTACCCAGTGGACATTTATAGGACATTAATACTTACCACAATACTTAAAATTTCTAAATTATATTAAATAACCGAAAGTAATCATGTATGCATATTAAATTTTCATAAAATATATTTATAATAATATCTTAAAACATCCTACAAATATCCTGAACCATCCTGGACATATTCAGGATGATTCTGAGGACGTTTTGTGCTGTCTGGGTATAATCCCAATATAAATTAGGTATAACAATTGTTACATTACGTGTTATTCCCATGTTATATAGCAGTTATATTCTGGTGTTATATTGCATAAATAAGAGAGAGCTATATAATCCCAATATAAATTAGGTATAACAACCGTTATATTATATGTTATTCCCATGTTATATAGTAGTTATATTCTGTGTTTGCTGGGTTGTATCCAAAGAGGATTAGATAGAGTGGAAGGTAAGCGTATACAGCGATCAATGCCATCTACCGAGTCTGATGCCCAATTACTTAGCTTCTTCTTGTTCAAATTCGATCGCAACTATTAAAATTTATTATGTAACACATTTCACTTTGATCAAAAAGTGACATTGATTGCATGAAATGAGTGCTTCCATCAATACGAATTGTATATCGCGTAATATCGGGAATGGGAGATATACATTTAGGGCGTCAGACTCACGAGAGGGCACTGAAACTGTATACGCAAAAATACATTACGCTCTTATGGGACCTTCCACTCTATCTAATTCTCTTTACTTGCATCTATAGGTGAGCCACGGACGCAACAATATGTTGTACCGTATTATACCCATAGACATAGTATATCTAGACCGAGCGTTTGCCTTTATTTAAAGAGTGGGGGTAAAGATGCACGTAGAAAAGGACATACTCTGTTTCGTGCCCCTTGCGTTCTCTCTCGCTCGCACATAGCATAGCGCTCTCTTTCGTCATGCTACGTGCGAGCGAGAGAGAACGCAAGAGGCACGAAACAGAGTATGTCCTTTTCTACGTGCACCTCGGCTCCCACTCCTCAACACTCGGTCTAGATATACTATGTCTATGATTATACCCAACATAGCAAACGATTGGTTCAACTCAATTTAATTAATTAATTAATAATAACAATAATAATAATAATATATGTATATTGTTGAAATAAATTTAATTTCTAAATTCGAAATGTAATTTATATGGGAATTAAACCCTTACTTTGTGCTTCAAGCAAACAGTAAAAGAATAATTTTCCATTTATCCTGCCGAATCAGTTTATATTTTATAATTATATTATAAAAAAAATATTTATATTTTATAATATTTTTAATCTCCTATCGAGCTTGTATTAGATATCAGAAATTAAACTGATAGAAACAGCTACTACACTTTTGATTTTGTATTAATAGCTGTGCCTTGCACACTTTATATCCATTTCTAACAGATGAAATTTGAATACGGGAAAGTATGTCGCAATAATGGGAAGCGAAGGAACTATCGAATCAAATATTAGAAGTCTTTAAATATCGATCACTATTCCATTTAAATGACTAGAAAATGATGATCCTGTTCGGTTTCTCCCGCCAATTTGTAGACTTAATTGATAATAACAATTGTACAAAATTTGTAGCTTTTTTTGTTGACAATAATTTATAGCAGGCACTTGTTCAAACAGACTTGGGGATAAATTATTATATATAATCACAGTATTATAATATATTCGAACTTTCGTATATTCTTAGCACATCTCGATCAAACAAATTTTTTATTCATAACACTTTCCCTCAGTCTTCATTCTATTTCAATAGCATATGTACAGAATGAAAATGTCGTTATTATCACACTATTTTTATTTCATGTGTGCATGGTCAAATAAATAACATTGAAAAAGATCGTCCTAAAAATATGAAGATTAAAAATGCTAAAAATACAGAAGTGCTAAGAATAGGTAGATTTAACTCTCCGCAAAGTTTATTTCCAATTGAAAAATAAGAATCGATGAAAAAGCGAGACGATTTCATAAATGTGACCGAAAAGACAAAAATTGATCGGCTCAATGTGAGACGATAATCATTGATGCAAGTCCATTATGATTAAAACATCAAATTAAAACATAGATCTTCTATTTTCTATTCTAAATAATATAACAATTAACGCATACGTTGTAATGCCCTACATTAACATGCTCCCGTAAAAGCATAATCATTCCTCTCTTGTTAATTATTATCAAATAATGTAAAAGTTTAAGAAGACATTTGAAAAATTAAGTTTCTGAACTTTTTGTGTTGGCCGAGTTGTATTAATTTTCATCTCTCG
>WHNR01000032.1:1152500-1289903 GCA_009859135.1 Formica selysi
AATTTGACGTCAAATCATGTCAAGCTTTGCTCGGTTTTTGCCATCAATTTGCTGTCAGGTTATGTCAGCAAACTTTGTCACCAAAACACAAGCTTAATGCGGACACAGATGGCACTGGATTTGTTACCAAGTTTTGAGCGAATTTGATGCCAATTTGGCAACGATTTGTTATCAAATTGCTTACTGGGATTGTAAAATATCTATTTTTATCAGTTCAATTTTTGACACGATTCCCATACAGGGAATTCGGATATTGAACTGATTTTTGGAAAATTGGACAAATAATTGTTCGATTTTCACTTATTCGGACAATTTCTGTCCGAAAAAATCTTTATTATAATAAATTAAATTATTTAAATTTAACTATATGTTTTAACATATTAATATATGTTATTATTATATATTAATAATACTGTAATTGGTCTTATTTTTACCGTTAAAAGAACATGAGAAAATGATTTTCTGTGGATGTAACATATGACGTCATTTTCGGGTCTCATGAGAGCTAACTTAGGATGTCTAATTGGCCATTTCGTGACCAAAATTCATCGTCACTTTGCTATTTAGGATTGAGATTTTAAATCCATTTAAATGTTGTGTGTCATTTTATATAAATGGCTAAAAGCTGCAGATTTTGTTCAGTTTTTGCTGCCAATCTGGCGTCAGATTGCCCTGCGCAGATCTTGCTCGATTTCTGCCGCCAATTTGACGTAAAGTCATGTCAGCAAGCTTTGCTCGGTTTTTGCCATCAATTTGCTTTCAGGTTATGTTCACAGGCTTTGCTGACAAAACATGAGCTTATTGCGGACACAAATGGTACCGGATTTGTTACCAAGTTTTGACCGAATTTGATGCCAATTTGGCGACAATTTGCTATCAAATTGCTATCTGGGGCGTTAAAGTCTTCTCAAAGTCAGTTGGAATTTTTTAAATGAAAAGTCCTACTTTTTTATTACATGTTTTTATAGCTAACATCAAGACGTTTCAAAATGATATAAATAAATGCTTTTTGATCAAGAACTCCCTGAGTTATAAGTCTTCATAGTTTGAGTACCGCCGATATTAGCAGTATCTAAGGTGTACCTATTGAGATTGCCTGGTGGGATTTACACTTCTTTTGTGTGTGTGTGTGTGTGCGCGCAACATTATTTTTAAAAAATTATTACTTTGAAGATTCTGTGCAAGAGGCATCTGTTGGTTGTATATGGCCGGACTAGTTGAGAACAAGTCAGATGTGACATTTTCCACAGATCTACTCTTCGGGACGGGCGACAAAGATTGAACGATGGTCGGCGGTATAGCAGATCTGGTTTTACAGAGTAATGGATGTTGTGATGACACAGACGCAGTTATGGATGGTAATGGTAGACTCAGACTAGGTCCACGAGCCTGTAGGTGACGCTGGGCATGCTCCACTAATCGTTCCGTCACAGATTTATGTGGATGTAATCCTCTCTCAGGATGCCAGAACTTACACTTATTGCCATATGTGCATTTCTAAAAAGCAGACATTTAATTTAATCTAATTTAGGAAGCCTATATGTATAAAGAAAATTTCTTGTACATAATATATTAGGTGTACAAATAAGTTTCCGCCGTTTGACAAAAGTTGGCGCCACCAGTAAGTTATGGTTAAAATTGTCAGATGTAAAACGTCCTTATCGTAAGATTGGACATCAGTCAATAACATAACCTTAAAATATTAGTGATTTTTTATCAGTATAATATATTCTTTTGTGTGCGAAAATGTCGAGTTTTGAGCCGAATAAGCGTCATTTGCGGGAACTTTTGATTTACTTCTTCAATTTGAAGAAATCTGCAGCTGAGGCGTATCGATTGCTTGTAGAAGCATATGATGAGGCTGCCTTAAATGAGAGAAGTTGTCGTGAGTGGTTTCAAAAGAGTTTAAGAATGGTGAATTTGACATCGAAGACAAAGAACGTAGCGGAAGACCGAAAGTGTATGAAGACGCGGAATTGAAAGCATTATTGGATCAAGATTCGTGCCAAACGCAAGAAGAACTTGCACTTACATTGGGAGTGACTCAACAAGCAATTTCACATCGGTTGAAATCATTGGGATTGATTGAAAAACAAGGAAATTGGGATCCATATGAACTGACGCCGAGAAACGTTGAACGCCGATTGTTCACATGTGAAATGCTGCTTGCCAGGCATAAACGAAAGGGTTTTCTGCACCGTATAGTCACTGGTGATGAAAAATGGATCCACTATGATAATCCAAAAAGGAAGAAATCATGGGGACCACCTGGCCATGCTTCAACATCTACAGCTAAGCCAAATATTCATGGAAAAAAACTCTTGTTATGCATTTGGTGGGATCAGCTTGGTGTCGTGTATTATGAGTTGCTCAAACTGAACGAAACCATTACTGGGGCTGTCTACCGAACACAATTGATGAGATTGAGTCGAGCATGCAAGGAAAAGCGCGCCCACTACTCCAGACACGGCAAAGTTATTCTCCTGCATGATAATGCTCGTCTACATGTTGCGGCACCGGTCAAAACCTATTTGGAAACACTCAATTGGGAAGTTTTACCCCACCCGCCGTATTCACCAGACATTGCTCCTTCTGATTTCCACATGTTTAGATCGATGGCGCATGACCTGTCTGAGCAACACTTCACATCATATGAAGATACCAAAAATTGAGTCGATTCGTGGATAGCCTCAAAAGATGAAGCATTCTTCCGACGCGGTATCCGTATGCTGCCAGAAAGATGGGAAAAAGTAGTGGCAAGCGATGGACAATACTTCAAATAAAACATTAGGTTCCGTTCTTTCACAATAAATGCCCAAATTTTGATAAAAAACGGCGGAAACTTATTTGTACACCTAATATATATGCTTTAATTTAAGAATTTTAAGTTTAAAATTTAACATTTTTAAAAATGTAATGGAAATGAATAAAAAAAGGAAAAAGAAATTACCTTAGCATAAGGACATGGAGGTGCTGGGTCAACTTTCTTGGGAGCGATCCTGAGAAAGTTCTCCAGCGTAGGTCCACTCCTACCCAGCGGATCGTCCGGTGGCATGAATCGGTCATTTACAAAACTGTACATTAGGATTTTCCCTTCAACGACCCTTCTGAACTCAGGGTTCTCCTGTGCTAGGTCCCGGTAATTATCATTGCTGACAACAATGCCATCGACTTCAGCGGCTAGCTTCAAGATGTACCGATCATCATAACATACCATACGTTTTCCCCCTACCAATCTGCGAACATTTGTACAATGACATGATATAGAAATCTTAACATTACAAAATTACAATATTACAAAAAATTTTATCAATCTTATTAAGAGAGAGATTTATTTTAAAATAACATATTTGTCTATTTACATGCAGATAGATTCAAAATATAACATGTAATCAATTAAACCATGTAATTCTTTTTTTTTCTGGCAGCGATATACTGAGAAAGACGTTTATAAAGAAAAAAAAGCAGAGAATGTGTATAGGATGGGAGATTCTTGAGACGATTTAAGTCGGCGCAGATAAATTAAAATGGGGCCGGTTATTCCAGTTTTGGATTATATTAATTAATAGCAAAGCATGTCCAGATGCTGAAATGAGAGATATTCTTATTTTTTCCTCAATGATTTAATTAAATCTTGATTTTTCACTTTTAATTGTCGCAATTTCTTCTTTATAATTAAGAAACATATCTTTTTTATTTATATGACTTACATATAAATTATATATTTAAACGAATATAATTTATATAATTTATTTATTTATTTTCTTAAAAATATATATTTTCAAACTTGATTTATATACAATGATTAAATTAAATTAAGATACACAAATATTTGAAAAGCTTGTTTTGTACAAAAAGTACAACCTTTAATAGTTATTTTATTTGTTAATAACTTTTGTATAAACAATGAGCGACAGCTTTTGGGGGTTATTTAGAGTGATGACTTCGAAAACATTCTGTCAAGAACAAGTTTATTGGGGCTGGGACCTATTTTGCATATATTTATCATTATTTAATCTATAGAGATTGATAATTCGAACAAAGTAATTTGTTAAGATAAAAAAATATTAAAAAATGTGTGACGTTGCTGAGCAATTAGACTACATCAACCCTCTGAATCAAACAAATTTCATGCGATTATCGCACCAACCTAGAGGGTGTGAACACCAGTAAACGATCTCTCTCGAGCTCGCTCAAAATTTCCTGGTCGACAACCGGATTATCGGGTCTAAAGGCTTCTTTCCGCCATTTGGGAACAAAGACAGTGATCTCTTTGTGGCCCCTGGCACGGAACCAGTCGACACAGATTTTGATGCCACGACAGGAAAATATCTCCTTGTTGCCGTGACTCATAGCGACATTGCTGCCATCGATGACGATAGATCTCAAATCCGTCGATAAGATTCCATTCGTTACTGTTGTCGAAATCAAAATCGATCCTTCGCTTTCGTCTGTGTCCGCTTCAGTGTCTAGCAAGTTATCAGTTTCCTCGGGACCATCAATGAATTTCGGAGAACAAGTTGCTCCGAGCTTGATCAGCTCGGCTAATAATTCGTTTTGACCAGGATCCGGACCTAGCTTCTGCAAAGCTGCTTGTACCAATCTCTCGGTGTAACCCAGTTTCAGGGCGAACTCTACGCGAGCGGTGTAACCTAGATAGATATATTTTTTATGTTATCAATATAAAACTTTTTTTTCGTATCATCTTTTTTATTTTTTTTCGAACTTTTATATAGATGAGACATTTATACAGGGTGGCACCAAACGTTCCAGCCAGACTTTGAGATCTTATAGGAAATTTAATTCTGAACAAAAAATTTCCTATAAACATGGGTCGAAAAATGCTTTCTTAAGAAGTTCAAAACCTCTGAAATCGTGATTATTTTACACATTTTTCCAAATATCGAAAATGTGCGTCTTTTAAAAGTACCGAAACAAAAGTTGTAGAAAATTAAATTATCTTTCAAATGAGATCAAAATGATAGTTGTACGTTCCATAGATTTTGATATAACCAGTTTCAAACGTACAAAAAGTGCTTTTGTTACTTATTGTTAGATGCGCATACGACTTTTGATCGATTAAAGTTGAATCAGGAGGAAATCTATAAAGCGACTAGATCGGTCATTACTCGATACTGAAAGTGTATTGGAGCTAGGGGGGGACATTTTGACAACAGTTAGTTTTTTCACATCTTTATTCATTTTCTACTATTACGTGCTATTTTAGTTTAAAAAAATTTATTTTATTTTCATAAAAGAAAAAGATCTTTATTTTTTATTTTTATCGTTTTTTCAAGAAATTTATTAAGTTTTTGAGCTATAACTTCTTAAGGAAGCATTTTTCGACCCATGTTTATAGGAAATGTTTTGTTCAGAATTAAATTTCCTATAAGATCTCAAAGTCTGGCTGGAACGTTCGGGGCCACCCTGTATAGATGAACTTTTATATGAATGAGAAGTATATTGAGCGCGAGTGACTGAAGTAGAAATTAGAAGCCTGCAAATTTGCTTGTCAAACACAAATGCTTTTATCAATAAGACTCCATACTTCACTCATCTATATATGTTCTAATAGCGCTCTACATTTGTTTTAAATTATTTTTTATATCTTCTTTGCTCGCATTTATATCTTTCTCAAATTTTTTTCTGCTTATTATTAAATTATATTAATTATAATGATTTCAGAATTTCAGAAAAAAAAACAGAGAAGTTCTTACCAGGGTTTTGTGTGGATGAAGGTCCATCCATAGTGACGTATTCTGCAAACTCAGCTGCTAGAGTATCAGATGCCGTGCGAGAGATATCAGCATGCACTGCGGAGGATACCTGCGATTCTGAACCTCTTGCAATTGCCGTCGTCGTCATCATCGTCGTCGTTGTTGTCGTCATTGTCGTCGTTAAGTCCTCAGCTTCATAATCGCTGTCATATGAGGAATCTTCAGCGTCTGGCATACTGCTTGCATTCAATACTGTGCAGTCTATGTATCTCTGCAACAAATACGATTGTTTACATTAGTAGAATTAGCATAGTCATGATAAAAAGATTAAAAAAATAAAGAAAGAAAATTTTGAAATATATTAGACAATTTTAAATAGTTTTTTTTTTTTTTACATTTTATTAGTATGAAGAACGTAGTTCTTTTTACATTTTATAAGGCAACAGTCTTTAAAAAAACAGTCTGTAAAAAATAATAAATGAAAAAGATACAGAAACAGAAATTAAAGCAATGAGCGGATTGCCCTAATCATTATTTTAAATTAAAAATGACAGCCTTATATTTGCTCGAGAATATTTTTAAGTGTAATTGATCAATTCGCTTATTGCTTAAATTTTATACATTTTTATATGTCGTCATAGAAGTGTAAACAACTATCCGAAACTAATCTTCCTTGAAATATATTTGTTAAACACAGTATTTATATATGAGGCACAATGGACTTTGTCTGCGTGCCGTAGGTGGGGCTTCGCTGAGGACCGCCCTCCGTTCTTAGCATTATTATTATATTTATATATGTTAAACACAAAAATCTAAGAAACACGTATTTTTTATATGTGCGCAATTTGAGATTTAAAGGGTGAAACAACTCTCCAAAGTTAACACCAGGATTGGGTAAGTTAATTCTAAAAAAAATTAAATTGAGTTTTTAAAATTAATGTCCTAAAAATTAACTAAGTTTACATTAAAAATTACTTAAACAAAAATTAACTCAGTTAAAGTTATGTTAAAAAACTATTAACTTATTAAAAAAGTTAAAAGTTAATTATGCAAAACTACGTTTTTTACATAATTAATTTTTTAATTGTACATTTTAAATTAAACTTTTTAAATTCAGATAATGTAATAAAAAATGATAAAAGTCTTTTATAAGAGAGATAATGTATTTTTCCTTACATAATAATTAATAACATACATTATTTAAATATACTAGTTGTGTAATAGAGATATCATAGCGTTTAAAAACAAAACGGTTAATAAGGACTTCGGTTAAGAGGACTTTCCTGTTTAATTTGAAGTTTAGTTGCTCTACCTGCACACGTGCGTTTTATCTTTATGTTTAATTGTTAGATACTCCAACAATAAATTAAAACAATTTAAAAATATTTATTGAATTTTAATAAAAGTGTCATCTCAAAATTATGGTCCGTCATTTTTCCTCTTAAGTCATCATATACTAAACCAGTTTTTGAGAAAAACTATCTCTAAAAAAATCTGAAATTATTTCGTTAAAAATATTCAACAATTTTTTGTTTATATTTATATTTATTCTATTTATATATTATATTTTATTATATTTTTACATTATATTTTATTTTATTATATTTTGCTTCCTCATAGAGGAAGCTTTGTTTTCGTGACAAAATTTTTTTTCGGGTTTTCTACGCCAATGTGTTTAGAATGTTCCAAAACGTCGAAAAATCATATTCCTAAAAAATGTCTGTATGTATGTATGTATGTATGTATGTATATATGTATATATGTATGTATGTATGTGTGTATGTGTGTATGATGTATGTATGCAATATATTGTACAACCTCTAATTTCCGCAATTTTTGAGATATCGGATTAAATTTTTTTTACATGGATAAAGTATCATTCAAGGATGGTTGGTATGGAATTTGGTGAGAATCGATGAAAAGGTTCCTTTTTTATAAAATTTTGAATTTTTTGAGAAATGTCTGTATACGCTGTAACTTTCGGAAAATTTGAGATATCGGATTAAATTTTTTTAGATGGATAAAGTATTATTAAAGAATGGTTGCTACTGAATTTGGTGAATATCGGTGAAAGGGTTTATTTTTTATAAAATTTTGAATTTTTTGAGAAATGTCTGTACACGCCGTAACTTTCGGAAAATTTGAGATATCGGATTAATTTTTTTTACATGGATAGAGTATTATTAAAGGATGGTTGGTACTGAATTTGGTGAGTATCGGTGAAAGGGTTCATTTTTCTGAGAAATGTCTGTACACGCTGTAACTTTTAGAAAATTTGAGATATCTCACAAAGCTTCCTCTATGAGGAAGAAAAAATTGAAAAATCCGCATGCTTAAAGCAGCTTAAGCTTTGTAAGATAAAATGATGAGGAAGCAATGTGCAAGTTTCTAATTTGCACAACTCTACTTGTTTTATTTCATATGTATATTTAAACATGGATGTATGTATAAGATGTGTGCGTGTACATTCTCGCATATATTTCACGTATTAAAGTTTCTTGCATATTTATATATTTTTTATTAAAAAGACATTACATATTATATCTTTAGGCCGCTTCTCTTTTCTCTTTTCTCGAAAATTCACTATCCACCACTGGCTACATGTATTCACGTTTGCGCGTAATTTCTTTAGAGACGCACCTGTGCGTGCTTCCTGCCTGCGTGGAGAGATATACATATATCTACTGAGTCAGATATATAGCGTGTTAAAAAAAGGGTCACATATTTTGAGAGCAAGTATTGATCAAAACAAGAAAAAAAAAAGTTTTTTTAATTTGCTTTGGTATAAGTTTGTTTTATGCAGCTTAAAGTTTGAGAAATTTTCCTTCAACAAATATATCCCAAAACGTTAGATATGTGTATATTGTGCATTTATAATAGTTAAATAGAAAATAATTCTATTTTAGCTATACGCTCTACTATTTTAATTATATATCGCGATTTATTACATATAATTATGCTTAATATTGGAAATAATAAAATAAAAAAATTTTATAATATAAATTTTTATTTAGTTGGCACAATTTTTCGATGTCGTTATTTTTCTAGGAAATTAAAACAAATATTTCGTATAACAGTTTTTTTAGTTAAGATGTTTTTATTTAAATAATAATAAAAGAAATAAAAGTTATAGATTTTTATTCATTTGGTGCAATTTTTTGATATCATTATTTTTCTAAATATAATATACTGGACTGCTAACAGCAGTGTGTGCGTGCGTGCGTGCGTGTGTGTGTGTGTCGGTGTGTGTGTGGTGTGTCGGTGTGTGTGTGTGTCAGTGTGTGTCAGTGTGTGTGTGTGTCTGTGTGTGTGTGACAGGTGAAACCAGGACAATCATTTACAATTGGGCAAAATATACATATATAATATATATATATATATATTTCTTATAACAATTATTTATTAATTATATACAAATACTTATAATTATATTATTTATTTAGAATAATTAAATATGTATATATTTACAATAATAGGCTCTGATAATAAATATAATTTGAAGAAGACGAGCTAATTACGAGCCTCGCGCAGTAGGCTGAGCGCAAATTCTTGTTAAATTTTTTTGGTTTATTATTTAAACGAACGTACGTTTCGGTCCTATGTTTCGGACCATCTTCAGCATAGATTAAACGCGTTTGAGTATCTGTCAGACACTTAGCATCTCTCCCGACGGACGATCGCAATTCCGCCTCTTTCCGGTGCCATTCGTAAAGGGCAAAAGTGTATGGTTTCGGATCGAAACACCGTTGTAATTATGCGTACCAATCCATCGGACGAGATACCGCGAGTCCCCGAAGGCAAGGCACGACTGAAACCATACACTTTTGCCCTTTACGAATGGCACCGGAAAGAGGCGAAATTGCGCTCGTCCGTCGGGAGAGATGCTGAGTGTCTGACAGATACTCAAACGCGTTTAATCTATGCTGAAGATGGTCCGAAACATAGGACCGAAACGTACGTTCGTTTAAATAATAAACCAAAAAAATGTAACAAGAATTTGCGCTCAGCCTACTGCGCGAGGCTCTTAATTAGCCCGTCTTCTTCAAATTATATGTATATATTTATTTAATAATTATTATTTATTTATAACAATTAAATAAAATATACACGTATTTTATTATATATATGTATGTATATACATATGTATATACAAGGTGGACCATTTTAATCAATCCACGCGAATATTTTGAAAACTGAGTCCGATAGACAAAAATGTTTCAGACAAAAGTTGCATGGTTTCGAGAGGACCACATGATAAAAATATGGACTTGATCTTGAATGACCTTTTCAAGGTGAGGTCAATGTGATCGCTTTTCTTAAAAGGAAGCCTCCATTTTTTATTACATATTCATGTAGCAAAAATGTCAAGGTTATAATAATTTTTAAACGAAAAGCGATTATATTTTACGAATGACAGGGCTGAGATTTCGCGCGCTCAGGCACGGCGGAATAATAAGCGAAAAAAGTGCTCTATGAATGGAGCGCCTTTTTTATGATATTATGATTATCGTATAAATTTACAATAGTATTGTCATTATATGTTTTCCCGTTTCTCTATGCATTGCATTAGTACATTTTTTTACGAATAATGGTTGTAAGAACTAAAGGCATCTCAAAAATGATTCAAGTAAAAATTTGCGACATGTTTCAACTTCAGTTGTCAAAGTGGTCGATCAATGTTATCATGAAGGTGTCTACTACGCTATACTATGCGAGACAAATAAATTGTAATAGAATTAGGTTTGACATTTATTTATTTTGTATTTTGGAATATTTTGGAATGTTTGCAATGAAATACAAATAGTTGTATTTCAATTAGGTATTGCTCGACCACTTTGACAACCACTTTGAAACATGTCGCAAATTTTTACTTGAATCATTTTTGAGAAGTCTAGTTCTTACATCCATTATTCGTAAAAAGAATGTACTAATGCAATGCGTAGAAAAGTGGGAAAACATATAATGACAATGCTATTGTAAATTTATACGATAATCATAATATCATAAAAAAGGCGCCCCAAAGCACTTTTTTCACTTGTTATTTCGCCGTGCCTGAGCGCGCGAAATCTCAGCCCTGTCATTCGTAAAATATAATCGCTTCCCGTTTAAAAACTATTATAATCTCGACATTTTTGTATTAGGATTTTCGTCTTGAAGTGATTTAAGGAATCTGCTATTAAGAGAAAATACGGTAGTTTTAGGACACCCTGTATATACACTTAGTATTTTTAGTTTATTTTTACTTTTTAAAATGTTTTAAACGTATACGTTTAAAAAATGAATGAATGACGTTTAAATGACATGAATCGATCGAATATCGAATTCATATCGATATACTGCCCAATTGTAAATGACTGCCCTGACTTCACATGTTCTTATATAAAAAAAGGTAAAAAAAGGCGCCAAGTACACGCGTCAGTTGTGAAAAACTGTTATATGTATTTATACAATAGTGTTACTTTAATTTAATCTGCACAAAATAGTATTATTTTAAATTATTGAAAATAAAAACTTATAAAAATATTTTAACCAAAAAAGTTGTACAAATATATCTTACAAAAATAATGATATAAAAAATTGCATCAACCAAAAATAAAAAATTATACAAATTTTTTAACCGGAAACAGTTGTACAAAATAGCTATTTTAATTTTTTAATAAAAATAATGATATTAAAAAATTGCGCTAATTCTAAATAAAAATTTGTTATATAAATAAAATTTATTGATTTCCAATATCAAAAGAAAAAAATATATCCAATAATACGAAACACAAAATACATAAAATAAAAAATTAATAGAAAAATTAAAACTTAGAAATTAATACAAAATTAATACTTAAAAATTAATACAAAAAATTAAAAATTTATACAAAAATTAAAAATTAATACAAATAAAAAAAAACAAAAAATTTTAATTAAAAAAACTTAGCGCTGCTAACTTTCAAAGTATACAGGGTAACCCATCGAAAACGAAACAGGCATGTTTTTGGTATTTAACCTCATTTGTTCGAAAAACGCTTGGACAGGTCAACTTTATTTGCAAGGGAGACATGTTAATTGGCTATTTCCGTTTACCTAACTTCAACCCCAAGAGGGAGGTTAATCTCACGCTAAAAATTTTGCCAAAAAATACGCCTGTTTCGTTTGTGGTGGGCCATCTTGTATATTAAAACATCAAATAATATATTTAATTTAGTTACATCAATAACTGCAATGTATTTAAAAAATACATTATTTATAAATGTATTAAAGAATACATTAATTTTAGCATATTGTTTAGTTTAGCAGCGCCAAGTTTTTTTAATTAAAATTTTTTATCTTTTTTATTTGCATTAATTTTTAATTTTTGTATAAATTTTTAATTTTTGTATAAATTTTTAATTTTTTATATTAATTTTTAAGTTTTAATTTTTCTATTAATTTTTTATTTTATATATTTTGTGTTTTGTATTATTGGATATATTTTTTCCTTCAATATTGGAAATCAATAACTTTTATTTATATAACATAAATTTTTATTTAGTATTAGCGCAATTTTTTAATATCATTATTTTTATTAAGAAATTAAAACAGCTATTTTGTACAACTGTTTCCGGTTAAAAAATTTCTATAATTTTTTATTTTCAGTTGGCGCAATTTTTTATATCATTATTTTTGTAAGATATATTTGTACAACTTTTTTGTCAAAATATTTTTATAAGTTTTTATTTTCAATAATTTAAAATAACACTTTTATGCAGATTAAATTAAAATAACACTATTTTATAAATACATATAACAGTTTTTCACAACTGACGCGTGTACTGGCCGCCTTTTTTTTACCTTTTTTAAAAAAGGTAAGTTTTTAAGGATTATATCATTTCTTTTTACTATATATTATTTTAATAACATGTAAAGCAATCAAGTTTCTAATAGGCTTAATCAACAGCTTGAGTTTGTATTATCAAAAGTATTTTAAAAGTAATAAAATAAAGTTAGAAATTGGCAATTGGAGCCAGCGTCCTATGTAGAGCGCAAATAAATCAATCAATAATATTGTAAAAGTATTTTAACAGAAAAGTGTTTTTATTTTAACTCTATATGTTCTATAAATAATATAGATTTATTAATATTATAAAATAATATTATAAAGTTTAATCAACAAAAATTCTGCAGAAAATATGGAAGATGAAGAGATTGAAAGTACATTAGAACAAAGTGAGGATAAATTAGACAGCAATGAAGAAGCTGATCCGCAACAGGAGTCTTAAGATGCGAGAATATATCTGATATGGAAGAACAGGATGATTATAATATGAATATAAACAACAGGAAAATAAAGGAAAAATAAATATAATGCATAGAAAAAAAGGCATTAATACTCCAATGCGTATTAAAATATTATTATAATTAAAATATTAATTTAATGCATAACAAAACTAGTGTATAAAGTAAAAATATAATGCGTAAAAAAAATTGGCATTAATAGTCCAGTGTATAGAAATTAATGCAAAATATTTCAGTGCGTAGAAAAGTAACAGATATTAATGTAAAATATTCTAGTGCGTAAAAAAAAAACATTTTAATAAATATTCCAATGTATCGAAAAAAAACAAATATTATATTTATTGTTTGAAATTTTAATGTAAAATACTCCACTACCTATGTGAAGTTGGCACCCCACTTTTAATAAATAAAGTTTTCAATACAGAAAATGATAGTATTTCGTTTGTAGTTGTTTGTAGTAAAAATATTTTTGTTTGTAGTTCGATCCATAAATAAATAAAAAATGTTTTAAAAATGACTGTTACCCGACTTTAAGATATCTCAAATCCGCTTTCTCCATTCGTTTTAGAATCGTTTGTAGTTGTTTGTAGTGATTTTGCTTTCGTTTGTAGTTGAATAGTTTAAAAGTTACAACATATTTGCGATAAACAAATAACATAACTTTGTCAATTTTAAAGATATCTCAAATCCGCTTTCGCCATTCGTTTTAGAATCGCTTGTAGTTGTTTGTAGTGATTTTGCTTTCGTTTGTAGTTGAATAGTTTAAAAGTTACAACATATTTGCGATAAACAAATAACGTAACTTTGTCAATTTTAAAGATATCTCAAATCCGCTTTCGCCATGTGTTTTAGAATCGTTTGTAGTTGTTTGTAGTGATTTTTCTTTCGTTTGTAGTTGAATAGTTTAAAAGTTACGACGTATTTGCAATAAATAAATAACGTAATTTTGACAATTTTAAAGATATCTCAAATCCGCTTTCGCCATGTGTTTTAGAATCGTTTGTAGTTGTTTGTAGTGATTTTGCTTTTGTTTGTAGTTGAACAGTTTAAAAGTTACAACGTATTTGCAATAAACAAACAACGTTACTTTGTCAATTTTAAAGATATCTAAAATCCGCTTTTGCCATGTGTTTTAGAATCATTTGTAGTTATTTGTAGTAATTTTGCTTTCGTTTGTAGTTGAATAGTTTAAAAGTTACAACGTATTTGCGATAAACAAATAACATAACTTTTAAACTATTCAACTACAAACGAAAGCAAAATCACTACAAACAACTACAAAAGATTCTAAAACAAATGGCGAAAGCGGATTCGAGATATATTTAAAATTGACAAAGTTACGTTATTTGTTTACCGCAAATATGTTGTAACTTTTAAACTATTCAACTACAAACGAAAGCAAAATCACTGCAAACAACTACAAACGATTCTAAAACGAATGGCGAAAGTGGATTTGAGATATCTTTAAAATTCATAAAATTACGTTATTTGTTTATTGCAAATATGTTGTAACTTTTAAACTATTCAACTACAAACGAAAGCAAAATCACTACAAACAACTACAAACGATTCTAAAACACATGGCGAACGCGGATTTGAGATATCTTTAAAATTGACAAAATTACGTTATTTATTTATTGCAAATACGTCGTAACTTTTAAACTATTCAACTACAAACGAAAGCAAAATCATTACAAACAACTACAAACGATTCTAAAACGCATGGCGAAAGCGGATTTGAGATATCTTTAAAATTGACAAAGTTACGTTATTTGTTTATCGCAAATATGTTGTAACTTTTAAACTATTCAACTACAAACGAAAGCAAAATCACTACAAACAACTACAAACGATTCCAAAACGAATGGCGAAAGCGGATTTGAGATATCTTAAAGTCGGGTGACAGTCATTTTTAAAACATTTTTTATTTATTTATGGATCAAACTACAAACGAAAATATTTTTACTACAAACAACTACAAACGAAATACTATCATTTTCTGTATTGAAAACTTTATTTATTAAAAGTGGGGTGCCAACTTCACATAGGTTACTCCACTGCATAAAAAAACAGACATTATATAAAATAATTCAATGCTTAAAAAGAAATTAGATCTTGTACTATAATATATACTTTGGGAAACAATGCAATGCATATAAAATATTAAAAATTTAATGAGAAAGAATATTTATACTACTAAAATATTAAAGTCCGATTGCACCAATTCGTTCAAATTCGTGTTACCCTCAGAGGAGATATCAGATTCATTATATTCATTTTAATTCATCCAATTCATATTAAAAAAAAAAAAAAAATTAAATTAATTTACAAAATAAATTCTTATCAATTTGTTCTCGATAACCATAACATAACCTAATTTTGTCCAAAATGACATCGATTAGAAGAAATCACTTTTCTTCCTTGCACTATTCTGTGATACTCTTATAATTTATAACTGAATAATTTCTTATCACTTTACCTTAATCTTTTTATCACTTTTTTTCTTGTTGCATTATTCTGCGATACTCTATACGGTGCGTCTCGCCGTTGCGGCGCGTGAGTTCTGCTTCGCGAGACTCGGCGTGAGATACTATAGTGTCTCTTGATATATAGAAGTCTGTGATATTTACTTTAAAGTGCCTAAATGTCAATAAAAGCTATAAACACGGAAATGAATAAATTGCATATTACCAACATATACATACCGATAAGCAATAAGAACTTATCCGTACTCTATTTGTGGCGATACTGTTTCCTTCATCGTTTCGTTATTTAATCGTGCCCTCATTACTCTTTACGTTGTTCTCATTATTATCCATTTTCCCAATGCCAATTATATAGTTCAACAAAAGGCAATCTCTTTTCAAAAATAAGAATAAAAATAATCATTTCCCATGATGTAGTTTTTAAAATCCTGATTATAAGTCTAGCCTCTAAAATGTTCTATTCGTCACCATTTGCAGAAAATTGAAGTTGAAGTTATAAGAAAGCTATAAAAAAATTTTCATAAAATAGCTAACATGAATATCTTTGTTTCTAAAGAACTATTCAAATTCCACATCAAATTTTATTTTAAATTACAAATAATTATGAACATTATAGAAAAAATTTAATTTTAAAAAATTTTTATTCTTTCTGGATTGCAAAATATAATACTATAAAGTTATAAGAAAAAGTTTGCGATTAAAGTAATCAATTTTAAAAGATGTTTAATGTAAATTTGAATTTTCCTTTAAGAGCTAATAATATCTATAATTGCCATTTTGCATTTTGACTATAAACATTATAAATTAAAAAAAAAACAAAGAATAAAAAGGTATTAAAAATAAAAGTAAGAAACAAATAATAGCATTATATTTTTTCAAATAAAGTTTGACTTTAAATTCATCCAATACCTATCATCCGATTCCTATTTCCATCTAACCAGTATTTTTTTTTAGATTCTGTGTAATATTGCCGCTAAAATACTTGACGAAATAGCTGCATAAGAAAATTCGCGCGCGCGCGCGCGGCTCGTCTCCAGTTCAATAAATTAGCGTAAATAGGACATAGCTCTCTCAGATTGGCGGATGTAACCATTTGCGGAGTTCCAGGTGAAAGTAGAGAGACGTGAGAGCAAGAGGGAAAAAGACAGAAAGAGACATAGTGGTTATCAGAATTGCTTGTTTCACCGCTACAACAACCTGCTAATGTTAAAGGTGTAAAAGCTGTAAAATTCATAAGCTTCAGATACTTCTCGTATTCAAGAATTTAGCATTGACTGATTTCAAAACCAAAACTAAACCGGCATTACATATCGCGACGAATTTCTCGACAACCTTCATTCACTTCGTCATTCCCCACTCCCGGATCTAACTTAACGTATCGGATACATGTGAAGAATGACGATAAACGATATGTACGTGGCATACATAAATATAAATAATTAAGTCACTTGTGTTTAATATTGATTAGATGTAAAAACGACACAAAATTCCGGATCTGTATTCTTGAGGTTCTAAAAAAGAAGTCCGCTTTATATATTAAAAATTTAATAACAACGCCCCTTTTTGGTTAACAAAATACTCTTATCAGAAACCAAATTAATTTATATTTTTTCCTTTACCTAAATTTAATTAATCAAAATATCTTTTTTCATAGTTTTTCAAGTTTCTTATATATATCTTGATAATTATGCTTTAAATCTAGAGAGATTCTAATCAACTAAAGTATATTTAAAATTAGCAAAAAATAAGATTTCATGATTTATTAGCATTTATCAAGTACGATAGAGTCAAAAGCCCGCTTTTTTATTGCTTATAGATCAAAACTATTTATATTTTGATGTACTTGTTAAGAAAAATTTTAAAAATTTTATACTATTTTCCTGAGAGACGTATACAGAGTGGTCTGTATG
Source organism: Formica selysi (assembly GCA_009859135.1). Lineage (NCBI taxonomy): Eukaryota > Metazoa > Arthropoda > Insecta > Hymenoptera > Formicidae > Formica > Formica selysi. The sequence continues at coordinate 1,169,880 of WHNR01000032.1, forward strand.
TATGTGTGTGTCCAAGATATCCCAAAAGCACTGGATGTCTCTTTAATAACAGATATTTTTGATCAATTTGGGGGCGATTTTCCTTCAACGAAAATGTCGAAGCATCAATAATTTCCGAGTTATAAGCAATTGAAAAAGAAAGAATTTTCATAAACTAAACTCTGTGAACAGTTAAAAGATTAACAAAACTACATTCAAATTTACTTTAATAGAGAGAAAATTTTAATTTAAGGCTTAATTATACAAACGTATATAATGGCAAAAAACAGAAATTTGCAAGAAATAATAATCTCTCGATATGCTTGTTGAGGAAAAATCGTCTCCAAATTGGCCATAAAATCTGTTATTAAAAGAACATCCGGTAATTATGAGATAACTTTTATGTATCGTATGTGTGTGTACACAGATGTAAATCAGTTTAGTGTAAACATGTAAATGTTAAGATAAAAGGCATTTAGACAACCTTTATTAAACTAGCAGGACCAAATCAGCAGAATCAAACTGGATCTATCAGATTATTTAGTACCCATTTTGTACTAATTTGTACCACTAATAATAATTTTGTACCTCGTGCCATTTCCAAAAAAACCATGGCGCTGCTACCTTCAAATTAAGCTAGCAGGACCAAACTAAAGCAAAACAAAAAGATAAAAATAAAACTAGAAATCGAAAGGGCTGGATTTGTACTAATTTGTATCACCCAAATAAATTTAATATATTTATCCCTTCTGCTTAAAACAACCAATTGAACTCAATCCTATTAAGCTCAAGAGTAAAGTTTCTCTTTCCTATCAGCAGAACCAATCACTACTTGTACACTCGATGCAGCATGATTTGTACCGTCAAAATATAAAATTTCAGATTTTGTACCCCCGCCGTTCCTTCAAAAACTACCTCCGATCCTTATCAGTCTTAAGAGTAAAGTACCTTTCAAAAACTAAAATTTTACGTTTTGACGGTACAAATTATGCCGCGACGTGTGTACAAGTAGCGATTGATTCTGCTGATAGGAAAGAGTATTTTACTCTTGAGCTTAATAGGACTGAGTTCAATTGAGGATTGTTTTAAGCAGAAGAGATACATATATTAAGTTTATTTGGGTGATACAAATTAATACAAATCCAGTCCTTTCGATTTCTGATCTTATTTTTATCTTTTCGTTTGATCCTGTTAGCTTAATTTGAAAATAGCAGGACCACAGCCTTTTGGAAATGGCACGAAGTACAAAATTATTATTAGTGATATAAATTAGTACAAAATGGGTATTAAATAATCTGATAGGTCCAGTTTGATTCTGCTGATTTGGTCCTGCTAGCTTAATAGAGATAGACACCTAGATACCATTTATTATAAATATATTGTGTTATATTGTAAGATATTAATTGTAGGACTTATGTTAATTAGACTTTTTTTCTTGTTTTGATCAATACTATCTGCTCTCAAAATATGTAACCCTTTTTTTTAACATCCTGCATATATATATACATATACAGGGTGGTCCTCGTAACGGTCGCCACGATTTTTAAGGCACTTACAATAATCTGACATAAAAAAGTCATAAACAGAAATTTATCAGTTTCTAACCGGCAACAAATTGCAATAATAAAAATTGACCAAACATTTTTTTTCCATAAAAAAGCAAGGTCACCTTCAATTTTTTAAATGGAACTGCCTATTTTTTATTGCATATTCTTGTAGCTTATCTCGAGAGCTTTTCAAAACACTATAATAAAGTATTTTTTCATTAAGTACTTTTTGAGTTATTTTATATTTTAATCTGACATATTTTGATATAAAAATTAAAATATCTCGTAAAATATTTAGTTTTCGATAATCTTACCGTAACACTTTTATGTACAGAATAATGAGACAAATCAATTAGTAAAAAAAAATAATTGTTTTTAAGAAAAAGTATGTAATTATTTATAATGTATTTTTTTAAACAATTATTCGTTTTTTTTTTAACTAATTGATTTGTCTCATTATTCTGTACATAAAAATATTACGGTAAGAATATCGAAAACTAAATATTTTACGAGATATTTTATTTTTTATATCAAAATATGTCAGAATAAAATATAAAATAACTCAAAAAGTACTTAATGAAAAAATACTTTATTATAGTGTTTTGAAAAGCTCTCGAGATAAGCTACAAGAATATGCAATAAAAAGTAGGCAGTTCCATTTAAAAAATTAAAGGTGACCTTGCTTTTTTATGGAAAAAAAAATGTTTGGTCAATTTTTATTATTGCAATTTGTTGCCGGTTAGAAACTGATAAATTTCTGTTTATGACTTTTTTATGTCAGATTATTGTAAGTGCCTTAAAAATCGTGGCGACCGTTACGAGGACCACCCTGTATATATATATATATATATATATATATATATATATATATATATATATATATATATAATATGTATATACATATATATACACACCATATATATATCTTCCCTCTTTCTTCTCTCAATTAATATATTTCAAATATATAAATTACAAATCTTTTTGTGTGAAAGATCTATATATTGTGCAAAATATATTAATTCAAAATATATATGTAAAGTCATAAAGTCATATTTAATATAATTGTACTTTTTTTAATAAATGCGTGGTGCAATTTAGAATTGTTTTAATAAACGTATGCAGTTCAAAATTATGAAACTAATTTAAATAAGTGACAGAAAGTTTGCTTACAAAAAAATTAAGCTATAAGTTTCTTTTGGATGACAGCATTTCTAGGATAGTTGGATCACAAGTAATTACTCCACTTTACTTTTCGTATCACATCAAAATAGTATTTATTTATTATCACTAGTGCAGTTGCATTTCCCTCAGAAATATACTTGATAAAAAAAAGAAAATCTATTCCATTATATTATAAATAATCAATTCTATTATAAATTCTATTATAAATAAATCTTGCGTACAATCTTTGTTCCTTCTAAAGAAATAATCTATTCCATAAACATATTCTATTAGGTGTACAACTTTGCTCCCGCCGTTTTTTTTCCGAAATTCGAGGCTTTATTGTAAAAAACTGGTTATACATTTATGATTCAAAGTATTGTCCATCGCTGGCCACTACTTTCTCCCATCTTTCGGTCAGCGTACGAATCCCGCGTTGAAAGAACTGGTCATCTTTTGAAGCGATCCAAGAATCGATCCAATTTCTTACTTCTTCATAAGACCGGAAGTGCTGGTCAACCAGGCCGTGTGCCATTGATCGAAACAAGTGATAGTCAGAGGGAGCAATCTGTCTGGAGAATACGGCGGGTGGGGTAGGACTTCCCATTTCAACGTTTCCAAGTATGTCTTGACCACTTTCGCAACATGGTGTCGAGCATTGTCATGTTGCAAAATCACTTTATCGTGTCTCTCGTTGTATTGCGGCCGTTTGTCTTTTAATGCTCGGCTCAAACGCATTAATTGCGTTCGATAACGATCGCCTGTGATTGTTTCAGTCGGTTTTAACAGCTCATAATACACTACGCCGAGCTGGTCCCACCAAATACAGAGCATGACCTTGGAGCCGTGAATATTCGGTTTGGCCGTCGACGTGGAAGCATGGCCGGGATGTCCCCATGATTTTCTGCGCTTGGGGTTATCGTAATGAACCCATTTTTCGTCCCCAGTCACAATGCGATGCAGAAATCTTTTCCGTCTTTGCCTTTCAAGCAACTGTTCACAAGCAAACAAACGCCGTTCAACATCTCTCGGTTTCAACTCGTACGGCACCCAATTTCCTTGCTTCTGAATCATTCCCATGTTTTTGAGGCGTTTTGAAATTGCTTGTTGAGTCACTCCCAATGATCGTGCCAATTCTTCTTGACTTTGACTCGAGTCTTCATTAAGTAATGCCTCCAATTCTGCATCTTCGAAAACCTCTCTTCCACCGCTATGCCGATCTTCGACGTAAAAATCACCGTTCTTGAAGCGTTGAAACCACTCACGACACGTTCTTTCACTAATAGCGGCCTCACCATAAGTATTTGAGAGCATTCGATGAGCCTCAGCCGCAGATTTCTTCATATTGAAGCAGAAAATAAAAACCTCCCGCAAATGACGAGAATTTGGCTCGTAAACTGACATTTTCAATCGAGGATAACTTTATGATGCAGACACAAATCGACTAATGTTTCTATGGGATTATGTTGACAGATGCCCAAGTTTATTGCATGACGTCTATGATCTATTTATTTCGACCATTACTTACCGCTAAAGCCATCTATAGGAAAACGGCGGCAGCAAAGTTGTACACCTAATATATATAATTGTCGCTGTTTTTAAAGGAACAATATATTCCATATAAACACATCTTGCCTACAGTCGCTGCTGTTTTCAAAAGAACAATTCATTCCGCAAATAAATTTTGCATGCACGAGTTGTCTTGCACATAACAGTAGATAATCGATTGATATTTTTGCAGTTGATATAATTATATTTTGTAATAATATAATATTATTTTGCAGCTTCTGAAGGAACAATATAAGTATAACAATGTAAAGTATATTCCTTCAATAAATTTTATTATAGTTGTTGCTACTTAAAAAAGGTAAATATACCGAAAAGGGGACTCAGCCCCAATGACCTTGACCTTGACATATTTTGTCAAGGTCATCGCCCTGAGCAATTCCCAAAAGGTTTTAGTCGTCGCTCGTTGCTCATTAAAAAGTTATTAACAAACAAAGATTTGTAAAAATCAAGATTTGTACGTAGTGTGACAATGAAAAACTTGATATTGGACTTAGTTTATAGAAATAGTCTTACTCATACTACACACATACACTTAAATAAACATGCAAGTTATTATATAGAGTGTTCAAAAATAAAATATTACTATGTTGAATTAATTATTTATCGGATATAGTCTGCTCATTATTTTAAAAAAACATCAATACGCTTATCAAAAGTATAATCTTTTGAATAAAAATTCAGCATTTTATTCTTTAAAGATTTCTTACGGCGTTGTTGAAGAGAGCGTCTGGAATTGCAGACTCGCTGGATCTACTCAGAACGCGTGGGCGGGAGAGGGGCCCCGCCCGAAAAAATTCTAATTTAACCCAACCCAACTTCATTTTTAAAACTGAAAGATTTGGATTAGGTTATATCTTCCGGAAGTGGAGCCCCCTGTAGGCGGGGCGGAACCCATTGTGTCCACGCATATACTTTACAAAGCAAAGCGAGGTCCACCCCACAATTGTTGTGTAGATGGGAAAGTGTATGCGTGGACGCAGTGGGTTCCGCCCCTCCTACGGAGGGCTCCACTTTCGGAAGATATAACCAAACCTATTTTTTCTTGTCTTCATTGTCTTCTTTTTTGTCTTCCTCATTGTCAGATTACGTACAAATCTTGATTTTTACAAATCTTCGTTTGTCAATAACTTTTTAGTAAACAACGAGCGACGGCTAAAACCTTTTGAAAGTTACTCGGGGCAATGACCTTGATAACATATATCAAGGTCAAAGTCATTGGAGCTGAGTCCCCTTTTCGGTACATTTACCTTAAAAAAAAATATTCTTATCTATTGTATAAACATACAAAATATATATTTCCAGATAAAGAATTTCTCAAAGCATAATATATATCAATAAAGATAATTATACAATTAAAGAATACAAAAAATTGTATGAAAATAATCTTAATGCTGCTATGGGAATAAAAACGTAATAAAAAAACCAATATTAATATTCAGATATTGTATTAAATATGAATATACAGGACGTTCTGCGAAAAAACCGGCAAATTCCAATAGTGTATTTTAGAAGAATTTTTCAGAAGCAAAAAAATTGTGTACACGTGCATAAGTTTATTTGAGTCCGTTAAGAACTCCCATGATCGAATGTATCACAATAAAATTATCATGAATGTTATTTTAATATTTTTGTCACTTTTTCTTCATTTTTTAAATTATATATTATGAAAATAACATCATTTTTATAATTATATCTATAAAAGTATTTTTTGCAAGACGAAGTAAACTTGCAACAAGCAAACATACTGGCAAGACTGGCGCAACAGGTAATAGCATGTTTACCAACACAGGTGGACAGTTCATTCAAACAGTAATTATAAAAATAATATTATTTTAATTATGTACAGTGCAAAAATCAATGAAAATTACAGAAATATTAAAATAACAGTAATTATTTACTTTAATATAATACATACAAATCTTTATATAGAGTGTTCAAAACATTAATAATTGAAAAGGGTATAGGCGGAAAAGAGACTATATATACATTTGCAGCTTTCCAAGCAAAACAAAATTAATGTGGTTTTTTGAGATATAATACATTTTTTAACATCCTGTATAAAGATTTATGTATAGCTAATTGTAAGCGTGTGCGTATAATACCAAAGTAACAGAATGATGTCAAAAAATGATATGCCGGTGTGAAGTTAGCACCTCAAATTCAAAAATCAAAAGTTTTATCAAGAGTTCTATTTGCATCCCAAATAGTTCTACAGTTCCTGATAGGTTTTAAAAACAATTCCGGCGAAAAACTTAAAAAAATTGCATTTTGAAAATATGAGGTGCCAACTTCCCGTGGCACCACAAAATGCGAAAAATGCCATTTAAATCATCGTATCTAGTTCTCGAAGAGTTCTACAGTTCCTGATAGGTTTTAGCAATAGTTCCGGCCTCTAAATATTTTTAAACGATTTTTGAATCTCAGAGCTGGCATCTCATTTAGCCGATGTGAAGTTAGCATCTCATATTCAAAAATCGAAAGTTTTATCAAGAGTTCTATTTGCACCCTAAATAGTTCTATAGTTCCTGATAGGTTTTAGAAATAGTTCCGGTGAAAAACCTAAAAAAATTGCATTTTGAAAATATGAGGTGCCAACTTCCCGTGGCACCGCAAAATGCGATTTAAATCATCGTATCTTATAGTTCTCGAAGATTTCTACAGTTCTTGATAGGTTTTAGTAATAGTTCCGGTCTTTAAATATTTTTAAACAATTTTTGAATCTCAAAGTTGGCACACTGAAAAAAAAAATTGTTAACTTGACTAAAACCGTTCAACTAATTACCATTTTTTAAATTGAAATATTTATATATTTAAGTCAAATATACGTCATGTTAGATTTAATATGTCTTATTTGATTTAAATATATAAATATTTCAATTAAAAAAATGGTAATTAGTTGAACGGATTTAGTCAAATTAACAATTTTTTTTTTCAGTGCACCTCATCTTCCGCTAAAAATGGCCAGAACTTTTTCATTTTTGATTTTACAGCTTCGAACCTTAAGAATAATCGATAAAACTCTTCGGAGTGCAAATAGAACTCTCAACAGAATTCCGAAATTCCGAAAAAAATTTTTTAAATTTTCTGAGAGTGATAACTAAAAGTGGCCAGAACTTTATCATCTTTGATTTTATAGCTTCGAACCTTGAGAATAATCGATAGAACTCTTCGGGGTACAAACAAAACTGTCATCAAAACTCCGAAATTCCGAAAAAAATTTTAGAAATTTTCTAAGAGCGCATAATTAAAAGTGGCCAGAACTTTTTCATCTTTGGTTTTACAGCTTCGGACGTTAATAATAATCGATAGAACTCTTCGAGGTGCAAACAGAACTGTCATCAGAACTCCGACTTTTAGCGGAAGATGAGGTGCCAGCTCTAAGATTCAAAAATTGTTTTAAAATATTTAAAGGCCGGAACTATTGCTAAAACCTATCAAAACTGATGGAACTATGCGAGAACTGTCGAGAACTGTCAAAAAAGCCACGGAAATAGCCAGCATCTCATAATTCTATAGAAGGTGCCAGTTCTTAGAAAATTTCTAAGTCTCGAGGGGGTAATTTTTTTTCGGGATTTCGGAGTTCTGTTGAGAGTTCTATTTGCACCCCGACGATTTCTATCGATTATTATTAATGTCCAAAGTTGTAAAACCAAAGATAAGAAAGTTCTGGCCACTTTTAGTTATACGCTCTTAGAAAATTTCTAAATTTTTTTTCGGAATTTCGGAGTTCTGATGACAGTTTCGTTTGCACCCCCAAGAGTTCTATCGATTATTTTTAAGATTCGAAGCTGTAAAATCAAAAATGAAAAAGTTCTGGCCATTTCTAGCGGAAGATGAGGATCTCTGTGAAGTTGGCACCTCATCTTTCAAAAAACTAAATCTTTTTTAAAGTTCTGAATGCATCCCGAGAGTTCTAGAGTTCCTTATTAATTTTAAAAATAACTAGAATAACACAGACGCGCGCTGCGCGCGCGCTTTTATTTATGGACATTTTCCAATTTCTTTAACTTTTCTTTCCTAATTTTAATTCTCTTTCACAAATTATCAAACTCAAAATTCTCATGATTTGACAGTTGCAAATAACACGAATGAAGCAAGTCGCAGCGCACAAGCGAGACAGCCAATCAGCATCGCGGAAAAGCGACAACAATAAACTTCGATATATGCGAGTATCGACTTTACATGCCTTATATATATATATATATATATATATATATATATATATATATATATATATATATATATATATATAGAGAGAGAGAGAGAGAGAGAGAGAGAGAGAGACTAGCACGCAGCGCGCGCTACGCGCGCGCCTTCCATATCCATTACCAATACACTTTTATTCTTTTTCCATTAAACATTTTTAATGATATATACACAAAATCATATACGTCACAGAATAAACCAATATAACTGCCTAATATCATAAATATTATTACCTAATATCATATTCTTCCTCCTTCTTTTTTTCTCCGGTCTCTCTTTCTCTCTCTCTTTCTCACCTCCCTCTCTCACTCTCCCTCTCTCTACCCTCTCACTCTCCCTCAACAGCTCTCTCCCCCTCCTCACTCCCTCCCCCACAACTCCCCTCTCTCTCTCTCTCTTGCTTATTCTTTCTCTTCTTTAATTTTAAATAAACTATCCTATTTTTGCCTTCGCTCTTTCTTCCTCTCTTTCTCTCACTCTCTTAAAATTAAATAAATTATATAATATTAATAATCTTTAATAATATTTTTAATACTATTTAACAATATATTTAATAATACTAAACAATATTATTACCTGATATTATATTTATTCTCCACCTTTTTCCTTTTGTCTCTGTCCCTCTTTCTTGCTTATACTTTTTCTTCTTTTATTTTAACTCTTTCCTCCCTCTCTCTCTCTCTTGCTTGTTCTTCCTCTTCTTTAATTTTAAATAAACTTGCCTTCTTTTGCCTTCGCTCTTTCTTTCTCTTCTCTCTCCCTCTTTCTTAAAACTAAATAAATTAAATAATATTAATAATTTTTAATAATATTTCTTAATAATATTTAACGATATATTTAATAATACTGAACAATATTATTACCCGATATTATATTTATTCTCCACCTTTTTCCTTTTGTCTCCCTGCCTCTCTTTTGCTTATACTTTTTCTTTTTTAATTTTCTCTCTCTCTCTCCCCCTCCCTCCCTCCCTCCCTCCCTCCCTTCCTTCCTCCCTCTTTCTTTCTCTCTCTCTCTCTTTCTTTTCGTCTTTTCTTTAACTTTAAATAAAATATTTAAAAGATTATTGACTATTATAATATTCAATCATTTAAAAAATTTAATATATAATTTAATAATATTTAATATTAAAATTATGTTTAATAATATTAAATAATATTTAATAATATTTAATAATATTTAACATTATATTTAATAATACTGAACAATATTATTACCTAATATTATATTTATTCTCCTTCTTTTTTCCTTCTCTCTCTCTCTCTCTCTTTCTCTCTCTTTCTTCTTCACCCCCTCAATCTCTCTCTCTCACTCACTCGACCACATTCGATTCACATCATCGAACATCAATCAAACATGCAATTTTAAATATATTTTAAATATATTTTCCAAATCCAAGAATAAATATCAATGAATATTTACTAACCCCACTCACGATAAATTTTTGATAATATTTCTTAATAATATTTAAAAATATATTTAATAATACTGAACAATATTATTACCTGATATTATGATAATTCTCCTTTTTTTTTCTTTCTATCCCTTTATCTCTCTCTCTCCCTCTCTTTTGCTTATACTTCTTCTTTCATTTTAACTCTCTCTCTCTCTCCCCCCTTCCCTCTCTCTCTCTATTGCTTATTCTTCCTCTTCTTTAATTTAAAATAAACTATCCTTTTTTTTGCCTTCGCTCTTTCTTTCTTTTTTTCTCTCTCTCTTAAAATTAAATAAAATAGATAATATTAATAATTTTTTATAATATTTCTTAATAATATTTAACAATATATTTAATAATACTAAACAATATACCTGATATTATATTTATTCTCCTTCTTTTTTTTGTCTCTTTCTTTCTCCCTCCCTCTCTTTTGCTTATACTTCCTCTTCTTTAATTTTCTCTCTCTCTCTCTCTCTCTCGTCTCTCTCTCTCTTCGTCTTTTCTTTAACTTTAAATAAAATATTTAAGAGATTATTAATTATTATAATATTCAATTATTTAAAAAATTTGATATATAATTCAATAATATTTAATACCAAAATTAAATATAATAATATTAAATAATATTTAATAATATTTAATATTTCTTAATAATATTTAACAATATACTTAATAATACTGAACAATATTATTACTTGATATTATGATAATTCTCTTTTTTTTTCTTTCTGTCTCTTTATCTTTCTCTCTCCCTCTCTTTTGCTTATACTTCTTCTTTCATTTTAACTCTCTCTCTCTCTCTCTCTCTCTTAAAAACTACCAATAGCGCGTTAAAAAGTTAAAACTTCAAGCTTCAAAATACTTTTTTTAATTTTTTGTCTACATGTTCTTTTTTTTAAGTAGGGTATAATAATAATAAAATAAGCCAGAGTAGATCACATATGTCAGATATTTGCATTAGATTGAGCAAAATAAAATGGAAACAATTTTAGATCACTTTAAGGTAGAGAGATATTTTAAATAATAAAATCTTGAATTGTTTTTATATAGAATGTGTTTTGTTATTGTTTTTACTGTTACATGTTTTTAATTTTTATAATTTTAAAATACACAAAAGTTGAAATTCAATGATGCTCATCATTGTACAAAATTAAGAGCCGCATTTAAAAATTTGTCTCCGCTTAGAATATTCCCGAAATTAGTTTCATGGTATGTAAAATTCAAGTGACACGTTATCGAAAAGGACAAAAAACAAAAAAAGAATCCGGTTGCATCGAAGGGTAAATCACTGTGGGCATTACGGTGTACAGATTCGAGGCGTTGCTAGGCATTACTAGGCATTGCTAGGGCATTAGTGGGCATTGATGTACATGATTTTGGTCAGCGGTTTACCCCTTGAACAAAACCTTGTAAACTTTAGATTTCTTATTCATTAAGGCTCCTGGTCCCTTGCCGCAACCATCTTGGATTATGATGTCAGAGCGAGGAAATTCATGCTGAAAATTCCTACGGATTACGTCAAAATAAATAGATATAACTATAAAATCACACTTGCAATCGATTGAGCACACTTCTAAAATGCTCCGAAAACTATTCTTTTCCCTTGATAGTCAATCAACAGCTGTAGACTGACTGTGATATGAATGCCTAGTCCTGCACGTGCGCAGTCATTCGTATGACCAGGTTTCATATCATAGTCATTTTACGGCTGTTTATTGACTGTCAAGGGAAACGGGTAGTTTTCGGAGCATTTTAGAAGTGTGCTCAATCGGTTGCAAATGTCATTTTATGGTTATATCTATTTATTTCGACGTAATTCGTAGGAATTTTCAACAGGGATTTCCTCGCTTCTGACGTCATCAATCAAGAGTTTCACGGCGACGGACTAGGAACCTTAAGATAAGAAGATAAGTATATGTACTTCCTTTATTCGTAGTATTTGCAAACTCTAAATAATAGATTTGATTCTATTTATATATTAAAGAGATTATTTTTTTAGTTACACATTAAGAGTTTATGACATTTATTTAATAATATTAAAATAGGTTTATATAGATTTTGTTCTTGTCATAAATATCCGCAGTCTAGTTGCCTGTTTTGCAATAAATATTCTGTAATATTCTATTATAAACATAAATATATAATAAATGTTTTATAAAGAAATACATTACGTATAATTTTAAATTACCCGAAATTACCTGATAAAATATACAACATAAAAATACAATACAAGGCAAAGAATATAAAATATTATATATTAACACTATTGTATACTGTATACTGTTCTTACAATGCATATACTATATTTTTTATATTATATATATATACCATATTTCCTATTTTACTATCACTGAAATAAACAGAAACATTGCTTAGGCATTACTTAGGCATTACTTAGGCATTACTAGAATATTAGTGGGCATTAGGTAAAAATTTTGGCAGTAATGCTCAGAAATTGGGCATTAGTAGGCATTGCTGTACATGATTTTGGTCAGCGGTTTACCCCTCGGATTGCATGTACTAACATCTAATATATTTTGATGTCTGTTCACGCGCAAATCATATAATATGTAGACTAATAGAAAATGTGTAATAGTGAGTTATATAGTTTGATAAAAATTAAAACAGAATACCCCCCCCCCCCCGTGTGTGTGTGTGTGTATGTGTGCGCGCGCGTGCTTCCTATCCATACATGTACTTTGGTATATTTCAAACTTTTTTGTTAATAACTTTTTAATAAGCAACGAGCGACACACACACACGGGGGAATGCAAGGGGGGCCTTCGTCCCCCCTCCCGCACCCACCCCGCCGGTAGGCAGGGTAGATCTCGCTTTACAATGTAACATGTACTTTGTAAGTTGTAAAGCGAGATCCACCCTGCCTACCGGCGGGGTGAGTGCGGGTGGGGGGCCGAAGGCTCTCCTTGCCGCCCCCCCCCCCGTGTGTGTGTGTCGCTCGTTGCTTATTAAAAAGTTATTAACAAAAAAAGTTTGAAATATACCAAAGTACATGTATGGACAGGAAGCACGCGCGCGCACACATACACACACATACACACACACACACATGGGGAGGGGGGGTGCAAGGGGAGCCTTCGGCCCCTCTTCCGCACCCACCCCGCCGGTAGGCAGGGTGGACCTCGCTTTATAATGTAGCATGTACTTTGTAAGTTGTAAAGCGTGGTCCACCCTGCCTACCGGCGGGGTGGGTGCGGGAGGGGGGCCGAAGGCCCCCCTTGCACCCCGCCGTGTGTGTGTGCGCGCGCGCGCGTGCTTCCTGTCCGTGCATGTACTTTGGTATATTTCAAACTTTTTTTGTTAATAACTTTTTAATAAGCAACAAGCGACGATTAAATTAGAAGAAAAAGTTACTCAGAATTATGTCCTTGACAACATATATCAAGGTCAAGGTCATTGGGGCTGGGTCCCCTTTTCGCTATATTTACCGAAAACTTTTTTTATTAAAAGTGGAATGCCAAGTTCACATAGGTAGTTAGGAAAACTGAAATTAACATATTTAAAACCTGGTCATATCGTCAACCTTATTCGTTAATAACTTTTTAATAAACATAAGCAACATCTAAAATCTTAGATTATTCAGGATTATTATCTTGACAATATATGTCAAGGTCAAGGTCATCGGGATTGGGTCATGGGTCCTCTTGGCTGAAGTATTAAAATAATTTAAAAATTTCATTAATATCCCAGAAAGCAAAATACTAGCAGCATGTCAATAGTATGACAGCAGATCCAATTATAACTTTACAACAGATTTCTATGCACTGTGTCCGGAATGCTTATTTTCTACCAGCATAAGCTTCTGGAACAGTATGAAAGCAAAAATGCAACAAAAATTACGCAATTGCCTGCTATCATATTGTGTCGGTAAAAATGTGCCGAATATCTCTCAAACGAGGGGAAATGTGTTATTTCCGGGATCCCTCAATTTGATAGGTATTTGATAAATTTTTTACTGACAAAAAGAATGACGCAAACCACGATGCACTATGATCAATAATTTTCGAGAGATTGATGTTTCAAAATTTTAATTTTTTTTTTTAAATATATTGAGATTTAACAATTTTTAGCAAGAGGTCATTTTCATAAGATTTTTCATCAAATTTTTGGTAATTATGCATATTAGGACCGACCTCACAGATTTCAATGGCCAATATATGTATATTATCAAAGACACGGCCCTGAGTAATTTTCAAAAAGTTTTAGCCGTCGCTCGTAGTTTATTAAAAAGTTATAAACAAAATAAGTTTAACGAATAAAACGTAATTTTCTGACATTAATACTAAGAAATACATAGACACATAATATGTATGGTATGTGTGTGTATTATAAAGTGAAAGCGTGGGCTCCGCCCCTCCCTCTGCACTCCAAAAGTCATTGTCATATAATAACACATAATTCAAAGAGTTATCGTGCTTGATTAATTTGCTCAGTTTTGTAATTTTAGACGTATCATACAAAAATATCCCCTTTCATTTCAAGACGAAAGTCCCTTAAGGATTGCAGCACAAAAATCAAAATCCGAGGGGTGTCTCACTGTCGCAATACATGTACATTTTTTTCTGGAATTACTTACGTATTACTTCGCATTACGTCGTATTCGCATTACGCCACATTACTTCGCATTGATTTACAAGTCCTATAGCACAAAACAATAATAACCCAGACAAGATTAAAACATCTTAAAAAGTAAAAATAATGTCGTTATAACGTCTTTAGAACGTCTTTTAGATACGCGTGAATAATTCTCTGAAAGTCAAATTTATGATTATTTATCAATATTTCAGATAAATAGATAACAAGCGCAAAAAAAAGATGATTTTTTAAATTTAATGAAATAAATTAAAAATAAGATATTGTTGGTGAGAAAATCGACACTATGTTGGTTTTTTGATACAAAATGCGGCCGATTGTCTACAGATAGATTATTACGAGTAAGAGGAATGTCCAGAGAAATGTCATTTAAAACTAAAGAAGAACTAAATAAAAGGAGTGCCAATCTAAGGGCCGATAAATAAAAGAAAAAAACTCAAAATAATGACCTTTCATCTGAAAGTACATCTTCTATAGTTAAACTCGAATGTAAATTTGTCCGTCGCATTACTTACAATTACACGGCGTATTACATAGAATTACTTGGGTAATTCCCGGTAATTCGCAATACATGTACAAATTTTTGGTGAGTGAGACACCCCTCGTCAAAATCATTTCGATATAATAGTGCATAATTAGCGCATAAATCCTGCGTATTTGTTTTTCAAAATTATTTGTTATTAATGGGTGGGGGGCTCACTGACTTAGCCCCCCCCCCATGTCACATAAAAAATATTATTTATTGAATACGTAAGAGCGAAAGAAGGGCTTTGCTTCTCCCTCTGTACCCCTCAAAAAATTCTAACCTAAGCCAATCCAACTCATAATTTTCTGACACTATTTAAGAATTATATATCCCGAATAATGCTTTAGTTCTCGGAAAAAGGTTGGGTTACATTAGATAGGGTGGGGGTGCAGGGAAAGTGACTTCGCCCCTTCTCCCGCCCATGCGTGAAAGTCGCAGACTTTTTCGGTCAAAAAATAACAGATTATTATACACAAACTTTACTGTCAAACTTTAATTTGTTATATCTCTTAAACCAATGCCATACCCCATTTGATTTTTGGGAATTACTCAGAACACACACACATGCACACATGCACGCGCGCGCGCAACTTCTACAACATATCTAACAATAAGTGGCGATAAAATCTCGGTGAGTAGTGATCTATTATGCATATTTACCATTTTTTTGTGTTGTTGAGGATTGCTAAAAATGGTCCAAAAAGAAACAAATGTATGATTTGAATATTTAAAAACTTTTTTTTGGCGCAATTGAAATCGCATATTTTAATTTTCAAGAAGCGGAATTCACGTGTCGGAACTCACATTTCCGATCAGAATCATAAATAGTTACATAATAGCTCTCCTGATCTCTATAAAAGATATACTGGGTGTAACTAAACAAACGCATATGGACAATACTATCAGATACAGAACAACAATTCAAATCGAAAAGTCCTGAACCATTTTTTTATCTGAGCTTTCTTTTCGTTGTTATATGATGTTAAAGTTAACTAATCAGCGCCTGTCTACAACGGAAAACAGAGAAGGTACGACGGGGGTCGGAGTAACGAGACGGCTTTCTAGTGTATAGACAGGCGCTGATTAGCTAACTTTAACATCACATAACAACGAAAAGAAAGCTCAGATCAAAAAATGGTTCAGGACATTTCGATTTGAATTGTTGTTCTGTATCTGATAGTGTTGTCTATATGCGTTTGTTTAGTTACACCCTGTATAATCGATATTACCTGAGCTGAAATTTTCGAGAATCCGCATATCTACATAAATCTTAGTTTCATGGCACAATGTTGTGAAGCATTCCGGATATTGATATCGGAATTCCACATAACTTTCGAATAGCTTTTTACCATAGGATCGTAAAGGGCATAACTTTCAGGATATAAAGTTTATGATATTTGGAAATCATCTGGTTATCGTAGCACAAAAGAAACACAGACAATATAACTTGAATAATAAATACATTGTCCAATCGTTGAGCAATGTTGAATAGTAGAAATCGTGGAGAATACTTGATTGGGATTGGTTAATTTAATTGCTGCTTTATTTCTGCTGTTTATGTTTATATACTATGATCTACAAGTAAACGCGCATTTATTTTTCTTACTTTACACAAATTTTACGGTTTTTAATTATATTTAATTATATTTTTAATCTATACATTATTTTCTTTTTATTTCAGATATTATTTTAAATAATTAAATATTTTAAATAAGATTATTCTGTGGAACTTCTTGACAACTTTTTTTATCAAGATTTTTTTTTAATTCCTTGATTTTATTGATTATGCATAAGCATTTTTAACCAAAATAAAATAAAATTATTGTATTGATTTTAAGTTTCGACTAGCTGCAATTTCAACAGATACAATGTCAAAAATTAGAATTATTGCTATTGTTAAGTTATTCGCTTTGCAGTCTGATCATAGAAAGGAGGTAAATCCAAGAAAAGTCGTTCGTTAAAATTTTCTTGTGGAAAGTTCATCTCTTTCGTTTCATAAAAATTCAGGATAAATGTTTAGATTAACGTACCCACCTCCAATGACTTTGACCTTGACATATGTTGTCAAGGTCACTGTCCTGAGTAACATCCAAGAAGTTTTAGCCATCGCTCGTTGTTCGTTAAAAAGTTATTAACAAAAAAAGTTTGAGAAATATAGCAGTTATTTTAAGTATTCAAATGTGGAAATAGTACATATACAGGGTGTCCCAAAGCACCCTTGACAACGCTCGTGAGCAGGTAGAGCACAGTAAACTGAACAGAAAAGTCCTGTACCATTTTTTTATATAACGCTTAATAAAGGAGTTATTATTGAGTAAAGTCTGGTCAATCAGCGCAGACTTTTAGCCGGACGCACGTCAGTGAGCCGCCCGTCTGTTAGTGTGCGTCACCGTAGCGATGGAGCGCTCACGCACACTACCAGGCGCGCGGCTAAAGGTCGACGCTGATTGGCCAAACTTTACTCAATAGTAACTCCTTTATTAAGTATTATAGAAAAAAATGTTACAGGACTTTTCTGTTCAGTTTACTGTGCTCTACTTGCTCACGAGCGTTGTCAAGGGTGCTTTGGGACACCCTGTATAAACAAAGGAAAGTTATTTAAAGGAATAAATCGTTGATATATTGAAAAGTCTTTTTGTTAAAATAGAAAATAGTTGCTTCGGTCCAAAACGAAATTTGTAATTGTTCTGTTCCACATGGATTTTCGATTTTCCATCCGAAGCAAGGTTTATCCCACCCCCCACCCTTCCCCCCGTCCTTTGGCTTAAAACAAGCCGAAAGTATATGCGCTGTAAAGTATATGCGTGGACGCAGTAAGTTCCGCCCCCCCCTACGGGGGGGCTCCACTTCCGGAAGATATAACCTAACCCAAACCTATTTCTAATTTAATAAAATTTGGTTTGGGTTAGGTTATATCTTCCGGAAGTGGAGCCCCCCCGTAGGGGAGGAGGGGCGGAACCCACTGCGTCCACGCATACACTTTCCAATCCACACAAGAATTGTGGGATAGATCTTGCTTCGCGTAGAAAGTTGAAAACTCATATGAAATCATTTTATGTTAAGAATAATCATTGTACTTCCAAATAAAAGAAAATTAGAAGTAACGTCTATATAATAAGTATTTAAATATTTTTTATTCTAAACAATATAAATATTTATTCACTTTCATTAATTCTATCCCACACGGAACAAAAACCTCTAATGGATGTCAAGTAGACGTCCATCATGGAGATTCGAAACCTCTATTAGATGTCCATGTAATCTCCTATAGACATCTACTAGACATCCACAATTCCGCATTTCTTACTTCCATTCGACATCCATTAGACGTATTCATAGATGTCACATGGACGTCATATGGTATAATCATGGATATTTCATGGAGCTTTGATGGATGAATAATAGCCTTCAAGGCACACCAATATCCCAATAAAGTCACATCTTAAATTGTAAGACGGTAACATTCCACGGAGATTAATAAACCTGCCATCAACTTCCCAGCGACATGAAAATGTTCGTCCAAACACCCCAAAATCATTCCATTAACATCCCAGAGACTTTGCGCGTAACGTTGTATTAATATTCATACAACATGCCACAAAACTCCTAATATTATTTTTCATAAGGAACTTTTGCAAAAAAAATATTGTTGCCAAAAATTGATTAAACACTTATTTTTTCAATAGCTTTCAATCATTTTTTCACTAATAATTGAATAGTTCAAACTTTTTTCTTTTTATATAGAATCCCGCAGAAAAACCGAAAAATTAAATAAAAGGAGCTTTTTATTAGTGTGTTTCTGGAAATATAAAATATGTATATATATATATATATATATATATATATATATATATTATTTTACATCTTAAGTAGACAGTAAATGGATAATTTTAACTTTTTCGGACATTTATCCGCCCGATTTTTAAGAAAAAATCAGTCCAATATCTGAATTCCCTATGTTGGGATTGTATCAGAAATTAAACTGATAGAAGTAATTACATTTTTAATCTTCTGCCAGTTGCTCTTTGCAAGCTTTATATACTTCTCATGACTGAAGATATGGACGCTAATGTATGCGGACGACATAGTTTTACTGGCGGAGAGAGAAGGCGAGCTGAAGGAAATGCTGAGGAGATTTAAGAAATATTTAGAGAAAAAAAGTCTAATATTAAGCTCGGAGAAGACAAAAGTGATGGTGTTCGAAAAGGGGAAAGGAAGAACAAGAAAGAGGAGATGGAAATGGGGAGAGGAAGAATTGGAGGAAGTAAAAGAGTTTAGCTACTTAGGATACATTATGCAAAAAAATGGAGGAGCGGAGAAGCATATCTTAGAAAAAAGAAAGAAAACAATGATTACAACGAAGAAAACGTGGAGCATAGGAGAGAGATTTTTTAGGGAGGACTACATAAGAAGAATGAAAATGTTTGAAGCATTGGTGGAGAGTGTGAGTTTGTTTGGAGCCGAAATATGGGGATGGAGAAAAGAGGAAAGACTGGACGGAATTCAAAGAAAATACGTAAAATAGATACTAGGTTTGGAAAGGACGCCGAATTACATAGTAATAGAGGAAGGAAAGTTAGTGAAAATTAAAGAGAAGGCGCTGAAAAGAGCACTAAAGTATGAAGAGAAAATAAGAACAACGGGAAAAAAACTGGTGGAAGAACGCTGGAAAGAGAGGAAGAAAGAGTGGGGGGCAGGAAGAGAAGGAAAATGGGCGAGGATAAGGAGGAAAATATTAGAGGAGGATGGAGATGGTAATGAGATAAGGGAAGGAAGCAGAGAAGAGGAGGAAAACATAGTACAAAGAATAATAGGAAAGATAAGAGAGAAAGAAAAAGCGGAAAGAAGAAAAAAGATAGAAGAATCTACATACAATAGAGAATGCAAGAAGCTAATAAAAGAAGAGAGAACAGAATATTTAAATAAAAGAATGAAGAAGAAAGATAGAAAACCGATAACAAGATTCAGGTGCGGCAATGAAGTAAGAGAAAAAGAATATTGGAAAGCAGAAGAAGAAAAAGTATGCAGGCTATGTAAGAAAGAGATAGAAAACATGTGGCATGTACTTAAGGAATGTGAAAAGACAGGACAGAAAGAGGAGATAGAAAAAGTGTTAGGGGAGGATGGACAAGGGCTGATAGTACTAAGGAGAATAGAAGAAGAAAGGAAGAAGGCGGCAGAGGAAGGATAGAGATGCGTTTTATTTTTATTTTTATATTTATTATTTTGATTTTGATTTTGATTTTATTGTCAATTTTATTCTATTCTATTTTTGTTTTAGCATGTGTTAGTTTATATAGCTCCAGTTCTTTCAGTTACGGTCTTAATGTAGTCTATATTTTATTTTATTTTGAATTGTATTTAAGTTCAGGCTCAGTTTCAATTTGAATTTGAATTTTAACTTTAGTTTTAATTGAGTTTCAGTGTATTGTATTAAAGGCAAATTTAAATTTATATATAAGCGCAGAGTGGATGGAAAAATTTTGTAACCGGAAGTTCGTCCTAAGCCGAAAGGCAAGGACTAAGCACAAATAAATAAATAAAATACTTCTCATGACTGAAACTCAAATACGAGATGGGGCGCATCGTGCGTCGCATAGCGGTAAATAAACGAACTAGCTGAAGTATGAACTATCTTTTTGTAAAGTTTTGAAATGTTGCACGCAGTAACATTTTTCATGAAATATTAAATAAATAATAATTTTGGATATAGATAAACATGCACATCAAATTCAATTATTAATATTAAACGATATCTCATAATTTTGTAATATTTTCAGCATACGCGAAAAGTGAAATGATTGCGCGTAAGATTGTTGAAATATTGAAATAAGATTCCATTAATCTTCATACATATAATATTATAAAGTAAGATTTTATTGTAGGTTAGTGATATATACCAGTAATACAATTATCCATGTATTATCTATTTAAAATGTAAAATAAAATAAAAAGAAAATATAAATATATATATTAGGTGTACAACTTTGCTTCCGCCGTTTTTTTTCCGAAATTCGAGGCTTTATTGTAAAAAACTGGTTATACATTTATGATTCAAAGTATTGTCCATCGCTGGCCACTACTTTCTCCTATTTTTCGGGCAGCGTACGAAAAAACTGGTCATCTTTTGAAGCGATCCACGAATCGATCCAATTTCTTACTTCTTCATAAGACTGGAAGTGTTGGTCAACCAGGCCGTGTGCCATTGATCGAAACAAGTGATAGTCAGAGAGAGCAACGTCTGGAGAATACGGCAGGTGGAGTAGGACTTCCCATTTCAACGTTTCCAAGTATGTCTTGACCACTTTCGCAACATGGGGTCGAGCATTGTCATGCTGCAAAATCATTTTATCGTGTCTCTCGTTGTATTGCGGCCGTTTGTCTTTTAATGCTCGGCACAAACGCATTAATTGCGTTCGATAACGATCGCCTGTGATTGTTTCAGTCGGTTTTAACAGCCCATAATACACTACGCCGAGCTGGTCCCACCAAATACAGAGCATGACCTTGGAGCCGTGAATATTCGGTTTGGCCGTCGACGTAGAAGCATGGCCGGGATATCCCCATGATTTTCTGCGCTTGGGGTTATCGTAATGAACCCATTTTTCGTCCCCAGTCACAATGCGATGCAGAAATCCCTTCCGTCTTTGCCTTTCAAGCAACTGTTCACAAGCAAACAAACGCCGTTCAACATCTCTCGGTTTCAACTCGTACGGCACCCAATTTCCTTGCTTCTGAATCATTCCCATGTCTTTGAGGCGTTTTGAAATTGCTTGTTGAGTCACTCCCAATGATCGTGCCAATTCTTCTTGACTTTGACTCGAGTCTTCATTAAGTAATGCCTCCAATTCTGCATCTTCGAAAATCTTCTCTCTTCTACCGCTATGCCGGTCTTCGACGTGAAAATCACCGTTCTTGAAGCGTTGAAACCATTCACGACACGTTCTTTCACTAATAGCGGCCTCACCATAAGTATTTGAGAGCATTCGATGAGCCTCAGCCGCAGATTTCTTCATATTGAAGCAGAAAATTAAAACCTCCCGCAAATGACGAGAATTTGGCTCGTAAACTGACATTTTCAATCGAGAATAACTTTATGATACAGACACAAATCGACTAATGTTTCTATGGGGTTATGTTGACAGATGCCCAAGTTTATTGCATGACATCTATGATCTATTTATTTCGACCACTACTTACCGCTAAAGCCATCTATAGGAAAACGGCGGAAGCAAAGTTGTACACCTAATATATATATATATATATATATATATATATATATATATATATATATATATATATTATATGTATATTATATGTATTATATGTATATTATATGTATTATATGTATATTATATGTATATTATATGTATATATATATATATTATATGTATATATATATATATATATATATATATACATATCTTATATTTTCAGAAATAATAATAAGGAGCTCGTTGTTTTAGTTTTATGGATTTTTTGCGGAATTCCATATTAAAGAAAAAAAAGAGTTTGAACTATTCAATGATTGGTGAAAAAACGATTGAAAGCTGTTGAAAACCGATAGGGTTTCTTATTAAAAATAATATTAAGAGATTAAGTTTTTTTTTCTGGCATGTTGTATGAATATTAATAAAACGTTACGCGCAAGGTCCCTGGGATGTTAATGGAATAAATTTAGACGAATTTTCGAGTTACTAAAAGTTAATGGCAGGTTTATTAATTTCCGTAGAATGTTACCATCTTACAATTTAAGGTGTAATTTCATTGGGATACTTGTATAAATCTATTATACATCCATAACAGATGTCTAATGGACATCCATGATGGATTTATATACGACATCTACCATGGAGATAATACAATATCCACTGTGGAGATAGATGTCGCATGGAGTTATGGAGGGTATATGGACGTCCAATGGATGTCATGTTCCGTGTGGGATTGTTTACTAGTGGATATAATTTTGACATAATTGTAAAAAATTAATCGGTTAAATGTAGGAATTCATATAAATAGATGATAATTCGACAAGAGTAACACAAAAACTGGCAATAATAGAGAAGTGAAAGCTTCTAGTAAACAATAATAATCATTGAGAAGTCCTACAGTAGGTCAACATACAAACTCACTATTCTTATATACACGTTGTTTGAAAATTACGTACATTTCATTTAAATTCTTTTGCTAATAACTTTTTAATAAACAACGAGCGACGGCTAAAACCTCTTGGATGTTACTCAGGACAGTGACCTTGACAACATATGTCAAGGTCAAAGTCATTGAAGATGGGTACGTTAATCTAAATATTTACCAAATTCAGCTCTCTAGTGATTGCCAGTTAATTTAATAATATTACTAAAGATGACTATTTGATTAAATTAAATGTTGTATTTTTACAAAAATATTATGTTTTAATTTAAGAACATATTATTTTTTGACAAAATTTCAACATTTCTCGCATCATATATAGATACATGCACACTCATGTCAGTCTCGTTTGCTACGCGAAGTTAATGTCGATACGATATATCTCTTGTTTATTTAATAAAAATAGATATAATGTAATAAAAAAGTATAATGTAATGAAATAATATAATGTAATAAAAAAGTTTTGATTACAATTTAAAACTGGAGATTATTAAAAAGGTTGAGATTTTTAATCAATATGAAAATTTATTGTTCTAAAAAATATATTTATCCGTTTATATACTAAGTCGCATTTCTGTGATCATTTTCATCAAGGCAAAGTATTCAGAAAGAGATTCAACCGGATTCGACATACTTCCAATAAAGCAGATGCGAGCCGAGTTTCGAGTGATTAATGGAGCTGATCGCGACTGTCCACTTTGCTACGCTCTCTCGTGATTGCGTGAAAGGCCAGAACGTCAAGTATTCCAACCCGGAAACAAATCCTCGATAACGTACGAATATAATTGTTCGATCACAATCATTGTTTCTTCATTTTCAAACAAACAAGCCTCCTCATTAAAAACAATTATATAATTTATATTATATATGTTTTTTTTTAAGAACCATCAATATTTTTCCTAAGTATTTTGTAGACAAAGGACCACGCACGATTCATATGAAAAAGTTTTTTTTGGTCAATTTGCTTGAATTTGTGATATGTTATAGTTCTTGTGTCCGTGATCAAAAATGTCAAGTTATAGAAACTTTCTATGTCCAGTTTCTGAATTATACGGGTATACAAGAAGTCGGAACCCCTTAATATTTCGAAAAATATGCATTTTAGAAAAAAGTGTTCTGTATAAAAGTTGTAGGGTTTTATGTGATGCATTACATAGCAATATTACTATGACCTTGAGTAACGTTATCAAGGTCACGTAAAGATCATCTTGACATTTTTTAACGGAAACCTCCATTTTTGATTGCACATTCTTGTAGCTTACCTTAAGAGCTTTTCAAAATACTATAATAAAGTTCCTTTCCATTAAATATCTCCCAAGTTATCAGGCTTGAAGAGTACAGTACCGCCAGCATTAATATTACCCAAAAGTGATTTTTACATGACCTTAACAATGCTATTTAAAGTCACACTAACATTTGCTACTTAATGCGCTACTTAAAACTCTACAACTTTTATTTGAAACATTTTTTCAAATCTCAAAAATATAGCATTTTTGAGAAAAATATTTCAGATAAAGTTGTAGGGTTTTAAAGTATTAAGTAGCAATGTTAGTGCGACTTTAAATAGCATTGTTAAAGTCACGTAAAAATCACTTTCGAGTAATATTAATGCTGGCGGTATTGTACCTTTTAAGCCTGATAACTTGGAAAATACTTAATGCAAAAGAACTTTGTTATAGTGTTTTGAAAAGCTCTTAAGCTACTAAAATATGCAATTAAAAATGGGGGTTTCCATTTAAAAATTTCAAAGTGATCTTTACGTGACCTTGACAATGCTATTTAAGGTCATAATAATATTGCTATAAGGCATCACATAAAACCCTACAACTTTTATATGGAACATTTTTTTCTAAAATGCGTATTTTTCGAAATATTAAGGAGTTCTGATACTTCTTGTATATAATTCATAAACTGGACATAGAAAGTTTCTGTAACTTGACATTTTTGATCAGGGACACAAAAACTATAATATATCATAAATTCAAGCAAATTGACTGAAAACGGTTTTTTCATATGAATTGTGCGTGCTCCTTTTCTTTAGCAAAAATATATCGAGGTATCATCATTTATCATAAAGCATTATTTATCGCATCTTTCTAATTTTAATAATTTGGTACAACTACAATTAAAATACAATTAAAATATTATTAAAATATTATTAAAATATAATTTTTTAAATAAAAATAATCAAAAATAATTAATTAATTAATTATTAAAATATTAAAATATAATATATAATTAAAATATAATTTTTTAAATAAAAATAATCAAAAATAATTATTATTAATTAAACTATTAATTTTTTTAATTAAAATTTCATTAAAGTTCACATAAAATCAGCTTAAAAATATAATTTTGTTATCAATTCTCCTTTCTAAAATTTAATTCGCCGAAGACTTTTTTGTTGGCGACTTTTGGGAATTGTTGTTCAAAAGAAAATTGATTCCAAACTAATTAAAACACTTTATTAAAAGGATTCCCTATCTTTTTCTTTCGAAATATTTTAAATATACAAATATATTTATATATAGCTATAAATTTTTAAACATGTACTTTATTAGCATATTTATGCTAATATGTATAATTAGCTTTATATGTTAGAATATTTACGCGTCTAGATGCAGTTTATTACATAAAAGATTTCCCGAATTATTCACTGTTCGAAATAGATGATTTGAGCTTTAAATTTTGATAGTTCAAACAGAATGATCGATCTGTTTCAGTGAATCAAAAATTCGATTGTTTGAATAATTCATATATTAAGGAAAATTTATGAACAAAATTAGTATTCATTGCAGAAAATAAATAGTTCATATTCGTTCAGCTCCTATTCACAATATATTTTCTAACTTTATGCAACATATCATCTAAAGTATAAATAAATAAATAAAGTCAATTCGAATAAATCGAACTGTTCGAATATATCTTCAAACTTGAGCGATCCAAACATTTAAAGATCTGATCTTGAAATTCGGATTGTTCAATTTATTCGATTATTTGAAAATTCTAAATTAATTAATAATGTGTTCGCGTACACATTTCTTTTCTTATCATATATTAGTTATCAACAATATAAGGCGATCAATTAGCAGCCAAGTGACGACTCGATGTAAACCGGATGACAGCTAATCGCGCAGATAATTATAGTCACGTTTAACGTCAGCCCGATTACATGCGACTAACATCACGCCACAAGATGAGCGATAATTACGCGTGTTGCAATTTGGTGTCATATCCGAGGTACTATAAATCCTTTTATCTATTAATCCTTTTATCTATAACTAAAATAGTTGGGGAAAAATTGAGCAACAGCAAATTTTGAAAAAGAAAGAAAACTAACAAACAGAACTATAAGTTTTTACTTTTTTAAAATTTCTTTGCTAAATATTATTTTGTTAATTATTTATTTGCTATAAATATATCACGTAGTTTTTTCTCAAATTTTAACTTGATTTAATCCAGAAATTGCAATTTTTATAAATGTGCTATTTTGGATTCAAATAAGTTGCGACATTTTAATAATGTTTAAAAAATATCTCTATAAAAAAAATAATGACATCAATAATTACGAAGTATCGAGCGATCTAGGGATCTCTATAATTTTTAGAAAACAAAAACTTTTACGAATAAAAACCAACAAATAATAGTGGTATTTTTCAAATAGTTATTTTTTAGAAGAAACACTTTTTTGGAAATAAATTCCCTGTTTTTAAACGGATTTATATCAAAGACAAACACATCATTTAAAACGATCGAGTCATCACTTGATCGACAGTTAGATTTGGTAGATTTACCTTTCCAGCGACCGTCATCTCATCTGTGGATTATGAAGCGTAGATCCTTTTCGCACACAAAAAAAATTTGCTCGAACGGGAGCGGCAGTGGCAGTTTGCACTTTTCAATGGCCGGTCGGACAACGACACATTTCCCGCGAATCACCATGCACTCATAACTCACACTGATCACTTATATAATTATATATCACTGATCCCTGAAGATCACGCCATATATTTCGTTTACTCTGCGACGATCGACGAAATGTAACTGTATGCGAATGCAAAAGCATGAACGCGAAACACATTTGATCGACAGCAACCAACAAGTGAATGGAGAGGCATACCTCCTCTACTACTACTATCACGCATCGACGTTGCTCGCTCTTTCCCCGCGCGTGACCCACAATAGACTTCGCTTGTGATTGTCGCAGCGATCACGTGACTATTCTGGCTAGGGCCGTACGCAGAAATGGGGGCAGTCGCAATTTTGAGACATTGACAAATTTCGAGTATTTTTTTTCAAAATGTCTCTATTCAAATCTTGTAAAAAGATTCTATGATCTCTCAGGCGTTTTTATTTAAGATTCTAGATAAAAGGAATATTTTTTAAAGATTTTTTGCAATTTTTTAAAACGATTTTTTTATTTCAACGCATTTTTTAACGTTTTTCACTCGTAAGAAAAACGCAGAGCCATTTAAGGATGTTTTGGCTGTACAAGAGTAGCAAAAAACTCAAAATTAAAAAAAACATTTTTTATATACTGTTTATATATTGTTTGAAAAATCAAATAAATAAATCCGGATTATAAAAAGAATTAAAGTACCACAAAATAATATGGTTTTTAACGTCACCGCAAAAAAAATAGCTGTAATTAATATTTTTCCTAATTTATAACAAAAACTTTTAATCATGAATACCCCCTGAAATCAAGTGTAAGAAACAAAAAAAAACGAGTAGTTTGCAGAAAGAGAGATATATTTTTCTACAATTTTTAATAAATAATTTTTAAACGAGCAAGTGGATCTAAATCAAGTTTTGCACAAATATTTAATAGAGTTTTCTTAATATATGTGAAAATTTTTATTTCATTGACAATGTGTTTTCCTTGTCAAATTTGTCAATAAATGCTACAATACGCGATTTTTTATAAGAATTAATACTAACTTTAAACTTAAATAATTTCTAAACCGTTAAGAGAATTGTGCTCAGGTTTTGCACAAATACTTAGAAGAAATAGTAGAACAGTCTACGAAATTTTCATGCCTTTGTCAATGTTTTGACATATAACACATACATCCTTAAGGTTTAAGTGATAGATTTGGAAGCGTATTGAAAAAAAAAACTAAATAAGTTTCATAAGATAAACATTTTTCATATGCATAAATATTATTTGCATATTTTCATGTTTTTATCATTAAAAATTATAATAAAGAATATATTGCATATTCAATATTTTGTTAAGACATTGATTTATAAACAGAAATAGAAATATATTTATATTTTAAACACATAACTCATTTGACTTGCCGATTGTTTGTTTACGATATAAGAGCAAAATTACCAAAAACAATTTCTTTTTTAAATTTCCTGAATCAATAAAATGCTATAAGAATTCCCTGATTTTTCTAGGTACAAAAGAAATCCTTGAGAATTCTAAGCTTTCCACGTTCCAAGGAGTAGAAATCTTGTTTTTGAATCTCTCAAAGTTGTATATAACATTTATATTATTTCTGTGAGAATTGGATATGCAATGTAGTTACATTTCAAATAACACATTATTAATTTCATAAACGTTTCTTAAACATATCTAATGTTTTTAACCGTCAAACACGTTCATAAAGAAGGTCTCGCGCGAGAGAAATGTTTTTAAAACCATAATTTAAGAGCTCAGTTTACTTTAGCAAGTCTACTTTAGAAACATATTTTTCACATTTTTACAGACAAAAAAATTTATTTTCTTAATTTAAAATTAATACATAATGAGAAAAAATAGCCCATGTATAATTATATATAAATTTATATATGATTATATATATGAGCATTTTTTATTTCTTCAAATTTTAGTTTTTCTAAAAAAACAATGCAAAAATTATTTTTTAAATTATTTTTCAATTATTCTTATTACTTTTTTTGTATATACAAATAAAGAGAATATAAGAGAAAGAACATAATATATATGGACATATTTTACATATAATTATATATATTCATATTTGATTATACAGTCTCTCTCTTACCATAAGGCCACCCTCCCCCCTCCCCTTAATCTTTTAAACTATAAGACCATAATTATAATTATAATAATACATAATTTGACATTAATTTAATAATAAAAATATTATGTGAACTAATATTTATTGTACTTCGAGATATTCCCATAACTAAAATTATTCTATAAGTGCTATTAAAAAACTCCAATTATACATTAGCCAATTGTACATTATACTTAACTTAATCCTCTTTTAAATAATTGTATGTAGTGAAAATAATTTTTCTCTTGAACATTTCTTCAAAATTTTACTAGATGTTAATTAAAATATTTAAATGCATAATTTAAAAAAAAAAAATCTGAAAGCTAAGATTTTCACTGGTGCAAATTTTTTTCACTGGTATAGCATATGTAATAGCTAGTACATAAACATAGCTAATACATAATATCTATATTATAAACCATAATATCTATATTATATTATCTATATTATAAACTATTTTTTATTTTAATGTTCAGACACTATTTAAAATTGTTATAAAAAACAATTGAGAATAGTAGTAAACTATATAAGCATTATAAAAAAAGTTCAAAATTATTTCATCATTTAATATAATTTTTAAATAAAAGTCATTAAAAAATATAATTTTTAATGTGCTTGATGTATAAAGAAATTAAATGATAAAACTGTAACAATAATACATATGTAACTTTAGCTAAAAATGCTCCATTTCATTAAAATTTAAATAAAGTAAAAATAAATAATGTTGCGCAGTGTTGCAATCTTCAATGTATAATAGTATATTTACATATACAGAATGTTTCGCATAAAGTGTTACACGATGTTTTTTTCGAAACTTGAGGTCGTACAAAAAAATGTTTCAGACGAAATTTATAGAATTTTGAGACAGAAAAAAGTTAATAATCTTGACTTTTAACTAAGGCCATTTTTCGAGACCATAGAAAAGTCAATCTAACTTTTTTTAAATGGAACCACTTGAATTTTTTTATATAAATCAATTCCTCACAATAATCGGCGTAAAAACTTATCAGAGTAGAATGGCTAAAAATTGAATAATTTATGACATATTTCACAGCTTATGTAAAAAAAATTATATCGAATTAAAGTATAAAATATAACCTTGTAACACTTTATGTGAAACATCCTGTCTAGTGTATATATATGTATTGCATTATGGATGCAAAGAGAGAGGCATAACTTGTTCGTTGCCCATGCATTAATTTTTGTGAGAAAAATCTCATTTTGCGTGAAATCGTTGACATATTTATATAACATTTATTTAATTATATTTAATGAAAACTATGTACGAGCGCAAATTACAACTAATGTGAATCAATATCCTCACCTTTACAATATATATAAAGATCAAGGTTGTCAATGAAATATTTTCTTTTGTAAATAATTATCGAATTTTTTGCCTCTCTAACGCTTTAAAATGGCTTCTATTGTATTCCAAAAGAAAAAATTTTAATGATTTTTCGCTTCTAATAACATAATATGATTGCAATAAAGAAACAGGAGCCTTAATAAAAAGATGGCATTTTTTATACAATTCATGATGGTGGAACCCATCCACCAAACGTTGCTTCAAGTTCTTTGGCCACTGCGAAGCATAGATGATCATTATAAGGAGCTGCTATTACCTTCAATTAAAAAAAACAAAACATTATACAAATTTTCAAGATTCAAAAAATTTTATAATATAATATAATTTTTTTCCAAGAATGACTAAAAGAAATATTTTTATGCAAGGAATAAGTTTTAATGATATGCAAAATGTAATGTTACTAACAATAAGTAATAATTAGCGACTATTTTCTATTATGAATAAAACTTTCAGCAAAAATATAGTAGTCAAGTTAATAATCAGATGATCATATGAGATATTTGACTGGATTGTGTAGTGCATTTTAGTAAAATTGTATATATACATATGTATGCACACATACAAAATTTGACAATAAAGTTCACAAACTCTATTTTATTGCTGAATACAAAACTTTATATATACTACAAAGAACTCTGGCGTTTTAATCTGAGGGAGATAGATACCTCCATTGTCTTTTTCAGTACAATATGATCAATTGGAAGATTTATCTTATATAATGTTCTATAGAAAGATATATGCTTACTTATAACATTCGCTAAACTTTTGGTGACGCTTATACAAAGTTTGCAATATGCTTAAAGAACAGATAGGCCTAAAAAAACATACACATACACGCATATTCTCAATTATATGGAAGAACTACTTCCAGTATATATAAAATTCTATAAAAAAAAATATTGCTAGACTTCATTTTTGTCTTTTTTAAAATAGTCCCATTGGAGTGTTATATACAGGGTGTCCCATGACTCGAGGTCCATACATTAAGGACGTGTTATTGAAGTCATTTAGAGTTGAAATTGTTTAATAAACATATGTCTGTAAATGCTTCCTAACAGAACTACAATCATTGAAAGTTGATGTGAATATTTGAAAAAGGAAAGAAAAAAGACATTTAATTTAATTTGTCTGACCTAACTGACAACCAGACTGACAGAAAATGTTTCAATGGTTATAGTTCTGTTAGGAAGCATTTACGGACATATGTTTATTAAACAACTCTAAATAACTTCAATAACATGTCCTTAATGTATGGATCTCGAGTCATAGGACACCCTGTATTTATGTCAGCGTTCTATTCTTTAAAACAATTCTGAAACAGATTTTAGAGCTGTTGTTGTATTGCTCTTAATATCATCAACAACGAAATATATTTATAATAATCTTGATTGCACATTACTAATCAGACACGACATTATTTCCCTATTAAACACAGTCTTACAGATCAAACATATTTTCGATCAGATACATATGTTTGCAATGAGACAACGTTTTGATCAGACACAATACCCAATAAGCAAAATGCCAGCAATGCCTACAATATGCCAGCAAATTAACAACAGATTTACTCAAAATTTAAGCTAGCAAATTAACAAGCTCTGTTAAAGTTCTGCTGACAATCTCTCTCTGTCAATAATCGAAATTAACTCTTATAACTGTCATATGTAAATTATTTAATCGATTTTTTTTCTAAATAATTTAAATAATTAATTATTTTATTTGAATAAGACATTATTAATCTAATATTAATATAAATCTAATATTAACAATTACTATAGAATGATATTAATTTCTCAATAACAACTTATTGCTGCTAATACAGAAAAAAAATTTGTTTATTGCTATAATGTACTAGTGTACTAGTATACTAGTGTCAACATATAAAAAATGACAAACCAAGATTATCTATGCTTCAAAAGTCAATATCACTTGTAAAAAAAATTTGCATTTAGAATATACTACTAATATATTAAAATATTATAGTGATAGTGAAATACCTTGTGTGTAAAAACAAAAGTTACAACACATTTAACAATAAAAATATGGAACTTAAATATAAACTTATAAATATCAACATAAATATGAACTTTGGAGATTTTATGTAATAATACAATAATTTTTAATACTGACCTGAATACCGATTGGCAAACCTTGTTCGTCCAGGCCCAGAGGCACTTGACAAGCTGGGAATCGCAAAACATTAAATAGACACCAATAGCCAAAATTGAAGGGTCTTAAGTATGTGGAATAATGATAACTGGCAGGAAATGGAGCCGAAGGATAAAATAGTACTCCATTAGCATCCAATTTCTCCTGAAAAGAGTTTCCATGATAAACATATAATTATACATATAGAATTTAATATAAAGATTGAACAAGAAAATATATTATTTAGTTTTTAAACTTTTTCTTTCTATATCTTAAATATTAATTTATTATATATAATTTTTATATATTCATGTAATATATTTCTCTTTTCAATACAATTTACCATCAAGAACTGTTTCATTTTTGCAGTGACGCGTTTTGCCCATTCACTATTCTCCTGAGGTAAAAAATCCTCATCTATCAATTTAATGATAGCGGCCAATGTCAATTGTGAGTTTCCAGTAAGTAGGTTAAAAATTTCTCTTTTTGCACTAGTGACATACTGCAAAGTGTGAATATTTTTGAACCGAGAATTAAAAAATATTCATTTTAAAATGTAAATGATTCACTGTGAGAAATGGAATGTAATTTAAATACTGCTAATTAGTATAAACATAATTCTATTGTCTCTTGAAGCATATAACTCACAAAACTTTGAAATAAAATTTATACATTCACCTTTTGATCTGTTATATTCAATTTAAAATTAACATTTTCGCGAGTCATCCAATACCTCCACAGTTTGTAGCTATACTCAGAGCCTGGTATTTTAATCTGTAATATATAAATATAATGTGGTTTTTCTATACATATACAAATTTAAGAAATCTACTAAATATTTAAAAACAAGAACAACTTTAAAAAATTAATGTATAAAATATAAATGAACTTTTATAATGCAAATATAAAAAATGCATTCTTTTCTGATTACTTTACTAATCATATAATAAGATCTATAGATTTCTACCTTTGTAGCAGAACCTGTGAGTTCTCTGAAATGTTGTACCACTTTAATTAATGTTGCTTGCATAGTCCTGTTGATTTTGCTTGCTCTTAAATCGCCGGAACTCTCTTGGTAGAATACTTTTAGATTCTGCACATTCACTGGCTCATCCAGTTTTAATCTATGTACATTAGGACTGATTAATACCTTTAATAAGGGTGCTAGATCTTCAGCCTTCTTACAGAGTGGCCCGACTGCTACCATGGTGTCTGGATAATCATTCTCACGCAATCCAATTCCAGCTACTGGCGTCAATCCTGACAACAATAACATCCAAATAAGCTACTATTATTAATAATTTTAAAAAATTTATTTTTTAATGAGTAGTATAATATAATCACAATATTTCAGATATTCAAAATATTATCTTTAAATATTATAGTGTCTGTAATAACATTAACCTTCACTAGGCTTGTGGCCGAATAATCCGTTAAAGAACGCAGGCATCCTTGTAGAACCTCCTATATCACTACAGATGGAAAATGGAGCACCGCATGCTGCTACTATAGCTCCCTCCCCACCACTGCTGCCTCCTACTGTTCTAGTAATATCGTAAGGATTATTTGTCTGTCCATATAGATTATTCCTCGTTTCTATCCATAAATTGAGCTCAGGAACATTGGTCTTTGCAATCAAAATTCCACCAGCCTCTTTGAGGAAACGAACTGTCGTGGCATCATCCTCAGAACGATAATTACGGCGGCAGAGCAAGCCCATGGAATGGATTAATCCTAATAAAATAATTAACAATTGCTGTAATTAATGTTAAATTTAATTATTAATATTCAAAACAATTAAACTATATCTGTTTTCTATTATAAAAAATAATTTATCCATATTTTTAATTTTTTAGATTTTTCTTGAATAATTTTAGAAAACAGGAATTTAAAATAATTCTTTATGGTGTTATTTTGCTTACCTTTAGCACGATTGCTTTCTTTTGTAGTAAAAGGAACTCCAAAAAATGGCAATGTTATCTTTATTTTTTCAAAATCTGTACATTTTTCTATCATGGCATCCACTCCTTTGGCCTCTTTAATTGCATCTGAGTATCTATCCTCTACAACTGCGTTTATCAAGCTATTCACTTCTTTGCATCTTTCAATATAAGCCCTTACAATTTCCTCTGATGTAACTTTTTTTGTCCTAAAATAAAGCATACCTGTATGTATGTATGTATGTATATATATATATATATATAAAACTTTATTTATATATATTTTTTTATATAGGGTGTTTCTTAAGTAAGTACACAAACTTTAAGGAGATATTCCTTGGCTTATTTTAAGAAGAAAAGGTCCTATAAACATGTGTCCTAAACTACTTTGTTTTCAAAATGCAGGGCGTCAAAGTTGTGCAAAGAAAATGAAAATTTCGAGAATGTGGAAAACGTTTACAGATATTTTATTCAAAATAATATATTTTAAATAAAGGCTCTTATGAATATATCATACGAAGAAAATAAAAGGTAATTTGTGTACTTACTTATAAGAAACACCCTGTATATATGATTAAACATAGACATTATAATTCAATCTCGATAAAGCTATATATGCATATTTAAAGATTAATAATAATAATTAAACCTGATTTTCTCTGCTAAAGAGATAGCACTTTCTAACAACAGACTGTTCTTTATTGCTGGCACCTTCTTTACTTTCCGATTGTAATAAATGCCGAAAACAAAGTCCACAATATAATCAAAAAGAAAATGTAGCTGTATGATTATATATTGCAAGATATCACAGCACAACATTTTGAGACATTGTAATATATCTTCGCATTGTGGGGAATCCTATATATAAACATATAAATAGTATATTAATAAAAACATGCACTACTTCTATATCATTATATATTAATCATTTGTACACATATATTTATATTTTACTTCAAAATAATGTATAATATATTTTTATAAACTTATAGTGAAAAATAATTATCAGCATTATTTTGTTATACGCAGAGAAAAAATACAATTGTATTCAAAATTTAAAATAATATAGAAATGTCCTTTAAAAATCAAATGAAGCATTGTTTAAGTAATTTAAAAGATTGAAAACAAGATAAATAAAAAATTTATTTCATAATTAAGATAAAACAAACAAAAATGTAAATTTTTAATTTTTGTAAAGTTAATTTTTTTAGACGACATAAAAATGGTTCAAATACAAATATTAAAAATAATTATTGATGTATAATATATTAATTAAATTGATTACATGATTATTAATGTATGACAATAGAAATTTTTAATTTACCTTATTTTTTACAGAGGTGCACATTATTTTATGAAAGACGAAAATATTGATGTCAATAAAATTTACTCTTAAAAATACATAAAATTTATATATATATATATATATATATATATATATTTCTTTTTTTTCTTTTTTTCAGAATATTACACTTATATTTTTCTTGTTCACTTTTTCCCAGTATTCTTTATTTTACTTTATAAATACAAAAATTTAAATAGATTATTCTAACCACACTTTAATCAATTTCTGACACATTATCAAATTAATGGAATTATTTTATTAATAGCCGTCATTAAAACATATGTAGCATATTCAACAGACAAGAATTGCAAAATCACTGAGTGTCACTGAGTCTGTTCTTTATAGCTGAACTGGCTGCACTAGTTCAGAGTTTATCTTTTTCTCTCCCCATTGGAAGGAGAAAGATAAGCTCTGAACTAGTGCAGCCAGTTCAGCTATAAAGAACAGACCTACTGACTACGTTTAGGGCCAATTTCACCAACCTCGGTTAGATTAACCGACGGTTAAAATTAGCAGGGTGGCCAACAGAAAATAGAGGTGAAGGAAAACCAAGCATTCTAGCTCCATAAAGTTAGCCGGTCAACATTCACTTTTATAATTTTTTTTTTACGAATCGTTTGTTGATCGTTTGTTGGTGATTGTTGGCCTAATTACAACGTTTGTTGGTTAATATTTTTTTTGAAAATACGAAAACAAAATTTTGTGTGAAGTCAACCGGAAAGATATCATTTTTGTTTCAAACTTAGTTCAATCGATGCGCAATCATTTGTTGGTCACGGAAAAACTAATTAAAACGTTTGTTGACTCATATTTGCCTCTGAAAAACGGAAAAAACTAATGCACTCTGATGTTGATGCGTATGGGGGGGAGGGGGGGGGAGTCATTTTGAGTATTTCGTATGACGATGCCGTGACATTTACGTGAAATTTTAAGTGCGAAGGAATACAGCACAATTATTAATTGTTTACGGACAGCATAAAAAATACAGGTATGCAACAAAAAATCTGTATATAAATAATAAGGTAATTCTAATGCCCGGTCTACAATGAGTCGTTAGTCGTTAGTCGCAAGCAAATTGACCAACCACAGTCGATTATTCCTAGAATATTCTTGGAATAATAGACTGTGGTTGGTCAATTTGCTTGCGACTAACGACTAACGACTCATTGTAGACCGACTTTATAGTTTTCTAGCATAGATATATAGATTGGATTGAACATTGCGAGATAGACAAACGCGCGTCTGCTGTAGAAAGAGAGGTACTATATGAGAGGCCTATGTTTGTTTCTTTTCCTAGTATCTCATTGGTGATTTTCTATATGGAGGGGGACAAAATCACCAATGGGATGCTAGGAAAAGAGACAAAATAGGCCTCCCATGTAGTACCTCTCTACAGCGTCGTCTTTCTACAGCGAGCACGCGTTTGACCTACATGAAGCTAGCCGGCAGAAATTATAAAATATGATTAATTTTAACTTTTCTGAGTGTATTTCATTTGTAAATCGTTTGTGATTGATTGTGAATCTGTTTTTAACGTTTGTGACAAATTAGATAGAGTCTGAGGGTGCCATTACATGGAGCGCGGAAACGCGGATTAGCGTAACGCGGAACGAGAGTAAAACCAATCTCGAGCATTCTGCAGTTTTTGTTACGCTCGCGATTGGTTCCCTTCTCGTTCCGCGTTACGCTAATCCGCGTTTCCGCGCTTCATGTAATGGCACCCTAAGGCCGGATTCACACCTTGGCAGAAAAGCAGAAAGCAAAAAAGCAGAAGCCAATCAGAACTCGTGCTAGAAAAGCAGAATGTACTGCTAATTTTCAGCGCGAGTTCTGATTGGCTTCTGCTTTTTTGCTTTCTGCTTTTCTGCCAAGGTGTGAATCCGGCCTTAGGCCGATATTACATTTGTCGTACGACAAACTTTTTAAGCATATTGATTGGCTGCAAAATAGAAACTTTCTTGAGTCTCTAGAAATTAGCTAATCAATGCGCTTAAAAAGTTTGTCGTACGACAAATGTAATATCGGCCTTAGGGTGCGAACCCATGGCAGCGGAAAAGCGTAACGCGGAACAAGAGCGGACCAATCGTGAGCGTAGCGAAAACTGCAGAACGCTCGCGATTGGTCATGCTCTCGTTCAGGGTGCGAACCCATGCAGCGGAATAGCGTAACGCGGAACGAAAGCGGAACCAATCACGAACGTTCCGCAATTTCGTTCCGTTTTCAGTAGTTTCTAGCGGAATAGGTTTCGTAGATTGCGTAATGTACATACACATCTATACATATACACATGGTAGTAAAAGCTAACTTCAAAATTTTCCTTTATCTCTCAAAAATAAGAAATAACTTGTAATAATTAATAATTTATCTCTGTTTCTGTACTGACCACGTTGCTCTACGCTGCCAATTTAACAAAGTATATGTGTACATACATACAGTTCCGTCATTTTCGTTACGTGGATTTCAAGTCCCTACATCTCCATGGAGCGGAATGAGCGCAAGCAGAACGAGCAGAACGTCTCTAAAATGACTTTTAAATATTGTTTTTATCTGTCGTTCTTTATTATCGTGTACATAAATATTGAAATGAATGCGTTCTTATTGGAAATATTGATTAAAAATGTTAAATAAGTTAAATAAGTTTTAATGCGGTTTTAACTCTTTCGAAATAATGACTCGTGATTGGTTGCGCATTGATCCGCGGTGTGCTCATTACGCTCTATGGGGATGTAAGGATTTGAAATCCACGTTGCAAAAACTGCGGAACGCTCGTGATTGGTTCCGCTCTCGTTCCGCGTTAAGCGGGGAGCACACACTTTTGCATTAGCGCATAATCATAAGCATAAGGAATTTGATTGGTCTATTTCCTTATGCATAAGGAAATGGACCAATCAATTTCCTTATGCTTATTATTATGCGCTAATGCAAAAGTGTGTGCTCCCCGCTTTACGCTATTCCGCTGCATGGGTTCGCACCCTTAGGGCCAATTTCACCAAGCTCGGTTAGATAACCCTGGGTCCACAATAGGTGATTTAAGCCCTAAGCCTTAAGAAATTGACTAATCACAGTCGAGTATTCTCTTCATACTTGATTGTGATTGGTCAATTTCTTAAGGCTTAAGGCTTTAATCACCTATTGTGGACCGGCACTTAACCGACGGTTAAAATTAGCAGGGTTCCAACTGAAATGATAAGAATGCTTGGTTTTCCTTCACCTCTATTTTCTGTTGGCCACCCTGCTAATTTTAACCGTCGGTTAATCTAACCGAGGTTGATGAAATTGGCCCTTAAGGTGCCATTACATGGCAGCATCGATCGTCTGCGCAGAAATCATTGCGCAGGAATCTAAATGAGATAGATTCCAGCTTCTTGCGGCTAATAGCATGATGAGTTCGGTCGAGATAAAAAAATTATGTTCTGATACACATTACTAATACTGAAAATTGATATTTATTTACATTATACACAATAGATTTTATTATTATTAAACAAAATATATATAAAACGTTACTATCCCCCAGCAGAATATTAGAATCTAATCAAGGATTAAGGGATATAATTTTCATATTTTTTTTTCCTGCATGTTTATAACATACTGTTCCTTTAAATCATTTCCTACTTTTAACAATAGTTTTTCAAACTGTGTCGTTTTGTCATTTGTGAATTCCTTTTTGTGTCTTATTTATTTGAATATTTCAACCATCCAAAATCTTTTGCCGCATTTGTATCTTAATTTTATTTTAATTTACATTGTCAGAGTAGTAACGTTTCATAATATATCTTTGATTAATAATAATAATAACACACACACACACACATCTGTTATATAATAAAATAAATGAAATATAATTCTGGGCAATATTCTGCGCAGACGCTTAACGCTCGACGCTTGACGCTGCCATGTAAAGACACCTTTAGATTATCAGAGAGGCGCCAACTTGTTCCATTTCCTGATTGGTCGATTAAAATAGCCGCCATGTTAGGGCCGTGGCACATAGAAAAACTTAAGCAGTAAAGCCTATCACACACAAATTGGCATAGCTGCATATGCATAGCATAAGACCGTCTGGACCAATGAGCATCGAAATAAAATCGCCATATTGATTTACATAGCACGCTCATTAGTCCAGACCATAGACATAGTATATCTAGACCGAATGTTGAGGAGTGGAGGCCGATGTGCACGTAGAAAAGGACATACTCTGTTTCGTGCCCCTTGCGTTCTCTCTCGCTCGCACAGAGCATAGCGCTCTCTTTCGTCATGCTACGTGCGAGCGAGAGAGAACGCAAGGGGCACGAAACAGAGTATGTCCTTTTCTACGTGGACATCGGCCCCCACTCCTTAAATAAAGGCAAACGCTCGGTCTAGATATACTATGTCTATGGTCCAGACGGTCTTATGCTATGCATATGCAGCTATGCCAATTTGTGTGTGGTAGCCTTAAGGGCCGTGGCACATAGAAAACTTAAGCAGTAAAGCCTATCACACACAAATTGACATAACTGCATATGCATAGCATAAGACCGTCTGGACCAATGAGTATCGAAATAAAATCGCCATATTGATTTACATAGCATGCTCATTGGTCCAGACGGTCTTATGCTATGCATATGCAGCTATGCCAATTTGTGTGTGGTAGCCTTAAGCCTATCACACACAAATTGACATAACTGCATATGCATAGCATAAGACCGTCTGGACCAATGAGTATCGAAATAAAATCGCCATATTGATTTACATAGCATGCTCATTGGTCCAGACGGTCTTATGCTATGCATATGCAGCTATGCCAATTTGTGTGTGATAGGCTTTAAGGGCCGTGGCACATAGAAAACTTAAGCAGTAAAGCCTATCACACACAAATTGGCATAGCTGCATATGCATAGCATAAGACCATCTGGACCAATGAGCATGCTATGTAAATCAATATGGCGATTTTATTTCGATGCTCATTGGTCCAGACGGTCTTATGCTATGCATATGCAGCTATGCCAATTTGTGTGTGATAAGCCTTAAGACTTAAGACTTAGGGCCGTGGCACATAAAAAAACTTAAGCAGTAAGACTTAAGACGTAAGCGAATTGACCAATCACGGTCGAACAGTAAGGCAGCCATATTGAAACGTAAGCTACGCTGAAAATTCCGTATGGTTGAAATTCTTAAGTCTTAAGTCTTACTGCTTAAGTTTTTTTATGTGCCCGGGCCCTTAAGAATTTCAACCATACGGAATTTTCAGCGTAGCTTACGTTTCAATATGGCTGCCTTACTGCTCGACCGTGATTGGTCAATTCGCTTACGTCTTAAGTCTTACTGCTTAAGTTTTTTTATGTGCCACGGCCCTAACAGCACATGATATCATTCGAATATTCTGTTCTGATACTGTGAATATATGTAATATATGTAATATACTGAGAACATCCCTATAACATTTCTTGTAGAATATTATTTCTCGTATATTCTTAGAATATACCTATAATATCTTTTACAGTATATTATTTCTCGTACATTTTCTTGTATATTCTCAGAATATACAATACTTATAATATCCCTTATATAGTATATTATTTCTCGTATATTCTCGTATATTCTCAGAATATACTTTTGAGTTACGCAGAATTTAATATATAGTGAGACATCAAAAAGTCTGATGACGCTGGCATCACGATTACATTTTCGGTAGCACGTGGCATTGGACGACAAAGACCTGATCGGCCATATATATAGTCGCATTCCTCTTTTCAGTGTGCTCTATATTATTTGGTTTGTTCTCTTTGTTTTATAAAAACTTGGCTAATAAAACCGTGATAACTGTGTAAAACGTGATAATCGTTTCCGGCCGGCATCTTCTAGATTCTAGAATCTAGAACGGAAAATTTTCCAGACCAGATATTTCATATTTGCTTCCTCCACGCTGGACATACTACATTATTTTGAGGTAATTCTTTTTCTTTTTTGGTAATTCTTTTTCTTTTTCCTTATAGTTTGTCATTTATATATATTAGATATATATATTATTAGATATTATAATATATATTAGATTGTAATAACTAAATTGTATTATATATATATATATATATATATATATATATATATATATATATATATACATATATATAAAAAATATATATATATATAATATATATATAAAAATAAGACATTAATTGTATAACATATATATATATATATATATATATACAGAGTGGTCCTCGTAACGGTCGCCACGATTTTTAATGCACTTACAATAATCTGACATAAAAAAGTCATAAACAGAAATTTATCAGTTTCTAACCGGCAACAAATTGCAATAATAAAAATTGACCAAACATTTTTTTTCCATAAAAAAGCAAGGTCACCTTCAATTTTTTAAATGGAACTTCCTACTTTTTATTGCATATTCTTGTAGCTTATCTCGAGAGCTTTTCAAAACACTATAATAAAGTATTTTTTCATTAAGTACTTTTTGAGTTATTTTATATTTTATTCTGACATATTTTGATATAAAAAATAAAATATCTCGTAAAATATTTAGTTTTCGATATTCTTACCGTAATACTTTTATGTACAGAATAATGAGACAAATCAATCAATTTAAAAAAAAAACGAATAATTGTTTTAAAAAATACATTATAAATAATTACATACTTTTTCTTAAAAACAATTATTTTTTTTTTTACTAATTGATTTGTCTCATTATTCTGTACATAAAAGTGTTACGGTAAGATTATCGAAAACTAAATATTTTACGAGATATTTTAATTTTTATATCAAAATATGTCAGATTAAAATATAAAATAACTCAAAAAGTACTTAATGAAAAAATACTTTATTATAGTGTTTTGAAAAGCTCTCGAGATAAGCTACAAGAATATGCAATAAAAAGTAGGCAGTTCCATTTAAAAAATTGAAGGTGACCTTGCTTTTTTATGGAAAAAAAAAATGTTTGGTCAATTTTTATTATTGCAATTTGTTGCCGGTTAGAAACTGATAAATTTCTGTTTATGACTTTTTTATGTCAGATTATTGTAAGTGCCTTAAAAATCGTGGCGACCGTTACGAGGACCACCCTGTATATATATATATATATATATATATATATATATATATAAGCACTACCACACCGACGAGATACTATTAAAGACCGTCAGCCCTGGGTAAACTTTTGTGACCATCAAGTGGGCCCGGTGGGCCCAGAGGTAATTGAAGAATGTTGACATTACCGGCCGTTTGATTGGATCGAAGATAATTACACGAATTATTTAATTCATACGGTTATTTTACTTCATCAAATTATTATTTTATTATCGAAAACACCAACGAGATATCGTTAGAGACCGATGGTCTTATAGGATTTAGCATATTACTGGAAAAAAACTCGCCACGCGGTACTGTAGGTAAATAAATATTTGCATTGTCGATAATAAAACAGTAAATTTACAATAAAATGTTTATTTTGTTGTTCTTGAGGCAGTTATATAAAAGTTCTATACATTTTTGATAATAAAACAATAACTGGATGAACTAAAATAACGCGCAGCGAGTTTTTTTTTCCAGTCACACTAAATCCCATAAGACCACCGGTCTTTAATGATATCTCGTCGGTGGCACTACTGACGTTTGTGTCCTAAGATGGCGACGGTGGCATGGTGGGGGTAAAGTTGGCGCTTCTCTGATAATCTAGGACTCTAAAATTAGGTTTTTTGTAATTAACAATTTTAGTTTAGTCATGATATCAGCCGATACTTTTTAGTAATAAACAGATTTTATGATAACTGATAACTGTAATCGACAGGAAATTGTTTGTGATTTACAAATATACTAATGTTACATTCGTGAATTGATAAATTTTTTAATTAAGTGCAGAATAAGTTTATTTTATAATTGTAGTGTGCATGCGCAAAGTCTGCTCAGACTTTGAGACGCGTGACGATTTCCGCCACGCGTTATGGCCCTCGCACACTAGATGCGATGAGCGATGAGTGATGGGCGATATCCAATGAGCTCTGGTTTTCCGAAAAAATAAAGCTCTCATTGGATATTGCCCATCGTTCATTGCTCATCGCGTCCAGTGTGCGAGAGCCATTAGGTGATATTACATTTGTCGTACGACAAACTTTTTAAGCGCATTGATTAGCTAATTTCTAAAGACTCAAAAAAGTTTCTATTTTGCAGCCAATCAATATGCTTAAAAAGTTTGTCGTACGACAAATGTAATATCAGCCTTATCCTTAGCCCAGATCTACAATAGTTGTAGTAAGCATCAAGCCATAAGAAATTGATTAATCACAGTCAAATGTAAGGAAAATAATCAATTGTTTTTATTTTTATTTATTAATTATTAATCCGCGTCTTGCGGCTTTGGATGACTTCCAGTTTTTACATTTGTTATTCTGTCTTTTGTTATTCTGTCATTTGTTATTCTTTTGTGTTTTCACAATAAATTGATAGTCAAAAATTCTTA
This sequence comes from Formica selysi, assembly GCA_009859135.1. NCBI lineage: Eukaryota > Metazoa > Arthropoda > Insecta > Hymenoptera > Formicidae > Formica > Formica selysi. The sequence goes on from WHNR01000032.1 coordinate 1,214,351, forward strand.
AAATTTAACATATTTAAAATCCAAAAATCAAAACTCAAAATTAAAATCATAATTAAAATTAAAATTAAAATTAAATTAAAACTTAAAACTTAAAACTAAAAACTTGAAATTAATTAACATTAAAATTAAAACTAAAATTAAAATTAAAATTAAAATTAAAATTAAAATTAAGATTAAAATTGAAATTGAGATAAAATATACAAAAAGCCAATAACTCCAAATTACTAAAATCAGACAAATTTAAAATTAACAACTATGGGTGCCTTATTTTAGTTATTTATTTATTCATTACAATATAATAGAGTAAATAATAAATAGCATTAAAAATATATTGATATTAATATATATTTTTGTACAAAGATATAAAACCAGATATAACAAAATAAATTAATTGATAGAAATATGAAACATGATTAGTAGTAGAAAAAGTAAACAATAATTTACTTAACATAAACAATAAGTAACTCTGATATAAGATTTTATTTAGTATAAACGGTAATACAGGTTCATAATTAAATTTTTTATATGAATATATAAAATGTAATATATGTTATATATTATATTTCTATATATTTTTATTTTGAATTTATAAATGTATATATATATATATATATATATATATATATGTATGTATATATATATATATATATATATATATATATATATACAATATATATATATATATATATATATATATATGAATATATATATATATATATATATATATATATATATAAATCGTTGTTTTTTAAATATATTGTGTTTTTAGACTTTAGATTATATAATTTAATTTGATTAATTTATAGCCTAAAGCCGTAAGCCAAATAAGCATTGATTATTGCCAAAAATCAAAAAGTTTTGAGTCTCGCGTAAAGCTAAAATAATATTTAAATAGGAAAACTGGCAGATAAGAGCAATTTGAAATTTGACTGCAACTGCAAATATTGTGTATGTCAAGTTTTAAAATTCCAATTTAATCTTTATATATTTATATCCATGCCAAAGGTGGACCAAAAGACGGTTCAAAACGTACATTTTTAATGCACATTATTTAATAAAATTTAACAATAATAAGTGCGACACCTGCGCCTTGGCTTTTATCTGTTAGTTTTCCTACTTAATTGTTCTTACTCTGAGCCTATTGCTGTTATTATCAAAATTGAAACAAAACATTGATGTGTCATAACTAATGTGTCTTATTTCAATATGTAATCCTTATGTTTTTGCATTACATTTATTTCCATGTTATTATTTTTATATTAGATGTATAAAATTGAATTTATATCAAAAAAGCAATTCTGTACATATACTTTTATAAGATCATAATTTATTTTTTTTTTACAGGATTGATGATATTCAAGATAATTCCATTTTGCGAAGAGGTATTCCTGTCGCTCATTCTGTTTATGGAATTGCTAACTCACTAAGTGCTGCAACTTATATATTATTTATTGCTTTGGAAAGAGTTGTTAATTTCCATCCTGCAGTAAGTAATCACATTATACTTATACAAAAAAGTTGAAAATAATAAATCTCTTATTCTCTTTTCTAAATGCTCAAATAACGTTTTTATAAGATACAAAATTCAAATGAACTGCTTGAATTATGTCCATGACATCATACATACTTAAATAAACTGAACAGAATTTAATTAATTTTTTGTTATAGTATAGAAAAAGTAAGAGTTACTGCTAAGATTTGACTGAAGGAAAAAACATTTAAAAAAATACATGTTTTATATGTCCTTAAAAATACATGTTTTATGTATTCTTAAAAATACATGTTTTATGATCTTTTAATATATACATATATACAACATAAAGCTCATTAAAACTTATTAAAATTGTAAAAGATTAGCTTCACATTTGCTTTTGTTAGATAAAATGTAACTTGTGCTGTATTATTGCACTAACTGCGTTTTTTTTAGACAACAAAAGTGTATATGGAACAAATGTTGGAAGGTCATAGAGGTCAAGGAATGGACATTTTTTGGCGGGACAATCTCATTTGTCCAAGTGAGGCAGACTACAAGACTATGGCAATAAAAAGTCAATATTTAATACTTATATATGTATTTCTTTGTGAAATTAAAAAAAATTACATATGAAAAAAATTAAAATATCAACTAATTTTTGCAAAGATTGGAGGTTTCTTCAATTTAATGGTAAAATTAATGAAATTATTCTTAACTTACGAAGAAGACTTATCATCGCTAGCGATGATAAGTCTTCTTCGTAAGTTAAGAATAATTTCATTAATTTTACCATTAAATTGAAGAAACCTCCAATCTTTGCAAAAATTAGTTGATATTTTAATTTTTTTCATATGTAATTAGAACATTTTAAATTTAAGAGAGAAAGTATACATGTCAAATTTGTGTATTTCTTTATCATCTTATGTAAAACTGCAAGTTTTCATAGTGTTACCAATTGAGTGATCTGTTATTGATGGCAAAAGAGAACAAGGGATGATTGTACATGAAATAAATGATATATGGAACAATTAGTAAAAAATGCAGAATAAAATTTCTTGAAAGGAGACTTCGTTTTATGAAAAGAAAAAAAGTATTTTGATAATGCAGGGTGTTTATTCTCTGGAAAAACCGGTAATTCTCAGGGAATTTTTTTTTACCTTAAAAGTCCGGAAATTTTCATGGAATTTCATTGAGACTTAGGGAATTTTTTCAAAAATTGCTTTACTTTTACAAAAATTGACTATTATTATCAAGGACTGTTACTTCACTCGGCGCTCTATTGTCTAATATCTTCGCAAATATTCATATCGAATCTCTAAATAAGGTGTTTCCAACGAGTATCTAATCCATGGAATGAATAGTAACAGTATCGAGTATGCTCACACACACACACACACACACACACACACACAAGCGCTTTGATATTAGAAAGAAAGGAATGCTTTGTGAATAAAGTTTCTGAGAGATAGAAAAATTTCATTATAATGCTAAAAAAATAGAAAATCGAAAGAATTGTTATTAGTCAAAAATTAAACAGTTAGATTGCTCGAATCTACTTGAGAAACATTTAATCCTATTTCTATAGAGATAGCATTTTACAATATAATTTCATCCATGGTAGTAAGAAAAAAAAAATTAATCGCATAATCAATATAAGCGATAGTACATTTCTTTATTAGTAATTCAATCTAGACATATCTTATATTTTATAAAATTCAGAGTATTTAAAAAATTGTTTGCTCTCTTTGAATCTTTATAAAACATTTATCGGTGATGTTTTCAAGAATTTTCTTATCATATAGCGGGATTTATATATATTATAAATCCAATTTAAATTTAAAAAAAGAAAATCTGAACCACCCTCTCTTTTCCTACCGATTTCTACTGATCGCCAGGTGGCTGCTCTATCCACCGAGCAACCCAGCTCTCCTAATGCTTTGACGACGAGACGAAGGGACAAAAGAACGAAAGTCGAGGGATAAGGGGTCCGCGATAGGGCGATGTCAGAGAGAAGCCTGAGAGAGGCAATGCCGGCGATTTTCGTGGGACGCTTTTTCTAGGCCGTAGAGCAGCGCCGTGCATCCACTTTTAGGAATTGGTAACACTTACCTATTATGTAAATTGTTATACGCATAAATACACATATATATATATATATACATATATACATATATAAATTCAAAATAAAAATATATAGAAATATAATATACAGGGTGGTCCTCGTAACGGTCGCCACGATTTTTAAGGCACTTACAATAATCTGACATAAAAAAGTCATAAACAGAAATTTATCAGTTTCTAACCGGCAACAAATTGCAATAATAAAAATTGACCAAACATTTTCTTTCCCTAAAAAAGCAAGGTCACCTTCAATTTTTTAAATGGAACTGCCTACTTTTTATTGCATATTCTTGTAGCCCATCTTGAGAGCTTTCCAAAACACTATGATAAAGTATTTCTTCATTAAGTATTTTTGATTTATTTTACATTTTATTCTAACATATTTTGATATAAAAAATAAAATATCTCGTAAAATATTTAGTTTTCGATAATCTTACCGTAATACTTTTATGTACAGAATAATGAGACAAATCAATTAGTATAAAAAAAATAATTGTTTTTAAGAAAAAGTATGTAATTATTTACAATGTATTTTTTTAAACAATTATTTGTTTTTTTCTTACACTAAGGGTCGAGTATTCTTCTCATACTTGATTGTGATTGGTCAATTTCTTAAGGCTTAGGGCTTAAATCACCTATTGTAGACCGGCACTTAAGCACAATCTTAAGATGTCCTAAACTAATCACAGAGCCGTATTAGCATCTTAAGACATTACTTAAGACGGTCTTGAAATAAGAACTGACTATAAATACCGGCCTTAAGTCTTACTGCTTAAGTTTTTTTATGTGCCCGGGCCCTAAGTTTTTTTATGTGCCACGGCCCTAACATGGCGGCTATTTTAATCGACCAATCAGGAAATGGAAGAAGTTGGCGCCTCTCTGATAATCTAGGACTCTACCTAATTTGTCACAAATGTTAAAAACAGATTCACAATCAATCACAAACGATTTACAAACAAAATACACTCAGAAAAGTTAAAATTAATCATATTTTATAATTTCTGCCAGCTAGCTTCATGTAGGTCAAACGCGTGCTCGCTGTAGAAAGAGAGGTACTACATGGGAGGCCTATTTTGTCTCTTTTCCTAGCATCTCATTGGTCATTTTGTCCCCCTCCATATAGAAAATCACCAATTTGATGCTAGGAAAAGAGACAAACATAGGCCTCTCATATAGTACCTCTCCTTCTACAACAGACGCGCGTTTGTCTATCTCGCAATGCTCAATCCAATATATATATCTATGGTAGAAAACTATAAAGCCCGGTCTACAATGAGTCGTTAGTCGTTAGTCGCAAGCAAATTAACCAACCACAGTCTATTATTTCAAGAATATTCTAGGAATAATCGACTGTGGTTGGTCAATTCATTGTAGACCAGTAGCAGGATTCTCTAAACATCTTAGCGACGGTTATCGTTGTCGTTAGCGAGCGATAGCCTATGAGAATTGCGCTTTTCACCAGAATTGTCCTTGCCATTGGCTGTCGCCAGTTAACGATACCGAAAACTATCGATAACAAGTTACTGAATCCCGCTACATTCATTAGAATTACCTTGTTATTTATATACAAATTTTTTGTTGCATATTTGTATTTTTCATGCTGTCCGTAAACAATTAATAATTGTACTGTATTCCTTTGCACTTAAAATTTCACGTAAATGTCACGGCATCGTCATACGAAATACTCCAAACGATTACCCCCCTCCCCCCCCCACACGCATCAACATCAGAGTGCATTAGTTTTTTCGTTTTTCAAGGCAAATATGAGCCAACAAACGTTTTAATTAGTTTTTCCGTGACCAACAAATGATTGTGTATCGATTGAACTAAGTTTGAAACAAAAATGATATCTTTCCGGTTAACTTCACACAAAATTTTGTTTTCGTATTTTCAAAAAAAATATTAACCAACAAACGTTGTAATTAGGCCAACAATCACCAACAAACGATCAACAAACGATTCGTAAAAAAAAATTATAAAAGTGAATGTTGACCGGCTAACTTTATGGAGCTAAGCATTCTTATCATTTCAGTTGGAACCCTGCTAATTTTAACCGTCGGTTAATCTAACCGAGCTTGGTGAAATTGGCCCTTAGTGCCGGTCTACAATAGGTGATTTAAGCTTTAAGCTTTAAGAAATTGACTAATCATAGTCAAGTATGAGGAGAATACTCGACTGTGATTAGTCAATTTCTTAAGGCTTAGGGCTTAAATCACCTATTGTAGACCAGCACTTACACGTCACCCCTAGGGCCAATTTCACCAAGTCCGGTTAGTGCTGTGTTCCGATTCCTCACTCGGGTGCACCCGATATTATAGTATATGTCACGTATACTATAATATCGGGTGCACCCGGGTGGGGAATCGGAACACAGCCTAGATTAACCAACGGTTAAAATTAGCAAGGTCCCAACTGAAATTATATGAATGCTTGGTTTTCGGCTCCGTAAAGTTAGCCGGACCACTTTAACTTTTTGATAATTAAAATTATCTAATCGTTTGGTGGTCGTTTGGTGATGATTGGTAGCCTAATTAAAACGTTTGGTGGTCAATCGTTTTTTTTTAATTAAATAATTAAAATATTGGTGTGAAGTTAGCCGGACATTTTTAATTTTTAGTCTAATCGATTAAATCAAGGCTTATTCGATGCAGAATCGTTAGGTGGTCACAAATCCTTTATTTACAACGTTTGGTGGTCCATAATTTATCCAAAAAGTAAAAAAAACCATGTGCGTTGACCCTGCGCCTGCGCATGCCTTCGTCGTGTAATGGCTCTTGCAGCCAGCGCGATGACGCGTTGCACGATATCCAATGAGGGTAAATATAGCGAAAAGGGGACCCAGCCCCATTAACCTTGATATATGTTGCCAAGGACATAATTCTGAGTAACTTTTTCTTCTAATTTAATCGTAGCTCGTTGCTTATTAAAAAGTTATTAACAAAAAAAGTTTGAAATATACTAAAGTACATGCATGGACAGGAAGCACGCGCGCGCGCGCACACACACACACACACACACACACGGGGGGGTGCAAGGGGGCCTTCGGCCCCCCTCCCGCACCCACCCGCCGGTAGGTAGGGTGGACCTCGCTTTACAATGTAGCATGTACTTTGTAAGTTGTAAAGCGAGGTCCACCCAGCCTACCGACGGGTGGGTGCGGGAGGGGGGCCAAAGGCCCCCCTTGCACCCCCCCGTGTGTGTGTGTGTGTGTGTGCGCGCGCGCGCGCGTGCTTCCTGTCCATGCATGTACTTTAGTATATTTCAAACTTTTTTTGTTAATAACTTTTTAATAAGCAACGAGCTACGATTAAATTAGAAGAAAAAGTTACTCAGAATTATGTCCTTGGTAACATATATCAAGGTTATTGGGGCTGGGTCCCCTTTTCGCTATATTTACCCTCATTGGATATCGTGCGACGCGTCATCGCGCTGGCTGCAAGAGCCATTACACGATGAAGGCATGCGCAGGCGCAGGGTCAACGCACATGGTTTTTTTTACTTTTTGGATAAATTATGGACCACCAAACGTTGTAAATAAAGGATTTGTGACCACCTAACGATTCTGCATCGAATAAGCCTTGATTTAATCGATTAGACTAAAAATTAAAAATGTCCGGCTAACTTTACACCAATATTTTAATTATTTAATTAAAAAAAAAACGATTGACCACCAAACGTTTTAATTAGGCTACCAATCATCACCAAACGACCACCAAACGATTAGATAATTTTAATTATTAAAAAGTTAAAGTGGTCCGGCTAACTTTATGTAGCCTTGGTTTTCCTTCACCTCTATTTTCTGTTGGCCACCCTGCTAATTTTAACCGTCGGTTAATCTAACCCATAGACATAGTATATCTAGACCGAGCGTTTGCCTTTATTTAAGGAGTGGGGTAAAGATACACGTAGAAAAGGACATACTCTGTTTCGTGCCCCTTGCGTTCTCTCTCGCTCGCACAGAGCATAGCGCTCTCTTTCGTCATGCTACGTGCGAGCGAGAGAGAACGCAAGGGGCACGAAACAGAGTATGTCCTTTTCTACGTGCACCTCGGCTCCCACCCCTCAACACTCGGTCTAGATATACTATGTCTATGGTTTTGAGACTCTGCCCGTTGCCGTAGCGTGGGAAGGGATAACGCACACAAGGAAAAAGCCGTGTACGTGTGCGCTCGGCGCTCGGCTAGCTTCGGGCAGTAGACGAGCGCAGACATACAATCTGCTATCTCTTTCTTTCTTTCAATCGTTCAGTTAGCTATAGCTGACGCTTTCTCAAGATTCTCGAGATTCATATGTTAGCGCGGCTTGGCTCGTCTATTAGATCTCGCGTAAACACATAAAAATTACTAATAAAATAAATCTTATAATTACATTATAATTTATTCTATATATATAAAAGATGTAAATTAATTAAAGAAATAAAGAATAGAAAGAATATAAATGATAAAAATCCACTCTTGGCGAACGTGTACGCCTTTTTCCCAAAAAATCATATTAGTAATATTGAAAAAGATCTGTTGTTAATTAAAAAAATAACTTATTGTTAGCACAAAAAACATAAAATACAAAATTAAATTATATATTGCTTTGGATAAATTATTCTAATAGTACTATTAGAATAATAACTTCCCAGTAAGCAATTTGATAACAAAATGTTGCCAAATTGGCATCAAATTCTCAAAACTTGGTAACAAATCCAGTGCCATCTGTGTCCGCATTAAGCTTGTGTTTTGGTGACAAAGCTTGCTGACATAACCTGACAGCAAATTGACGGCAAAAAACGAGCAAAGCTTGACATGACTTGACGTCAAATTGGTGGCAAAAATCGAGCAAGATCTGCGCAGGACAATCTGACAGCAGATTGTCAGCAAAAACCGAACAAATTCTGCAGCTTTTAGCCACCCTGCCGGAAATGGTCGATTAAAACGGATTAAAAAAAAATGTAATCCGAATCGATCGGGATTTCTGCACCGAAAATGCGGTATTAAAACCGATTGAAAATAGTCAAATCGAATTTAGTACGCTTCAGGCGAGGTTAATGTTGGATGATATATCTCCACCTCAATGTGAAATTATACGATTTCATAAAGTTATAATTAAACCTGTTTTAATGCAATTGAATTGGAATTTACCATAGTCAATCCATAGGTAAAAAATAATCCCTTTTAATAAAGAATTTTATCATTTCACAGATGGAAAGTAAATTGATTTTATGTAGTGTGAAGTCGGATTTGCTGTTATCATGAGTCACAATTAATTATTGAATCGGTGTTTCTGCAATTGAAACTCAGTTGTTAAAAACAAATATACGAATTCTCCGCAGAGGGTCCGCCTTATATCCCCGCTTGACCGCTTTCTACTTCCAGGTTGGCTCGCTCGACCTTGGCCGCGTAGCGGCGCCGTCCGGAACTACGCGCGGACGCGCGAGCGCGTGGGCCGCCAAGTTGCGGGTCGCACTATTGTATCGCGGATTGTGCTTAATGTGACGACCTACGGCAGCCACAATGTCCATTCGATTATTCGTGTTTATTTGGATTGACAACAATATGGATTAGAATGTAATGATTTTAGATTGGAAATAATCCGCGAAAGCGATATTAAAACCGATTATAGTTCGTTCGGAATTAAAATCGATTACTTTTTAATCCGGGCACGGATTGAACCGATTAAAACCGATTAAAACCGATTAAAACGGATTATGTTTTAATCGGTTTTAATCGACCATTTTCGGCAGGGAATTGTCAGCAAAAACTGAGTTTCAATTGCAGGAACACCGATTCAATAATTGATTGTGACTCATGATAACAGCAAATCCGACTTCACACTACATAAAATCAATTTACTTTCCATCTGCGAAATGATAAAATTTTTTATTAAAAGGGATTATTTTTACCTATGGATTGACTATGATAAATTCCAATTCAATTGCATTAAAACAGGTTTAATTATAACTTTATGAAATCGTATAATTTCGCATTGAGGTGGAGATATATCATCCAACATTAACCTCGCCTGAAGCGTACTAAATTCGATTTGACTATTTTCAATCGGTTTTGATACCGCATTTTCGGTGCAGAAATCCCGATCGATTCGGATTACATTCTTTTTAATCCGTTTTAATCGACCATTTTTGGCAGGGATTTGATGTCAGTCATGTCAGCAAGCTTTGCTCGGTTTCTGCCGCCAATTTGTTGTCTAGTTATGTTAGCAAGCTTTGCTTGGTTCTTGTCGGCAATTTGCCAGCTTAATCGGTAATAACAACTCTTGCACCAAATTTGTAGCCTTTTTGCTGACAATAATTTGTAGCAAGCACTTGGCAATATCTGTTAGAACAGACGTGGCTGACTGGGTTATTGTTAGCACGAAAAACATAAAATACAAAATTAAATTATATATTGCTTTGGATAAATTATTCTAATAGTGTACTATTAGAATAATTGATCCAAAGCAATATATAATTTAATTTTGTATTTTATGTTTTTCGTGCTAACAATAAGTTATTTTTTTAATTAACAACAGATCTTTTTCAATATTACTAATATGATTTTTTGGGAAAAAGGCGTACACGTTCGCCAAGAGTGGATTTTTATCATTTATATTCTTTCTATTCTTTATTTCTTTAATTAATTTACATCTTTTATATATATATAGAATAAATTATAATGTAATTATAAGATTTATTTTATTAGTAATTTTTATGTGTTTACGCGAGATCTAATAGACGAGCCAAGCCGCGCTAACATATGATTCTCGAGAATCTCGAGAAAGCGTCAGCTATAGCTGACTGAACAACTGAAAGAAAGAAAGAGATAGCAGATTGTATGTCTGCGCTCGTCTGCTGCCCGAAGCTAGCCGAGCGCCAAGCGCACACGTACACGGCTTTTTCCTTGTGTACGGTATCCCTTCCCACGCTACGGCAACGGACAGAGTCTCAAAACTGGCATCCCTGCTGAAAATCTTTATCTTCTTTCCATTTGACCCAAACAAATAAAGATGACACAGCACATAGCACCATCGACATATAGACCGTGTTCCGATATTCATAGCGTTTTTCTTCTTCTTCTTCTTCTTATCGTGGCCACATCCGATCTAATTGGATCGGTATAATCCGGCCAAAAACAGGTTGGGAGTAACAAATGGAAAAATTCCTCTAAAGGAGAGGACAAAACTCAAAAATAAAGTCCAAAGGACACAAGCGTAACGTGTCTAAACACGTCCGTTCCCGTCCGTGGGCGGCAACGGACCATAGCGTTTTTGAATGAACGGGTTAATCCAAACCCGATCAGTTAATCACTATGTTTAATATGAATTCAAGTCTTTCATTGGCAGAGACGATGCAATGACGTCATTAATTTGTTGGTCTAGAAGTAAGAATCAATCACGTTCTATTGTTACTCAACGGTTGTGTCTCCTGAACGCACCCATTAAAGCACGTATCAGACTATGCATTGAGATTGAAATTTGACCAATCAGGACAAGGAAATTTTAGTTTCTTTTATCCTGATTGGGCTTAAAGCCCGTATAAGGCCGAAATTACATTTGTCGTACGGCAAACAGATTACGCATTGAAGATTGAGATTCAAGATTCAAGATTGAAATTTGACCAATCAGGATAAAGAAATTTTAGTTCCTTTTGTTCTGATTAGTTAAATTCCAATCTTTAATCTTCAATCATCAATTTTCAATGCGTAGTTGATACGGGCTTTATGGCTTCTGCACACAGGACGCGATAACGCTTGCCGCGCGGCAAAAGGCGACGCGGTAGCCAATCAATTTTTCGCTTTAATGGAAAATTTGTAAGTTGATTGGCTACCGCGTCGCCTTTTGCCGCGGGTTTCCGGGTCCTGTGTGCAGAAGCCATTACTTGATCCAATCTGGGAGTCGATTGTGTATCCTAGAGTCCTATATAATCAGAGAAGTGACAATGGCGTTCCGCTTGCTGATTGGCTGACCGCCACCAGAGAGAAGATATAATAGAAGGCGGGAGCCATAGGTAATCATATAAGTGGAAACATCAGACGATTTGAAAGAGATAGAATCAAGTGACCTGGCTTTCATTGTCTATTCGCGCATGCGCAGTTTTTGATATTTAGCATCAGCAGAGCGGACTTGGAGAGTTGGAGAGGACAGAAGAGAGAGTGTTGACAGAAAACCTTGGAGATAATTAAAATCTCTCTAGAGATATATAGTAAAGATTTTTGTCAACAAAATTGTGAGGATAAATTAAAGTATAGAAAAAGCAGTGTAGCTGTACAATGTGGTTCGAATGTGCATAATATGCAGAAAAGAACGAGATCCATTTAATTTAGATCGCAGTTTTTATAGGTTAGTTTATTTCAGTATTGTTTTTATAAACTTTTTGAAAAAAAGGTTACATAAATAGTAATTTATTGAAGTATTTTTATAATAGTAATTACCCATACAGCACAAAACATTGCGGCAATATTAAATTTGGTGCAGCAAGGTTGCAACAATATTATTGCTGCAATGTTTTGTGCTGTATGGGTACATTTAGGCCGGTATTCATAGTCAGTTCTTATTTCAAGACCGTCTTAAGTAATGTTGTCTTAAGATGCTAATACGGCTCTGTGATTGGTTTAGGACATCTTAAGATTGTGCTTAAGTGCCGATCTACGATAGGTGGTTTAAGCCCTAAGCCTTAAGAAATTGACCAATCACAGTCGAGTATTCTCCTCATACTTGATTGTGATTGGTCAATTTCTTAAGGCTTAAATCACCTATTGTAGACCGGCACTAAGACGGCTATCTTAAATATAAGAACTGACTATGAATACCGGCCTTAAATTGTATTTTTGAAGGTTCTTCCTTAGACGAAATTATTGAACGAATAAGAATGCGAAACAATAAGATGACAATATTTACTGGGCAATAAATATATATATATTTTTAGTTTGAAAAGAAATTAATATAGTTCTCCGAAAATAAACATTTATTATTACATTTTCAATTTTAAATATATATGTTTTTTTATAACAGCTAAGTTTTTATAGCAATAAATTTGTTGCAATAACAATCTAACTGAAATATATTTTTCGTATTACTTTATTATTTGAATCATATGCAAATCGTTTATTGAATTTAATTATATATTTTACTTGTACAGTAATATAAACAAAATTTTTATGATTTCTTTAAAGATTAAAATACATCGAAATTGATAATTTGATCATTACCCAGAGAGAAACGTGAAGTCGAATAGATGTATAGTCGACGTCTATTCGACACGTGTAAAGCCCGTGTCACACTACGCATTGCGGACGCGGATCGGATTTGGATTACGGACTGCGAATCGTCAATCATCCAATCAGATCCTTGGCTACTTCGCTCTGATTGGATGAATGACGATTCGCAGTCCGTACTCCAAATCCGATTCGAGTCCGCAATCCGTAGTGTGACACGGGCTTAAGATAGGTCGACTTTCGCATCTAGATAAACGTTATGATGGCCTCGTTTAGACGTTTAATAAACATCTCATTTTCTGACGTTGTTTTGACGTCAAAAATAAGACCAATTACAGTGTTAATATATAATAACATATTAATGTGTAATATATATAGATAAATCTAAATAATTTAATTCATGAAATTAAAGATTTTATTTATACGGAAGTTAACTTCTAATTTTATCTTAAGTAGACAATAATAAATGACTTTCATTTATTCGGACACTTTATGTCCGATCGGGCATTATCTGTCCGATTTTATTAGGTGTACAACTTTGCTTCCGCCGTTTTTTTCCGAAATTCGAGGCTTTATTGTAAAAAACTGGTTATACATTTATGATTCAAAGTATTGTCCATCGCTGGCCACTACTTTCTCCCATCTTTCGGGCAGCGTACGAATCCCGCGTTGAAAAAACTGGTCATCTTTTGAAGCAATCCACGAATCGATCCAATTTCTTACTTCTTCATAAGACCGGAAGTGCTGGTCAACCAGGCCACAGTATATACAGTAGCGCAACTCCCTGTCGGCACCTTTGATGTTAGTGTTGGCCAAAACGGAGTGCGCATGCGCGAAATAAGTAAGTTGGTCGGTAACGCCATCTGAACTTCTCTCTCGCTCACTCTCGTTTTTCGTTCTCTCTCTAACTCATTGATACATATGTAGCAATAAATAATAATCCAAAATAATGTATTTTAATAAAAAATATATACAGACAAATTGTTAATAATATATTTAAAAAAGGAAAAAAATAAAATAATGAAAAAATATATATAATTATGCTAATATACAATATATTACATAAATAATTATGCTATATGCAAAATATATTACATGAAATAATAGAGAGAGCAAAAGAAAGAAAATAAAATATTATTCAAAAAATGTTAAATGTATTATAAAGACAGTATCAAGAAAAAAAAAAAAAAAAAAAAAATATATATATATATATATATATAAAGTTATAATTACAAATATAATTATATTAAAAATTTGTAATCGTTTCGTAATCGCTTTGTATCAAAAACTCTGATAAATTGCGCGATCGTACAATAAATAACATATAATGTCATCTATTACGCCAAATAAGGTAGGCAGTAGGCATTTAATTGGGTATTTAAATAGTGTGAGAGAGGACGAAAGAGTAGAAAAAAAGAGTAAGTGAGAGAGAAATTTAGATGGCGTTACTGGCCAACTTACTTATTTCGCGCATGCGCACTCCGTTTTGGCCAACACAAAATCGGGAGAGTTGCGCTACTGTATATACTGTGACCAGGCCGTGTGCCATTGATCGAAACAAGTGATAGTCAGAGGGAGCAACGTCTGGAGAATACGGCGGGTGGGGTAGGACTTCCCATTTCAACGTTTCCAAGTATGTCTTGACCACTTTCGCAACATGGGGTCGAGCATTGTCATGCTGCAAAATCACTTTATCGTGTCTCTCGTTGTATTGCGGCCGTTTGTCTTTTAATGCTCGGCTCAAACGCATTAATTGCGTTCGATAACGATCGCCTGTGATTGTTTCAGTCGGTTTTAACAGCTCATAATACACTACGCCGAGCTGGTTCCACCAAATGGCCGGGATATCCCCATGATTTTCTGCGCTTGGGGTTATCGTAATGAACCCATTTTTCGTCCCCAGTCACAATGCAATGCAGAAATCCCTTCCGTCTTTGCCTTTCAAGCAACTATTCACAAGCAAACAAACGCCGTTCAACATCTCTCGGTTTCAACTCGTACGGCACCCAATTTCCTTGCTTCTGAATCATTCCCATGTCTTTGAGGCGTTTTGAAATTGCTTGTTGAGTCTCTCCCAATGATCGTGCCAATTCTTCTTGACTTTGACTCGAGTCTTCATTAAGTAATGCCTCCAATTCTGCATCTTCGAAAACCTTCTCTCTTCCACCGCTATGCCGGTCTTCGACGTGAAAATCACCGTTCTAGAAGCGTTGAAACCACTCACGGCACGTTCTTTCACTAATAGCGGCCTCACCATAAGTATTTAAGAGCATTCAAGGAGCCTCAGCCGCAGATTTCTTCATATTGAAGCAGAAAATTAAAACCTCCCGCAAATGACGAGAATTTGGCTCGTAAACTGACATTTTCAATCGAGAATAACTTTATGATGCAGACACAAATCGACTATTTTTTTTCCAGTTTTATCACCGGTTGGTGAATTAACGCCTTCAACCTCGTGTTGAGGTTATATGACGTCCTTAGTTTGAACTATAAATATAACTAAATTACTTTTCCAATCTTCTTAATAATGAAATTATAAATAGTAATAATCTTCTCCCATTGGTTGTGTTTAATTAAATCAAATATGCTTTCGCTGCCTCGTAAATTTCTTCGTTCCAACTCAACACGCAGAGCCTCTGTTTCGTTATCATACCTGTGACACTGCCAAATCACATGATCGATATCTTCCCTTTCATATCCGCATTCGCATCTTGCTTCCTCTATATAGCTTTTTCGCGCCAAAGATTCGTTAAGATTGTAATGATTAGATCTGATTCTATTTATGAACGTAATAAAATATCTTTCTTTATTAAATTTATAAAACCAAGGTTTCTTGCGATTTTCTTTATAGAAATTTTCGAAATAAAATATTCCTTTATAATTTGCTTTGGCCTTGATTCTGTTTTGTGTATTTAACCATGCTTCTTTTTTGAACAGTTTTCTGGCATCCCTACCTGGGACTTCTATAATTTGACTAGGTTCTTCATTTGCCGCTTATTTAGCTAGTTGGTCTGCTATCTCATTTCCTGTAATACCTCGATGTGCCGGGATCCATATATATAATATTCTTTTCTTATACTTGTATTTTAGCATATTATGTAAGTTTTTATAATAATTTCCAAGATATATTTATTTTGATATACATTTATATTGTTTTTTAAAATCGCTTTTAAAACTGCTTGGCAATCAGTAAATATAATTATATCGTTATTTATATAGACTTTCGAATTCAGTTTGCGACTTATTAAATCTAGAGCTGTCTTAATCGCGAACACTTCGGCCGTAAATGTTGAGCACATTCTAGGTAAACTAATGTTATAACCCTCGACCTGATCTTCAAATATTACGCTAGCACCCGTAGCTCTTGCCATTTTTGGTCTGGACCCATCTGTATATACAATTAAAGCGTCACCTTGGATGTTATATTTCTTCTTAACTTTTTCAATTCTGTCTATATCTTCTTTATTATAACCAGTAATTGTTTCTATACTCTTGGGTTCCTTGCACTTTTGCTTGTTTGGTTAGGCTCATTAACACGTCTATTTCTATTTTTTCCGTCAGAATTTCATAATCCATTTTCCAGATCTCAAATGTAGGTTCCGGTATGCCAAAATTATTACTTATATTTTTTATATATTCCCAAGCTTCGCATATAACACCTTTTTTTATTAATGGATTTCTATATCTAGCGTAGTTTTCCTTAATTCTTAGATTATCTAAACTATTTTTTAATTCTGTTTCGCCGTATTTACAGGTTTTGCTAAAAAAATTTTTTGCTAACATTCTAGCTCTGTCCATCAATAATATGACTTTAGCTTCTGCAATTATTACATTATTTGGGGTGCTGTTTCTATAGCCTAGTGCTGTCCGAATACCTAAGAATTGGGCTCTTTCTAATTTTAATATTTGCATAAAATCGTTTGGCGCATAAACAAATAACCCATAGTCTAGCACCGATCTAACGATGCTTTTATACAGCATTAATGCTGTATTTACTTCAACTCCTCTAGATATTCTACTTAGATATTTTAAGATTGAGTTAGCTTTATCGACTTTTCCTCTGGCTTCATTGATCTGTTTGTTAAATTTGAGTCTGTTATCAAAACAAATACCTAAAAATTTCGCTTCCCTACAATTTGGAACTCTAGTATCTTTAATTTTAATGTATTGTTTTTTATCACAAAAATCGCTTCTAGAAAATTCGACTATTTTAGTCTTATTTGGTTCTAGACTCAAACCTATTTTGTTTAAATTTTTAGCAATCATATTTACAGCAACTTCTAGTTTAATTCTATTATCCTCTCTATTGCTACCCGTTATATATACGGCAATGTCGTCTGCGAACTGTAATGTTTTGATATCTTCCTCTAATCTGTGAGTAATTTTAATTGTATAGATAGCGTAGAGTAGTGGACTAAGCACAGCACCTTGAGGCAAACCTTTACCTACATATCTATGAACTGAGCATTGACTATTTACAATAAATTCTGTCTCACGAGGTTGCAACCAATTATTAATATATTTTAAAATATTATTAGGACATTTTTCTTCCAATAATTTATTAATCATAATTCCGAAATCCACATTATCATAAGCTGAAGTTACGTCCAAGAAAGCCACCAACGTGTATTCGTTATTATATATATAACTTCTAATATCAGCAACAATTTTCACTAAGTTTGCTGCGCATGATCTACCTCTTCTGAAGCCGTTTTGGAGGTGATGTAATATCTTCTTTTTTTCCGCCCACCATATAAGCCTTTCATTAACCATGCGTTCCATTACTTTTCCAACACACGAGCAATGGACCTTACTTTTTCTTTTCCTATTTTATCGATAAAAATTACTTGATATTTAAACCAGTCCATTGGTAGCTGTCCATATTTCCAAATTTCATTATATATGTTAATCAGAACCTGTTTGGCCGCCAAGGGTAATTTTTTTAACATGACGTAGTCTATGCCATCTCTACCAGGTGCTGAATCCCTTTTAATCATGTTAATTGCTCGATCAAATTCCACCATATTGAACTCTTTATTTATACTGATCCACTTGTCTGTGCTTCTTTGACTAATACTTATTAACTCTTCGGTTATTTTGGAAGGAACTCATGGAGGTGCCAATTCTTCTATTGTTTTATATATTTCTGTCTCTCTGTTTTTTGTATGCTATGTATTCCAGTTTATTTTTTTCTTGACGTTCTTGAAGGTTCTCATAACATTCCATACATAACCTAGACTAATAAATTTATTTATACTATTGCAAAAATTAGTAAAACTATTCTTCTTTTTCTTCCTAATTATTTTTCTTGCTATAGCTCGGCATCGTTTAAATTCAATATAATCATGTACCCAGCTAACCATTTGCTTGCGGATTGTTAACAAACGGCAAACAATTCCCTGTGGAACGAGGCTGCCAAATTCAGGGCCTACTGTGTCCTCGAGTGCGCCCCAATTGCAACCAAAAGTTGAAATCATATCCTGATGTCAAATTGGGTACAACACCAGAGCAGATCTGTCACTAGCAGTGCGACGACAGATTGACGCAACAAGTCGAGAGCAGGTTTGTCAACCGCAGACCGACAACAAATTTGCGCCAAATGCCCAGCAGGTCTACGGCTATTTTCGACGACAAAAATTAGATCAGTTACAGTATTAATATATAATAATACATATTAATGTGTTAAAACATATAGGTAAATTTAAATAATTTGATTTATAAAATTAAAGATTTTTTTGGACAGGAATTGCCCGAATAAGTAAAAATCGAACAATTATTTGTTCGATTTTCCAAAAATCAGTTCAATATTTGAATTATCATGTATAGGCATCGTGTCAAAAATTGAACTTATAGAGATAGATATATTACAATATTATTAGTCACATTTTGCAGGCTTTATATACACTCATGACAAAAACTTGAATTCGAGTATAGATATGAATAACACGCCGCATAGCGGCAAACGACTGAACTATACTATTTTAAATAATAGAATTTTGTAATACTTTGTCATATTCTGCTTGGTTTTTGCTGCCAATATGCCACTAGATTGTGCACGCCAGATCTTGCTCAGTTCGTGCCGACAATCTGATGCCAGTCTGTCAGTCATGTTAGCAAGCTTTGCTCGGTTTCCGCCGCCAATTTACTGTCGGGTTATGTCGGCAACCTTTGCTCAATTTTTGCCGTCAATCTGCCAGCTTAATCGGTAATAACAACTTTTGTACCCAATTCGTAGCCTTTTTACTGACAATAATTTGTAGCAGGCCTTGCCAAAATCTGTTAGAACAGACTTGGCTAACTGGGTAGAGATTGAGATTTGCTCCACTTCTTAAGTTTTTCCTTTCGTGTATTTATAGCTTCTTCACATTCAGCGTCCCACCATCGGACTGGATTGCCTTTCTTTTGATTATTTGTCCGTTTATATTTAGTTATATTTTCTGGTTCTTCAGTTAATCGTTTACCCGATGCCGTATGTATCGCTGTCGTCAGTGATTGTATGAATCTATTATATTCTATTTCCATTGACGAGTTGGCAAAGTTAATGTTGTTGAGGTTCTTGTGTCTCATTTCCTCATCTACGCGCCATGTGTATTCGTCCCAATTCGTTTTAACTGAAGATTTTCTATTAGTACATTTTTGATATCGTTGTATATATATATCTATGTTAATTTTTATAGGGTAATGGTCGGATTCCCACGAATCCTCATTTTGTTGATAATCTATAATATCAATTAAATCGTTGTTAGCGAAAATTAAATCAAGATTAGATGCTGTTTGATTATTATAACCCATCCTGGATTTAGTGTCATTATTCATACATATACAGGGTGGTCCTCGTAACGGTCGCCACGATTTTTAAGGCACTTACAATAATCTGACATAAAAAAGTCATAAACAGAAATTTATCAGTTTCTAACCGGCAACAAATTGCAATAATAAAAATTGACCAAACATTTTTTTTCCATAAAAGAGCAAGGTCACCTTCAATTTTTTAAATGGAACTGCCTACTTTTTATTGCATATTCTTGTAACTTATCTCGAGAGCTTTTCAAAACACTATAATAAAGTATTTTTTCATTAAGTATTAGATGTACAACTTTGCTTCCGCCGTTTTCCTATAGATGGCTTTAGCGGTAAGTAGTGGTCGAAATAAATAGATCACAGACGTCATGCAATAAACTTGGGCATCTGTCAACATAATCCCACAGAAACATTAGTCGATTTGTGTCTGAATCATAAAGTTATTCTCGATTGAAAATGTCAGTTTACGAGCCAAATTCTCGTCATTTGCGGGAGGTTTTAATTTTCTGCTTCAATATGAAGAAATCTGCGGCTGAGGCTCATCGAATGCTCTCAAATACTTATGGTGAGACCGCTATTAGTGAACGAACGTGTCGTGAGTGGTTTCAACGCTTCAAGAACGGTGATTTTCACGTCGAAGACCGGCATAGCGGTGGAAGAGAGAAGGTTTTCGAAGATGCAGAATTGGAGGCATTACTTAATGAAGACTCGAGTCAAAGTCAAGAAGAATTGGCACGATCATTGGGAGAGACTCAACAAGCAATTTCAAAACACCTCAAAGACATGGGAATGATTCAGAAGCAAGGAAATTGGGTGCCGTACGAGTTGAAACCGGGAGATGTTGAACGGCATTTGTTTGCTTGTGAACAGTTGCTTGAAAGGCAAAGACGGAAGGGATTTCTGCATCGCATTGTGACTGGGGACGAAAAATGGGTTCATTACGATAATCCCAAGCGCAGAAAATCATGGGGATATCCCGGCCATGCTTCCACGTCGACGGCCAAACCGAATATTCACTGCTCCAAGGTCATGCTCTGTATTTGGTGGAACCAGCTCGGCGTAGTGTATTATGAGCTGTTAAAACCGACTGAAACAATCACAGGCGATCGTTATCGAACGCAATTAATGCGTTTGAGCCGAGCATTAAAAGACAAACGGCCGCAATACAACGAGAGATACGATAAAGTGATTTTGCAGCATGACAATGCTCGACCCCATGTTGCGAAAGTGGTCAAGACATGCTTGGAAACGTTGAAATGGGAAGTTCTACCCCATCCGCCGTATTCTCCAGACGTTGCTCCCTCTGACTATCACTTGTTTCGATCAATGGCACACGGCCTGGTTGACCAGTACTTCCGGTCTTACGAAGAAGTAAGAAATTGGATCGATTCGTGGATCGCTTCAACAAATGACCAGTTTTTTCAACGTGGGATTCGTACGCTGCCCGAAAGATGGGAGAAAGTAGTGGCCAGCGATGGACAATACTTTGAATCATAAATGTATAAGCAGTTTTTTACAATAAAGCCTCGAATTTTGGAAAAAAAACGGCGAAAGCAAAGTTGTACACCTAATACTTTTTGAGTTATTTTATATTTTAATCTGACATATTTTGATATAAAAATTAAAATATCTCGTAAAATATTTAGTTTTCGATAATCTTACCGTAACACTTTTATGTACAGAATAATGAGACAAATCAATTAGTTTAAAAAAAAAACGAATGATTGTTTAAAAAAATACATTATAAATAATTACATACTTTTTCTTAAAAACAATTATTTTTTTTTACTAATTGATTTGTCTCATTATTTTGTACATAAAAGTATTACGGTAAGATTATCGAAAATTAAATATTTTACGAGATATTTTATTTTTTATATCAAAATATGTCAGATTAAAATATAAAATAACTCAAAAAGTACTTAATGAAAAAATACTTTATTATAGTGTTTTAAAAAGCTCTCGAGGTGAGCTACAAGAGTATGCAATAACCCATACAGCACCGCAAGATTGTAATAACATTGCAGCAACATTTTTCTGCAAGATTGCAACATTGCAGAAACATTGCAAAATATCGCTGCAATGTTGTTATGATATTGCAGCAACAATAAAATGTCCGCCTACAGAAATATTGCAATATAATATTGCAGCAACATAGCAATATAATATATATGCAATAATACTTTATGCATATTTATCGACAATAATATCCTTACATATAAAAATAATAATAAGAAATTAGGCCTATAAGAGTCAGGATCTAGTGTGTATATAGATTTTCTATATTATAATAACAAAATTATAAAATGTAAATTTTTGGGTGCACATTCGACTTCTTTCAGTGACAGAGAATATCTAAGAGAAATAAGAAAAAACTGGGTAAATATAGCGAATAGGGGACCCAGCCCCAATGACCTTGACCTTGACATATGTTATCAAGGACATAATTCTGAGTAACTTTTTCTTCTAATTTAATCGTCGCTCGTTGCTTATTAAAAAATTATTAACAAACAAAAATTGGTAAAAATCAAGATTTATACATAGTCTGACAATGAAAAACTGAATATTTAAGTTAGTTTACAGAAATAGTCCTACGTATACTACACATATAAACTGAAATAAACACAAGTTTTTACATATATAGAGTGTTCAAAAATAAAATATAAGGGTAAATATAGCGAATAGGGGACCCAGCCCCAATGATCTTGACCTTGACATATGTTGTCAAGGACATAATTCTGAGTAACTTTTTCTTCTAATTTAATCGTCGCTTGTTGCTTATTAAAAAGTTATTAACAAAAAAAGTTTGAAATGTACCAAAGTACATGCACGGACAGGAAGCACGCGCGCGCGCGCGCACACACACACACACACGGGGGGGTGCAAGGGGGGCCTTTGGCCCCCCTCCCGCACCCATCCCGCCGGTAGGCAGGGTGGACCTCGCTTTACAACTTACAAAGTACATGCTGCATTGTAAAGCGAGGTCCACCCTGCCTACCGGTGGGGTGGGTGCGCGAGGGGGGCCGAAGGCCCCCCTTGCACCCCCCGTGTGTGTGTGTGTGTGTGTGTGGGTGTGTGTGCGCGCGCGCGCGCGTGCTTCCTGTCCGTGCATGTACTTTGGTATATTTCAAACTTCTTTTGTTAATAACTTTTTAATAAGCAACGAGCGACGATTAAATTAGAAGAAAAAGTTACTCAGAATTATGTCCTTGACAACATATGTCAAGGTCAAAGTCATTGGGGCTGGGTCCCTTATTCGCTATATTTACCAAAACTGAATTTGCAATTGTGTAAATTTACAATCACTTTGTATCCAAAATATTCAGATATCCGGATGCAAAAAGATCGTGCTGGATTTGCGCATACAACGAGTTTTTTCACATCTCTCTTGTCTTTACATAATCTTAAAATTTATTTATTAAAATCTGAAGTATCTTGCATATTAGAAAATTATTATCAAATTTTTTATTTTATATAAGAATGGAAACTATTAAAAAAATTTTTAGTCCAATGTCTGAGTCCCCTGTGTTGGGGTCATATCATACAACTTAAACTAATAAAAATATTTATTATATCTTTAATCTTACTAGCCGCTCTTTGTAAACTTTATATAATCATCGTGACTAAAAATTAAATGCGGAATAGATAGCGCAACATGCGCCGCATAGTGGTAAACGAATGAACTATCGATTATCGAATACTTTTTTTGTAATATTTTCGAAATGTTGCTGTAACATTGCTAAAGTTATATTGTAAAATAATGTCTTTGCAATATTTCTGCAACATTACACTGCAATATGCAATATTGCAATGTTGCAGCAATGTTGTTGCAAGCTTCAGTGCTGTATGGGAAAAAGTAGGGGGTTTTATTTAAAAAAATTAAGTTGACTTTGGCCTGACCTTGGTAACGCCATTAAAGAACAAATGGATATTATCGTTCAATGCGTCTTTGTAAACCTTACAACTTCTGTCTGAAACTTTCTTTTCAAAATTGCATTGTTTATGAAATATTCGACTGTATCCAAACTTTTGGCCCATCCTGTATGTTAGAATAGTTATACTCATGTAATATAATTTTTATATAACAAAATTATTAATATTATATTATTTTATTAATACATTAAGAACATAATATTGTAATAAAATTAATATACATGTACACTCAAGGGCAGGAATGGTGTCTCTAGGCGGCTAGATGTATACGTGTATGACAGCCAAAAGCGGTGTACAGCCAGCGCGGTGTCCTATAACTGTCTCACTCGCACTCCCTGCATTCAATTTGAGTGAGTGAGACAGATATAGGACACCATTAATTGGCATCACGTCTAGGGTTGCCACCCGTACTTTAAAATAAAGTATTGTACGTTATTTTGGACGTACATACTTTATATTTTGTAAAGCAATGTTATAAATATGTTATATTGATTGTAAAGATTTTACAGATATAAATATAACTACTGCACAAAAATGGCAGTATATTTTTAATCGATGTGACGATTTTCCGAATATTTATAAAGTTATTTCATATCTTTTGTTTGTTTCCGCCACTTCAGCATTTACTGAGAGAGTTTCCTCTGTGATGAATTTAAAATGGCGGGAAGAGAGGAACAAAGCTTCTCTAAATTTAATTAAAAATGAGTTGTTGATATATTTAAATTTAAATATCGGTTGTAAAGACGCTGTAGAAGTCTTTAAAAAAGACAAACACTTATTAGATATTGCTAAAAGTAATAAAAAATATGTATGGAAAAATAAATAATATGAAAAATATATGTACTTTTTTTTTATTTAACGTACTTTTATTTCGTTCTCAAAGGCGTTACATCCCATACAGCACTGAAGCTTGCAACAACATTGCTGCAACATTGCAATATTGCATATTGCAGTGTAATGTTGCAGAAATATTGCAAAGACATTATTTTACAATATAACTTTAGCAATGTTACAGCAACATTCCGAAAATATTACAAAAAAAGTATTCGATAATCGCTAGTTCATTCGTTTACCGCTATACGCATGTTGCGCTATCTATTCCGCATTTAATTTTTAGTCACGATGATTATATAAAGTTTACAAAGAGCGGCTAGTAAGATTAAAGATATAATAAATATTTTTATTAGTTTAAGTTGTATGATATGACCCCAACACAGGGGACTCAGACATTGGACTAAAAATTCTTTTAATAGTTTCCATTCTTATATAAAATAAAAAATTTGATAATAATTTTCTAATATGCAAGATACTTCAGATTTTAATAAATAAATTTTGAGATTATATAAAGACAAGAGAGATGTGAAAAAACTCGTTGTATGTGTAAATCCACCACGACCTTTTTGCATCCGAATATCTGAATATTTCGGATACAAAGAGATTGTAAATTTACACAATTGCAAATTCAGTTTTTTCTTATTTCTCTTAGATATTCTCTGTCACTGAAGGAAGTCGAATGTGCACCGAAAAATTTACATTTTATAATTTCGTTATTATAATACAAAAAATCTATATACACACTAGATCCTGACTCTTATAGGCCTAATTTCTTATTATTTTTTTCATATGTAAGGATATTATTGTCGATAAATATACATAAAGTATTATTGCATATATATTATATTGCTATGTTGCTGCAATATTATATTGCAATATTTCTGTAGGCGGACATTTTATTGTTGCTGCAATATCATAACAACATTGCAGCGATATTTTGCAATGTTTCTGCAATGTTGCAATCTTGCGGTGCTGTATGGGATACGTTATTTGTTTTAAAAAAAGGTGGCAACCCTAATCACGTCTTGCAGTGTTTTCTCTCTCGATCATATGACTTGCAATAAGGATGCAATATCGGAATGCCCTCCACTTATTTCTCCTTCGCTGCTTGATCTTCTTCGCTCTTCAAGTGATACATATACATACATACGCAATCCGTGTGTATGCATGATACTTTCGGTTGTCATATACGTATACACCTAACCGCCGAGGGACACCATTCCTGCCCTTGAGTGTACACACACACATATATAACATAAAAACAGTATTCAGTTGCTAGTTCATTTGTTTATCGCTATACGACGTGCGATGCGTCCATCTCGCATTTAAGGCCGGTAATCATAGTCCGTTCTTATATTTAAGATTGTCTTAGGCCGGTATTCATAGTCAGTTCTTATTTCAAGACTGTCTTAAGTAATGTCCTAAGATGCTAATATGGCTCTGTGATTGGTTTAGGACTTCTTAAGATCGTGCTTAAGACGGTCTTAAATATAAAAACTGACTATGAATACCGGCCTTAATAGCGTTTTCGAATGAACAGGTTAATCCAACCCGGATCAATTAATCACTATATTTTACTATGAATTCAAGTCTTTTATTGGCAGAGACGCTGCAATGACGTCATTAACCGCTCTCAGAGCGATTAAACCTGTTACATTCAAAAACGCCATAAGTGTGATCTTGGGTCGTCTTAAGATTCCATTCAACCAATGAAATGGCCGCACAGCATCTTAAGACCATACTTGAGATGATTTTAAATATAAGAACGGACTATGAATACCGGCCTAAGTTTTAGTCATGAGAATTATATAAAACTTGCAAAGAGCAATTGGTAAGAGATTAAAGCCTAACACCACTTTGAAACTTTGAAAAAATCGAAATTTCTTTTTTTTGGCTTAAATGACAGTGTTACGTCCAGACTCAAATAAAGGAAGAGTCAGCGGGAGGGCGTAACCTACTTACCTCTAGACAAACGCTAGACGATGCGTCTCCTAGAGTCGAACGAACAGATCAGGGCCCGAGATAGGTCAACGACCGGAAGGGTCGCTCTTACTTTATCGAAAGGGCCGTTCGCTCGGTGGTCCCTTTTCTGGTAAAGGAACTGAATCCCTATTACCCGGGACGGAACCTTGTGCGATTTCGTGCAACAGGAAGGAGGTCGGGTTAATAAATTACTCGAATTTTTAAAATCTAACCTTACATTTATTCAAAGAAATAAAACGAATAATTTTAAAGGGTACAATTTAATAAAGAATCATCCGATTCATTTTTATATACTGTTATTGTAAAATAACTCGCTTAAGATTTAATATGTTTGTGTATAAATGTGTGTGTGGATAAAATTTGTGTTCTCGCGGGTGTTACAAAAATACGGAGGACATCAACCGGAATTAAAAGGGGGACTAAAATTTAAACTCCGGTTGGTAATTTACAATAATATGTTTAGGAAAATTACATGAAATAAAAGTGTGAGTAGAATGATGAGGATAGAAAATTTATTAATTAGCGGACGCTCGAGCCAATTCCTTTTTAAGCCGCCTATTGCGACGATTCCGCGAACATTTGATAGCAGCCCGCGATGACCGTTTTTGTCTTTCCACTAAGGAAAGAATAATGATAAATAATAATATATTGTAGAAGCTATGTCGCTATATATATAGTCGGTAGAAAATCTCTAATTTGAGAAATAATTCTTGGAGTTTTTTTCTTTATTTGATTAATAAAAATTCTTAAATCCAGAAAGAAAGGAGAGAAAGTTTATATATTTATCCTTGCAACAAGAATATATATACATATATATATATATATATATATATATATATATATATATATATGTATTAAAAATAATAAAAATAAAAGAAGGAAAGGTTTGACTGAATGTGACAAATGAAATCACGGATCGCTCTGCTGAATGCAGGTGATCCCTGGTGACAAACAAGAAATCGCGAGTCGCTCTGTAAGATACAGGTGGCCCTTGGCGACGGAAGAATATCACGAGTCGCTCTGTTAAATACAGGTGACCCTTGATGACAGATAGGAAGTTGCGAGTCGCTCTGTAAAATACAGGTGACCCTTAACAATAGATAGGAAACCGCGAGTCGCGCTGTAAAGTACAGGTGACCCTTGGCGACGGAAGAATATCACGAGTCGCTCTGTTAAATACAGGTGACCCTTGATGACCGGTAGGAAGTTGCGAGTCGCTCTGTAAAATACAGGTGACCCTTAACAATAGATAAGAAACCGCGAGTCGCGCTGTAAAGTACAGGTGACCCTTGGCGACGGAAGAATATCATGAGTCGCTCTGTTAAATACAGGTGACCCTTGATGACAGGTAGGAAGTTGCGAGTCGCTCTGTAAAATACAGGTGACCCTTAACAATAGATAGGAAACCGCGAGTCGCGCTGTAAAATACAGGTGACCCTTAGCAATAGATAGGAAACCGCGAGTCGCGCTGTAAAGTACAGGTGACCCTTGGCGACGGAAGAATATCACGAGTCGCTCTGTTAAATACAGGTGACCCTTGATGACAGATAGGGAGTTGCGAGTCGCTCTGTAAAATACAGGTGACCCTTAACAATAGATAGGAAACCGCGAGTCGCGCTGTAAAGTACAGGTGACCCTTGGCGACGGAAGAATGTCACGAGTCGCTCTGTTAAATACAGGTGACCCTTGATGACAGGTAATATAAAGAAAGAGGAGATTCAAGGTAATATTTCAGAGAAGGGGTTAAAAGAACTAAAGAAGAGAAGCCCGAATAGGGAAGTTAGTTAAGATTGAAAGTAAATGATTGAAGTTATTAATTGATTTATTATAATTAATAATCCAAGAATTATTTCAAATGTACAAATGTAAAAGAAAAAGGAAATAGAGTTAAGAACATTCAAAACACTTACTACTTATCGAGTGCGTTGGTAACAAAAAAAATTAGATAATGGAAGGCTCCTACGGGCGAGAGGAGTTTCGATGAATCGACTCGACTTGGGTGATTGGAATGCGGGCTCGCAATCGTCGCTGCAGTCGCTTGGCACAAGATCTTCTAGATTTGCACTAAGTGTTTAAATTTTTGCACCAAACAACGCGGTTTAGAAACACTTAGAGTTTGTATAAAATTTTAAGAATTGAAGTCGAAGTAATTATAACTGTAATAAGTGTGAACTAACTGACTGACTAATGAACTGAAACTGCAATAATTAAACGGAACTGTAAATGTAAAGATCCGAACTGTCTAATGAACTGAGCTGAACCGAAACTGAATTGAAACTGAATGAAAAAATACTGAATGATCAATGAGAACTGACTGATAATTGAGCCGCGAGGAAAGATTTGGAGTATATTAAGCCCTTTGCTCCTCCTCTCCATTGGTTTCGTTAATATTTTTCGCGAATTGAATTTTTTATTCACGCCCTCCGATGTTGCTGGGAGGCGTTGCCCTTTAGCATAAGAGGTGTTAGAACCTTAGTTATTGGTGAAGGCTTTTGTTTATAGAATTAGCTTTCGCCCAATGGAGAGTTGTTGCAATTTGAGTGAGAGTTATGCCTTTTATTATCTACTTAAGTTTTATCTTAGGTAGATATCGTGTAACGGAGATCTGTCAGGCGAGCACATATGATATCATTTTTAATGTCCGTTTCGGTTTTCATTTAGATTCTTGGTACCGAAATTGTTTATTACGAGAGCTGTCAACCATAATTTAGATTAGTAAGAGAATTTGCCACCCAAGCTTTTAGTGGTTGATTAATTTGCTTATTTCTTAGATCAGATATGCTCTAGTTTCCTGTTTGTATCATATATCCTCTCAATTTTTGTTTCCGAAGAGTTTATCTCGCCTTTCAGTTTCCATTTGTTTATTTCAAGGCGTAATGCGCTCTTATGATACCGCTAATCTCTATTTACGATGAAAGAAAAGAATCGTGGAGTCCGCCGGACGTAACACCCCCCACCTTAGACAAATGTTGGGGATACAACATTTGCAACAAAAAAATTTTTTCTTGACGATTCTTTTCTTTCTGATTTACATATTTGGAGAGATCGCATTCAATTGCGGCAATTAAATGCGATCCTTTGATTCTTACAAAATATTAAAATCTTACAAGGCTAAAATATTAATTCTTCTCTTATTTTTAAGAAGAAGGAAAGAGAAGGCGACCTCCAAAACCCCTTCCTTCGTTCTTTCGTTCTCCTTGTACATAACAAAAAGGTTCTCTTTTTTTTTCTTTTGAGGGGAGAAAGGTAATATACTTAGTGTCTAAATTATTTAGAAATATACTTAATATTATACTTAGAGATATACTTAGTAATTAGCTTATTTAGAGATACATACTTGTGGATTATAAATTGTTTATCAACGTAAATGAAGAAAATAGGTTTACTTAATGTATATATAAATGTATTCGCTAGTAATGCATATAATCGATATTAATGAGGGCCGAACGGGTTTTTCCCCCTTTTTCTTTTTTAGTGCCCATTTTCCTTCTGGTTTATAAAATGTAAAGAATAAAGAGTAAACACGTTTGAGTGACCATCGCCTCAAGAGGAAAAACAAGGAGTTTTTTTTTTCTTATTCTTCAGTTCAGCAGTTGAGAACGGCTGCTCCCCATCCTTCGTCTAAATAGATCTTGTCGGTGTGTAGGTATTCTTCGATGCAGGCATTGCATTTGTGTGCAGGTCTGACTCTTACTGTGCGTTCGTGGCAGAACGTACATCTGGTTTGGTTGTCGGCCGAGTTTTTATGAACTAAGTTGTGCGGTGGCACAAGAACATACGAAATTTTCAGTTCGTCTGATATCCGGTCATAACATGAGTTGCAGATTTTATAATTATTGGTCATATTCTGGTAAAGCTGATTTAATGCTATGACACAGCTGAGCTCCATTAAATATCCATAAATTTCGGGATGGTCTTGCAGTCTCACACTGTCGAGTGCTTCGCGGTATTCTTCTTTTTCGAGTTTTAGGGGGTCCGCATGAGGCAAGGGTACACTGACAATTTTTCTTTATATATATGTAAATATAATTTTTTTCTTTTCTTTTTCTTTTCCCTTTTTTTTGATGATTACGTAATTATGCAATAAGATAAAAAGGAAAATGGTTCTCATTATAACA
The DNA here is from genome assembly GCA_009859135.1 of Formica selysi. NCBI lineage: Eukaryota > Metazoa > Arthropoda > Insecta > Hymenoptera > Formicidae > Formica > Formica selysi. The sequence continues at coordinate 1,244,812 of WHNR01000032.1, forward strand.
TTTTCTCATTATAACTAGTACTTATTCTGATAGATAATGTTAATAATACATGAATGCCATTAAAATGTATAAAATATAAACAATTCTTTTATAAGGGGCATTCGTTTACTTACATGTTAAGCCTATGTATCTTAAGTGTTATATGTGAGGTGTAATTATGTTAAGTAACTTAATATTACAATATATATATATATATATATATATATATATATATATATATATAAAAATACAAACAAATTATATTCTTATACAATGCAACATATAGTTTTTTTTTTTTTTTTTTTTTTTAATTTTATAATATATATATATATATATTTATATATGTGTGTGTGTATGTGTGCAAGAGAAAAAAAAAAGGAATATACATGAGTGTTCATATATATATATATATATGTCTAATAGTGATATATAATGAAAGATTTTTTTGAATAACTTAATATTATAATATGTATATATGTGTACAAAGAGAAAGCGAAAGAGAAATATAAGTGAGTGTTCTTATAGTAATATAACAATAATATGTGATGAAAGATTTTTTTTTTTTTTTTTTTTTTTTTTTTACTTAAAATTATAATATACGTGTGTAGAAAGAGAATGAGAAAAATGAATATAAATGAATGTTCTTATATATATAATAGTATATATATAATATTAATATTTATTTTTGTTTATTGTCGGTTGTCATTCATGTTTTGATGTAAGAGATTCGTAATCGATTAGGATGTACGATTCGACTATTTTTCTTTATTCTAATTTTTATATTGTTTTTGTTTAATATTTCCAATACTTCATGGGGCCCTGTGTAATGATCTCCGAATTTGCCTGGTTTCGGCCCTTTTAATAGAAACACATGATCCCCAGGCTTGAAATTCTGAGGGTTGACCTTTTTGTCGTAATGCTCTTTTGACCTGCATTTTGCTTGTATAACGTTTTTACGAGCGTTCCCTTGAATGGCATGGAGTTGTGTTACAAGACTTATTAAATATTCATCGTAATTTGCCATTTTATCTTCCGAGGCTAAAAGCTCATTCAAAGGAATTCTAGCTATTTTTCCGAAAACTAATTCGTACGGTGTATGTTTTGTTGCTTCATGGACATTAGTGTTATAATTAAACATTGCGAGGCTGATCCATCGATCCCACTGTTTTTGCTCGTTCGCATATTGTTTTAAATATTCTCCTAATGCATGATGTGATCTTTCTAAAGATCCATTTGATTGCGGATGGAAGGCTGTAGTGCGATATTTACGAATTTTAAATATTTTAGCGAGTTTTTTCATTAAATCGCTAATGAAATTTCTTCCCTGATCTGTTAATATTGCCTTTGGTGATCCGAACACACAAATAAAACGGTCCACGAAAGCTTCTGCGATTGTTTCGGAGGTTTGATTTTGCAACGGTATTCCCATGCAAAATTTAGTTAACTGATCTTGTAGTGTTAAGATGTATTCATTCCCTCTCTCTGTTTTAGGCAATGGGCCTACAATGTCCATGGCTACTTTATCAAAAGATGATCCAGGTGTGTCTGTAATTATCATAGGCTGTTTGGTCTTAACACGAACGAGTTTTTTCAATTGACACTGCAAACATTGTTGTATATATTTTTGAACATCAGATTTTAAATTTTCCCAATAATAATTATGTTTTATTCTGTTATATGTTTTTGAAACCCCACGATGTCCGCCGGTCGGTAAACAGTGCGTTTCGCCGATTATAATGGATCGTAAATCCTTTGGCGGATACTTAATTTGTCCATGGCAAACAATTATTTTGGTCGTAGTGTCCATGAATATTAATTGTAGTTGTGATTTAATATTACTCCAGGGAACATTGTTAATAAATTCGGTTTTTGCTATACTGATTGTTTCTAGTTTCAAGTTCTCTATTATGTGTTGTAAATCTTTTAAAGTCTTTATGATGTGGCTGAGTATTACCGTAGGGCCCTCCCGTTGAGCTTCACTAATGGGTAAGGCCATGTGGTAATGACTTTTATATTTTATGGCTTTAGCTTCGCCTAAGACAAGAGATCCTAAGCTCGGGAGTTCGTTTCGTTCGAATAGTTTCTGTGAGCCAGAATCTAATGGTTTTCCTTGTGTATCGACAAAATATGCCACGTTGTCTTTCCGTAAAAATAAAAGTTCGCGGGAATCTATAATGTTGCTTTTAATTAATTTATTTGCGATGATCGTAGGTTTTGTTTTTCTTGCTTTTAAATTCTGGTTAATAATGTTTTCCTCGTCTTCTTCCTCATCTTCCTTTTCACTATCAGAATTTTTGTCTGGCGGATCGTTTCTATCTTCAATTTCCTCAATTTCTTCCTCATTATTATGTAATTCATTAAATATTTTATTTTGTTCAATATTTTGTTTTACTGTCTGACTTCTTGTTTGAATTCTGTTTTGTGCAGGGTAATTATGAATTAAAGCCTTTTCAGTAATCGGTGAATAGTCTGGTTCATTTAATTCTGCAGGTGTAAACGGAAAGGTATCCGTAGCATTGTTAAATAAATAATTTTCCGATGTTATTTCTTCTGTTTCTTCGTTATCCGAAAGATATAAATGGAAATCATCGTTTTCTTCTTCTTCTTCTTCGTTATCAGATTTTTCTAATAGTTCGGCAATTAATTGTGCATCTTCAGGGTTGTTTGGATTTAGCAATTTTCGATCTTTTATTATTTTGCAATCAATTTCCTCCAGGTTTATAGGGTTTCTCGATAAAGCGTCTGCGTTTACATTAGTTTTGCCGGCTTTATATATTACATCGTAATCGTATTCTGATAACTTTAATCTCCAACGGAGTATTCGCATATTAGCATCTTGCGCGTTTTTGAACCACATTAATGGTTTATGATCTGTGACAAGTGTAAATCTTCTTCCATATAAATACGGTCGAAAATGTTTGACGCAATAAATTATGGCCAATGCTTCCTTTTCGTATGTGTCGTATTTCAATTCATTGTCTGTGAGGGTTCTAGAGGCGTAAGCGATCGGTCGGTCTTTGTTTATCTCGCCTTGGGAAAGTATTCCTCCTACGGCTATTCCGGAAGCATCGGTGGTTAAAATGAATGATTTAGAAAAATCAGGATATTGCAATACTGGTTCTTCACATAATTTCTGCTTTAAAATTTCGAATGATTCTTCTTGTTCAGACGTCCACTCAAAACGAGTATCGTTCTTTAATAAATTCGTTAGTGGTTTTGCTAATTTAGAAAAATTTGATATGAATCGTCGATAATATCCGGCAAGGCCTAAAAACTGTTTAATATTTTTCGGTGTTTTTGGTCTTGGAAAATGTCGTACTGCTTCCAATTTCTTTGGATCTGGTTTTACTCCGTCTCTGCCGATTACATGCCCTAGATATGTTACTTCAGTTTTTAAGAATTCACATTTATCAGGTTGTAATTTTAAATTAGCTGTACGAAGTCGCTCTATTAATGCGTTATATTTTCGTTCATGTTCTTCCAAGGAAGTAGCATAAATAACAATGTCATCCATGTAAACAAATAATTCTTCGCCTTGTAATCCCGTTAGTACTAAGTCCATTAAGCGTTGAAAAGTTGCAGGCGCGTTTTTTAATCCGAAGGGCATTCGGTCGAATTCGTAATGTCCGAATGGAGTAGTAAAAGCTGTTTTATGACTATCGGCAGGATCCATTTTTATTTGGTGAAATCCGGACGCAAGATCACATACTGAGAAATATTGCGCTCCTCCTAATTGATCTAATATGTCAATAATATTTGGCAAAGGATAAGCATCTCCGATAGTTTTATCGTTTAAAGCGCGGAAATCGAGGACCATTCTCCAACGTTTATTTCCCTTTGAATCTTCTTTCTTTGGCACAATCCATATAGGCGTATTGTATGGTGACTGCGAATGTTTTACTATATCTCCTTCTAGGAGTTCCTCTACCTGTTTATTTATTTCTTCCTTATGTATTTGCGGAAATCTGTATTGACGAGTATTAATTGGATGGTCATCTGTAGTTGGTATTTGATGTTGTATTACATGAGTCGCAGTTAATTTTTCTCCGGGAATATGAAATCGATCTTGACTGTTTGTTATTAATTTTATTACGTTTTCTTGTTCCTTTTTATTCAAGTGTTCTAATCGTAACAAATCTATAATTTGTGTAAGTCTATCTTCTTTCGGTTCTTCGGATATTATTAAACAATTATGCAGATCAGAAATTGCGATATTATTTTGTTGCTCCTTTTCATTTTTCGATTTACGTTTTCGCATAAATTTATCTATAATTTCTTGAGATTTATGCAATAAGGCAGTTGAAATTTTCGAAGACGGTTTGTTTTTACATTTGATATTTCGATTATTTTCAATACCTAAATCTTTAATATTTAATTTATATTTTTGTGCCTTTTCAAGAAGGTCTCTTATTGTGATATGAGAGGATTTTTTATTATTATCATTATTTTCCAATGATAATCCAATTCTTGGAAACTTAATATCCATTAAGGTATAAAAATTTTTCCCTTCTTCGGGATTATATTGTGTCAAAGTGCGTAATGAGGTTTGATAATTTCCCTCCTCGCAATCGACGGAGCTAGAATTTTCTGTCGAGGTTTGGAAACTTCCCTCCGAAATTCTAGAATTAATTTCTTCTGGAGAAGTATGGTAACTTCCTTCTCCATGGGTTTTAGAATTATTTAAATTTTTATTTGGATTGGTTTTAATTTTCCTCTCGTTTTTATTCTTTATTTTGTCTTTATTCACATTTTTATTCTCAATTTTATGTTCTTCTTGATTTAACATTTCGTCTTCGTTTTCGTAATTGATTTTTTCAATAACAATAGATTTTTGACCATCTATATTTTTACCTTGGGTTTCTTCAAAAATAATGTCTTCATTGCTTTCAAGGTTGTCTCTCTTTACTTTACTGCTCACGAGTTTTCCTTGTGAATTTGAAAAATTCTCGCGGTCATTGCGTGTCTCGTCATTCGGTTCATGATTATCTAATAGTTCACCTAGTGGTTTCAAGTGCAATGTTGGTACTCTAATTTCCACTTCTTCATCTAAGGTGCTTATAACGTTTAGATAAGCCTTTCCGGAAACGTTTTCTACTATAGTATCTCCCAAGTAGATTCCATGCTCTAGTTTTAATCTTGGTATATATCCCGTTTTTACTTCGGGGTTTCCTATTCTTACGTAGAATAGTGATTCCGACCTTGGAGATACTGTAATGGTTTCTGGAGAGAAGAAGGGTATGTTTATTCCGGAGACATCCAATTGTCCTTGCGCGTAATCTATTTTTGAAGATGTTTGCTTAAAGAAGTCATTTCCTAATATACCAGATTGCGGAATCGGAAAGTCGTGAGATACTATGTGGAATGATACGGGTATTTGAAAAAGATTTAATGTGGTTTCCCCGAGAGTATACACTGGGTAATTATTTATCCCGTTTAATTTTAGTATATTTGTATAATTGATTTTTATGTCCTCGGGTATAAGATGTTCTTTAATTATATTCGGACCAGATCCCGTATCTAACATGAAAGTTATTTGAGTGGTTATTTCATTGATTTTTACCCGAACAGTAGGCACGCGACTATGTTTGTCGAGATTTACTGTTACGGGACGTATATCTATTGTTTCACACTCTACTTGACTTCTCGAGACGCAGGCGGGTATGCTGTCGGCTCGGCCCCCCGTTGCACACCCGATGTCGAAGGACCGTTGTAGTTTCCCTGGTCTTGCTCTTTTCGGCGATTATTGCTCGCAAGTCTTAACTGACAATTTTCAAGGAGATGGCCTTCTTCTTTACAGTATCGACAAAATAGATTATTTTTAGGTGCCGAATTTGAGTTTATTCTCGAACGACAATCCTTGGCGACGTGCCCGATTTTGTCGCAATTTTGACAAATAATCTTCCGCTTATTTTCCAAATTACGTTCTTCATTTTGTTTTTTCCAGCAATTATTAGCTGAGTGGCCAGGTTTGTCACACCACTGACAGACTAAGGATGCTTTATTAATTTGGTCGTTATTATTATTTTGTCGACATGTTTTTGCATTATGTCCCGTTTTGGAACATAATTGGCAAATAATAGTTCTTTCTTGAATTACGTTTACTGGTTGTCGCGATTGAGGATCGCGTAAACGGCATCTGTCAGCACTATGTCCTCGTTTTTTGCAAATTTGACATATTAAAATTTCGATTCCCAATCCCGTTTTATTAAAATTTTGTAGGTGAGGTTGAACGAGTTTGCGGCAATTATTTGCTATGTGCCCGTCTTTAAAACAGATTTGACAAGTTTCCCGTCCCCGGTTTATGGTTTGCGCCGTATTTTTGCCTGAGTCGGCTCTCTCTTTCCCTCGTAAATCTGTCATTGTTCGAAGCTCTCTTTCTATCCTTAAAGCATCGGTAACCGTATTCTGTACATCCAAATTCCTCGTAATCCTTTGTTCGATTTCGGGTTTTAACCCCCTTATAAAACATTTACACATATCTTTTTCTAATGATGCTTTAATTTGTTGATCGGGCAAGGCGTTTCCGGGTCCCTTATAACCCTCCAAAATTTGCTTTCCGAGCATTTTAACTCGATTTGCATAAGTGATTACATCCTCTCCATTTTTCTGATAGATGCAGCCTAATTCTCCTTGTAATTGATAAACATTTTTAGAGGATCCGTAGACTTGTTTTAAATAAGACGTTAATTCAGATACATTATTAAAATTTCTGTCTTGTATGGTTCGACGTGCCTCACCAACGATTCTAGTTCTTATTATTTTAGTGAATTGCGATTCAGCCTCTCCCGGTAACATAGATTTAGCTTCTTCGCATCCTTCAATAAAATAGTTTAATGGAATATTGTTCCCATCAAAGAAGGGAACGGCTTCAACCGCGTATTTTAAGGTTGCAAACGGGTTATTGGCCATTATTTCAGATTCGTCTGAATCGCTTTCTAGGCTTTCAACGGTAATATTATCTAACGCGTTAACTTGTTTAATAATAGTAACGTCTTGAGAATCACCGGAATCTGGCTCGGGCGTATCAGCGGTTTCGCCAATTAAAGTTTTTTCTAAGGTTTCGTTTAAATCAAAATTAATTTGTCTGCCGGTTGATTTAGAAGATAATGTCGGTGTAGATGTGTGTATTGTATGTGGTTCGGATTTGGATTTAGATTTGAATTTATTTCCTTCTAGAGCGAGTTTATAAAGTTTTTCTACTTCGTCTTTATCGCTTCCTCCTCTAGTACTTCGACTCATTCCCGTCTTTAGAAATCGCACATAACAATCCCGGACGAGCCCCCAAAATTTCTTATGTTACGTCCAGACTCAAATAAAGGAAGAGTCAGCGGGAGGGCGTAACCTACTTACCTCTAGACAAACGCTAGACGATGCGTCTCCTAGAGTCGAACGAACAGATCAGGGCCCGAGATAGGTCAACGACCGGAAGGGTCGCTCTTACTTTATCGAAAGGGCCGTTCGCTCGGTGGTCCCTTTTCTGGTAAAGGAACTGAATCCCTATTACCCGGGACGGAACCTTGTGCGATTTCGTGCAACAGGAAGGAGGTCGGGTTAATAAATTACTCGAATTTTTAAAATCTAACCTTACATTTATTCAAAGAAATAAAACGAATAATTTTAAAGGGTACAATTTAATAAAGAATCATCCGATTCATTTTTATATACTGTTATTGTAAAATAACTCGCTTAAGATTTAATATGTTTGTGTATAAATGTGTGTGTGGATAAAATTTGTGTTCTCGCGGGTGTTACAAAAATACGGAGGACATCAACCGGAATTAAAAGGGGGACTAAAATTTAAACTCCGGTTGGTAATTTACAATAATATGTTTAGGAAAATTACATGAAATAAAAGTGTGAGTAGAATGATGAGGATAGAAAATTTATTAATTAGCGGACGCTCGAGCCAATTCCTTTTTAAGCCGCCTATTGCGACGATTCCGCGAACATTTGATAGCAGCCCGCGATGACCGTTTTTGTCTTTCCACTAAGGAAAGAATAATGATAAATAATAATATATTGTAGAAGCTATGTCGCTATATATATAGTCGGTAGAAAATCTCTAATTTGAGAAATAATTCTTGGAGTTTTTTTCTTTATTTGATTAATAAAAATTCTTAAATCCAGAAAGAAAGGAGAGAAAGTTTATATATTTATCCTTGCAACAAGAATATATATACATATATATATATATATATATATATATATATATATATATATGTATTAAAAATAATAAAAATAAAAGAAGGAAAGGTTTGACTGAATGTGACAAATGAAATCACGGATCGCTCTGCTGAATGCAGGTGATCCCTGGTGACAAACAAGAAATCGCGAGTCGCTCTGTAAGATACAGGTGGCCCTTGGCGACGGAAGAATATCACGAGTCGCTCTGTTAAATACAGGTGACCCTTGATGACAGATAGGAAGTTGCGAGTCGCTCTGTAAAATACAGGTGACCCTTAACAATAGATAGGAAACCGCGAGTCGCGCTGTAAAGTACAGGTGACCCTTGGCGACGGAAGAATATCACGAGTCGCTCTGTTAAATACAGGTGACCCTTGATGACCGGTAGGAAGTTGCGAGTCGCTCTGTAAAATACAGGTGACCCTTAACAATAGATAAGAAACCGCGAGTCGCGCTGTAAAGTACAGGTGACCCTTGGCGACGGAAGAATATCATGAGTCGCTCTGTTAAATACAGGTGACCCTTGATGACAGGTAGGAAGTTGCGAGTCGCTCTGTAAAATACAGGTGACCCTTAACAATAGATAGGAAACCGCGAGTCGCGCTGTAAAATACAGGTGACCCTTAGCAATAGATAGGAAACCGCGAGTCGCGCTGTAAAGTACAGGTGACCCTTGGCGACGGAAGAATATCACGAGTCGCTCTGTTAAATACAGGTGACCCTTGATGACAGATAGGGAGTTGCGAGTCGCTCTGTAAAATACAGGTGACCCTTAACAATAGATAGGAAACCGCGAGTCGCGCTGTAAAGTACAGGTGACCCTTGGCGACGGAAGAATGTCACGAGTCGCTCTGTTAAATACAGGTGACCCTTGATGACAGGTAATATAAAGAAAGAGGAGATTCAAGGTAATATTTCAGAGAAGGGGTTAAAAGAACTAAAGAAGAGAAGCCCGAATAGGGAAGTTAGTTAAGATTGAAAGTAAATGATTGAAGTTATTAATTGATTTATTATAATTAATAATCCAAGAATTATTTCAAATGTACAAATGTAAAAGAAAAAGGAAATAGAGTTAAGAACATTCAAAACACTTACTACTTATCGAGTGCGTTGGTAACAAAAAAAATTAGATAATGGAAGGCTCCTACGGGCGAGAGGAGTTTCGATGAATCGACTCGACTTGGGTGATTGGAATGCGGGCTCGCAATCGTCGCTGCAGTCGCTTGGCACAAGATCTTCTAGATTTGCACTAAGTGTTTAAATTTTTGCACCAAACAACGCGGTTTAGAAACACTTAGAGTTTGTATAAAATTTTAAGAATTGAAGTCGAAGTAATTATAACTGTAATAAGTGTGAACTAACTGACTGACTAATGAACTGAAACTGCAATAATTAAACGGAACTGTAAATGTAAAGATCCGAACTGTCTAATGAACTGAGCTGAACCGAAACTGAATTGAAACTGAATGAAAAAATACTGAATGATCAATGAGAACTGACTGATAATTGAGTCGCGAGGAAAGATTTGGAGTATATTAAGCCCTTTGCTCCTCCTCTCCATTGGTTTCGTTAATATTTTTCGCGAATTGAATTTTTTATTCACGCCCTCCGATGTTGCTGGGAGGCGTTGCCCTTTAGCATAAGAGGTGTTAGAACCTTAGTTATTGGTGAAGGCTTTTGTTTATAGAATTAGCTTTCGCCCAATGGAGAGTTGTTGCAATTTGAGTGAGAGTTATGCCTTTTATTATCTACTTAAGTTTTATCTTAGGTAGATATCGTGTAACGGAGATCTGTCAGGCGAGCACATATGATATCATTTTTAATGTCCGTTTCGGTTTTCATTTAGATTCTTGGTACCGAAATTGTTTATTACGAGAGCTGTCAACCATAATTTAGATTAGTAAGAGAATTTGCCACCCAAGCTTTTAGTGGTTGATTAATTTGCTTATTTCTTAGATCAGATATGCTCTAGTTTCCTGTTTGTATCATATATCCTCTCAATTTTTGTTTCCGAAGAGTTTATCTCGCCTTTCAGTTTCCATTTGTTTATTTCAAGGCGTAATGCGCTCTTATGATACCGCTAATCTCTATTTACGATGAAAGAAAAGAATCGTGGAGTCCGCCGGACGTAACAACAGTTTATAGTCATAAAAATAAGGTGCACTTGATTGGAATACAAAATTCGAATTTTTTATGACTGTACAGATGCTTACAATCGGCGCCGCAGGTAGGATCCGAGCGGTTCGGAACAGGAGATTTATCAGGTAAGAAAGAATCTTTTGAGAAGGGAGCAAACAATTTCTATTGGTGCATATGAATGTTAGTGGTAAAAGCTGATATGGACTTGGAAGGACAGCTGTATGGTGAAGGAATTGCAGATTAAAGGAAATTGTTCAATTTTTTAATTTTATATACGAAATATCACTATGTAAAACTTTAAACGCGTTTTTTTTCAAAATGACCTTTTTGAAATTGGCGTGCAGTATAACTTCCACAATTTTTATCCGATTGACTTGAAATTTTGAGAGAATCTTTGTAAATCAATTATCCAAAGAAATATATATATGTAAGGATTTTGCAAAATAACAAAAATTGTTTTTTTTTACGGCTATTTTTATAGCAAATTTTTTTGACGAAAAATGACACTTTTTTTTCAAACGTTCACCATTTTCATAAAAATTGAAATTTTGTAAAACCCCTACATATTTCTTTAGTAAATATCATATAGAAAATAAAAATTTTTGGTTTTTTGTTCTAGGTCCAACTGACGGAGAAATTTTGCACGCCGATTTGACCCTCGCCAAAAAATCGTCTCCGAAGATCCGCCATAACGACGTCTTTTTATTCAAAAAATATAAATAAAAATTCATTTTATGTATTTTAAAATATGTAGAATAAATACCTTTTTACAGATTTTTAATTGCTATTACCGTTTTCTAAAAAAAATTCTCAAAAATAGACCTTTTTTTCGTGGTTCAAAGTGGTGTTAGGCCTTAAAAAAGTAATTATTTCGATCAATTCAATTTCTGATGCAATCCCAACATAGAGAATTCAGATATTGGACTGATTGTTTGGAAATCGGGCAGATAAATATCCAAAAAAGTTAAAATCATTCGTTTATTGTCTACTTAAGATGTAAAATACAATTCTAATAATATTCATATAAATAAAATTTTGCATTCTACGAATTAAATTATTTAAATTAAATTATTTTATTATTTATTTAATTATTACCAAGTGTTTTTGTCATATAATATATACAGGAGGGTGTCTCACAACCTTCGTACAATACTTTAATAGTATATTCTAGAGATAAAATAGAGTTAAAAATTCTAATATAAAAATTTTAAGGTTGCAATAGTTTTTGAGTTATAAGCGATCAAAGTTTGCCAATGATATCGCATCAATGAATAAGCACTGAGATCGCGCGCTCAGATCCGTATAACTACACATACACGCGTACCGATCTGTCACTGTTATTGATTTTACAAATCAGGTAATATTGATTTTTATTGCACAGCTGATTTTATTGTTTCTTATGTGTATGAATACCATGTACGGCGGTCAGCTGATATTAACGAACTATAAATGTTGTACGTAAAATTTTTAATTTTTTCTTAAATAACAATTTAAATGATTGATTAATTATTATATTTAAATAGAAATATAAACTTAATATTTTCACACATTTAAGAAACGAAGTTCATTTTTGTTTTGATCGCGGGGAGAAGTTTTGTGGAAATAAAATTATTTATTTTATTTGTCAGCAATAACAGCCCAGATAGCCAAGTCTGCCAAAAACAAATTTTATGAAAACTTGCTACAGACTTTGTTGACAAGACGAATGCAAATTTGATACAAGATTTGTTTTATCCGATGATGTCACCACAGTGCCAGCAGAGATGTAATAAAATCTGCTGACATAATTTGATAGCAAATTGAAGTCAAAAACCGAGCAAACCTTGCTGACATGACCGACATTAGATTGTCGGCAGAAACTGAGCAAGATCTGGCGTGCAGAATCTGACGGCAGATTGGCAGCAAGAACTGAACAGAATCTGCAAATTAATCCCACACGGAACATGACATCCATTGGACGTCCATATAACCTCCATAACTCCATGCGACATCTATCTCCACAGTGGATATTGTGTAGATTTCTAATAGAAATCCATATTATCTCTATGGTAGATGTCGTATATAAATCCATCATGGATGTCCATTAGACATCTGTTATGGATGTATGATAGATTTATACAAGTATGTTTCTAATAAAACAAAATTTAATTTTTATTTAAGTATTATTTAAAATTCTCAGTTAATGTTTTGAGAGTATACTTAAAAATGTGTAATATTATATATTCAATTTTTAATTTATATGCAATTTAAATTTTTATTGAAATTTTTTACTAAACTCTAAAATATAATTAACAAAACTTTAATGCAAAATAAAGATTTTTTTTTCATACCAAATTTTTTAAACAGTCCATATGATATATATAATGATAACATGACATATATAATGTCATCAATTTATTATTAAACAAAGAAAATTCTTAATTTAAAATTAGAGATAACTGTAATTACTCATATTATATTCCTCACAGCACATCAACATCCCAATGAAATTACACCTTAAATTGTAAGATGGTAACATTCTACGGAAATTAATAAACCTGCCATTAACTTTTAGTAACTTGAAGATTCGTCTAAATTTATTCCATTAACATCCCAGGAACCTTGCGCGTAACGTTTTATTAATATTCATCCAACATGCCAGAAAAAAAACTTAATCTCCTAATATTATTTTTAATAAGGAACCCTTGCAAAAAAATATTATATTTTCAAAAATCGATTAAACACTATCGGTTTTCAACAGCTTTCAATCGTTTTTTCACCAATCAGTGAATAATTCAAACTCTTTTTTTTTCTTTAATATGAAATTCCGCAAAAAACCCATAAAATTAAAGCAAAACGAGCTCCTTACTATTATTTCCGAAAATATAAGATATGTATATATATATATATATATATATATATATATATATATATATATATATATATAATATATATATATATACATATTTTCTTTTTATTTTATTTTACATCTTAAATAAATAATAAATGGGTAACTGTATTACTGGTATATATCACTAACCTACAATAAAATCTTACTTTATAATATTATATGTATGAAGATTAATGGAATCTTATTTCAATATTTCAACAACCTTACGCGCAATCATTTTTCGCGTATCCTGAAAATATTACAAAATTATGAAATATCGTTTAATATTAATAATTGAATTTGATGTGCATGTTTATCTATATCCAAAATTACTATTTATTTAATATTTCATAAAAAATGTTACTGCGTGCAACGTTTCAAAACTTTACAAAAAGATAGTTCATACTTCAGCCGCTAGTTCGTTTATTTACCGCTATGCGACGCGCGATGCGCCCCATCTCGTATTTGAGTTTCAGTCATGAGAAGTATATAAAGCTTGCAAAGGGCAACTGGCAGAATATTAAAAATGTAATTACTTCTATCAGTTTAATTTCTGATACAATCCCAACATAGGGAATTCAGATATTGGACTGATTTTTTCTTAAAAATCGGGGGCGGATAAATGTCCGAAAAAGTTAAAATTATCCATTTACTGTCTACTTAAGATGTAAAATAATATATATATATATATATATATATATATATATATATATATATATATATATATACACATATCTTATATTTCCAGAAACACACTAATAAAAAGCTCCTTTTATTTAATTTTTCGGATTTTCTGCGGGATTCTATATAAAAAGAAAAAAGTTTGAACTATTCAATTATTAGTGAAAAAATGATTGAAAGCTATTGAAAAAATAAGTGTTTAATCAATTTTTGGCAACATAATATTTTTTTTGCAGAAGTTCCTTATAAAAAATAATATTAGGAGTTTTGTGGCATGTTGTATGAATATTAATACAACGTTACGCGCAAAGTCTCTGGGATGTTAATGGAATGATTTTGGGGTGTTTGGACGAACATTTTCATGTCGCTGGGAAGTTGATGGCAGGTTTATTAATCTCCGTGGAATGTTACCGTCTTACAATTTAAGATGTGACTTTATTGGGATATTGGTGTGCCTTGAAGGCTATTATTCATCCATCAAAGCTCCATGAAATATCCATGATTATACCATATGACGTCCATGTGACATCTATGAATACGTCTAATGGATGTCGAATGGAAGTAAAAAATGCGGAATTGTGGATGTCTAGTAGATGTCTATAGGAGATTACATGGACATCTAATAGAGGTTTCAAATCTCCATGATGGACGTCTACTGGACATCCATTAGAGGTTTTTGTTCCGTGTGGGATTATTATTTAAAATAGTATAATTCAGTTGCTTACCGCTACGCGGCGCGTTATTCGCTATCTATACCCGTATTCAAGTTTTTGTCATGAGTGTATATAAAGTCTGCAAAATGCCGCTAATAATATTGTAATATATCTATTTTTATCAGTTCAATTTTTGACACGATTCCCGTACAGAGAATTCGGATATTAAACTGACTTTTGGAAAATCGGACAAATAATTGTTCGATTTTCACTTAAGGTACATTTTCACAAGCCGCTGAAATCGATCGTTTGAGCGATAAAAAGGATCACGTGATCGAAATGGACGAATGAGTGACGACGGTCTGGCCGCTGATTCGTCCATTTATATCACGTGATCCTTTTTGTCGCTCAAACGATCAAATTTCAGCGGCTCATGAAAATGTACCTTTATTTGGACAATTTCTGTCCAAAAAAATCTTTAATATAATAAATTAAATTATTTAAATTTACCTATATGTTTTAACATATTAATATATATTATTATTATATATTAATACTGTAATTGGTCTTATTTTTACCGTTAGAATATCAGAATTTGATTTTCCGTTGATGTAATATATGATGTCAGTTTCGGGTCTCATGAGAGCTAACTTAGGATGTCTAATTGATCATTCCGTGACCAAAATTTATCGCCACTTTGCTATTCAGGATTGAGATTTTAAATCCATTTATAAATGTATCATTTTATATAAATGGTCAAAAGCTGCAGATTTTGTTCCGTTTTTGCTGCCAATCTGGCGTCAGATTGCCCTGCGCAGATCTTGCTTGATTTCTGCCGCCGATTGGACATCAAGTCATGTCAGCAAGCTTTGCCGCAATTTCAGTGGTGGGGGTATGGTCGCTTATTGAGGAAATATTTAGTTCCTAAGACAGCCACTATTCGTCGCTGTGATAACTTTTCCCAGATAACCGTAACCTACCTGAAACGTCAAAAAAAAAAAAAAAAAAAAACTTGGAAACCCCGAGAGCCGTTTTAAACACGCGTGTAATTTTCGTAAGGGATTATTTTTGAAAAATGCCGAGGTGGTGCGCAGTACCGTATTGTAGAACCGGCAGCAGAACGGAACAAATAAAGCGGTCTTTATTTGGCGTACCGAAAGACCCGGTTATATGGAAGAAATGGGAAGAGGCTATCCTAGGTATAGTCAAGTTGCGCCAGACGGACGTTATATGTGACAAACATTTTGAGGAAAAAGATATTTCCCGTGAGTGGATTAAGCTTGACGCAAATGATCAAGTAATTGCACGGGTGAGTAAAATGAAAAAATTTCATATCGGTTTCAAAAGAGTTCTGATATGTATTTTCATGTATTTTTTTATTAAAGGTCACATACAAGCGTCCGCAACTTAAAAAGCAAGCCGTGCCCACGAAATTCGGTGACGTTCCGACAGGAAATTGTGAGCCGCTGCATGAATATGCGAAGCGAATATGCAATGTCTCTGTCGAATCCTCTAATATGATGAAACCATCAATTCAAATAATCAGTACCTTGGTCGGTGAGTTTTCTGAAACAAAAAGTATTAATTACATAATTGATAAAAAAATGATAGAATGTAAATAATCGAAACATACATACATTTCTTTTATTTATATTACAGATACCGTACATGTTCCTTTACCAGTTCCAGACATTGGCACAGATATCAGCATGTCGTTTTCGCCCATGGAAATATCGAGTTGTGAACCTCCGGTAGCAGATTTGTTGGTTCCTCAGGAGCCTTTCAAAATGCCCTCATCTATTGAAATCAGCGAACGTGAGTAACTATATGACTACATTTAGGCTACGTTCGAAAACACCACCGGTGTGCACACGAACGTTGTCTGAAAGTTGAACAAAGATAGAACGCTTATATCTGCGATCGCGATTCTGCCTCAGCCAATCAGAAAGCACCAATTGCGAATATGATTGGAGCGTTGGAGCGTAGCAAATCGCGATCACAGACGCAATCGCGGTCCCGAGCCGCTAGTGTGATTAAAGGCGCGTTCCATTTAACGATCGAAAAATGAGTGAATTTTTTAGGATGACCTAAAACAAGAATAAATTATTATACTAATTTTATTTTTATTGTAATGAAAATATCGAAAATAAGATACTTCATATGCAATAGAACGAATAGTATAAAACAGAAAAAAAAAAAAAATAAATAAAATAATAATATAAAAAATATAATATAAATAAAATAATATAATAAAATATAATAAATAAAATAATATAATATAAATAAATAATATAAATAATATTATTAATATTAATATTAATATTAATATTATTATTATTATTAATATTATTATTAATATTTATTTATATTATATAAATAATATAATATGAATAAATAAATATTGCTCGACTTTATTATATCAGAAATACCGGAAAGAAACGCGAGCACCAATGATGACTTTTCTGCCTATGTTCCGGAATCATGGAGTTGTTTTAAAATGCATACTAAAATTATACAACGTACCCTGTTTTCATACACGATCATGAAGATTAATAACGGCGAGCATTGTCCAATAACACAAAAATGTGTTACAATTGGTGTTTTGATGGGATACTAAAATATTTTGTTTATGGACGTCACGTTGATTCGCAACACAAATTCGAACAATTCTTAAAAAAGAAAGAAATGCTTTCGGGTGTACTGGAAAAATTCCAGGAGATGAAAGTCTGCAGCGGCCTAAGTGATGTTAATATCCATTTTATACCAGCCGGTGAAGCATATCAAGATTACGTCGATAAATGGAGAAGTAAAGGCTGTTCCCTGCTCTTGATAAAAAAAAGATGCGATTCCTGCATGAAATTGAGAAAATGTATACTGCAACGGGCGACACGGCTAAAGAATCATCCTACGATGAAGCGGATTGGTGATATTTCAAATCCCGTTCGATGCAAATTATCAGCTATGCGGATAAAAATTAGACGTGAAAGACGTCAGAAACTTCAAACGAAGTATCGCGTAAAACATCTCATGACGTGTATGAAAACACAAAAAGCACAAATAGCAAGCATGCAAGATGCATTTTTGAATAAAAAATGTGCTGAATTGAACGTCCCAGAGTCTCAAAAATTGGCGCTTAAAGAAATCATCGCAGCGGCAAGCAAAAAGGACACCAGAGGTCGACGTTACACCGAGGAGTGGGTCATGTTATGCATGCTTATGAACATCCGATCGGTAGGATATTACGAATTTATGCGTAAAAACAATATTCTGCCACTTCCGTGCACGAGGACAATACGCAGTTATTTCTCTTTAATTAACGCAAAGTACGGCTTCGATGAACATTTTGCGAAACTCCTCGAGAAACATTTTGCCTCGAAAACTCCACTGCAGCGTCACGGTGTCCTGCTGCTAGATGAAATAAACCTCAGGAAGTCTGTAGCAGTTTCGAAAAATTTAACTTACGTGGGCTTAACGGACTTAGGCGATGACGGGCAACAATCCACAGACATAAACGAGCAAGCAACACACGGTCTTGTATTAATGTTCCAGCCGCTTGCTGATGTATATACACAGCCGATTGCAGTGTTCGCTTCAAAAAATCCTGTAAAAGGAGAAGAGCTCGCGAAAATTGTTGTGAAAGCTATTCCCTACTTGGAACAATGCGGAGCGATGATCCACGGGGTTATTGCCGATGGTGCTGGAACAAACGCGAAAATGTGGTCACTTTTGGGTGTCACAGGGACGATGGAGAATACCACAACCTGGTTTACTCACCCGTTGGATAACGAACGGAAAGTATTCGTCTTCTCCGATATCTGCCACATCATCAAGAATGTCCGAAACCGGTATAATGTACAACAAGGAGAAACTGCGGGTGAGTTATAAAATGAAAATTTATAGTCCTAGAATAATGAATGGTGTTTTGAGGCTCATATAATACGTAGAATAAATATTGGCATTATCCTAGTTAAAATCTACGCATAACTACATTTGCTGGAAGTATTTTGTTACGTTGTACAATCTTGACAAGGACCATCTAGGAAACGCACGAGTTTGTCCAAAAATAACAAACAGACATATTATGCTGGACAACACATCGAAAATGCGAGTCAGACTGGCAACTCAGGTATGTTTGTTTATAAATTCAAAAGTCAAAAATTTCTTATTGTCAAAAATTTCTTAAATTTCTTATTTTCTTGTTGTTACAGATCTTTAGTAACTCCGTTGCTGACGGGCTCGCATTTTATTTATCACACGGATGCCAAGGACTCAGCGGGTGCGAAGAAACAATTTCCTTTTGTAAACGCTTCAACGATATGTTTGACGCAATGAACCGAAAATCACCAAATCAAGGACTCACGCCGCATTCTAATGACTTTAAGGTACAAAAATAACGCGAACTGCACAATTAAAAATAAAATAGTGGGAGGATTACGTATTGTTTTTTTTATTATTGCTTAATTCTTGATAGATTCTAGAAGATTCATTGCAGTGATTGAATGAATGGCAATCCGCGGTGGTAGAACGAAATATAACAGCAGAAGAATTTCTTACTGTCGAAACATCACGAGGACTAAGAATATCTCTTCAATCAACGATGGATCTTTGTCGTTATTTGATAGACAAATTTGATTTTAAATACCTGCTGTCTGGAAAACTCAATCAGGATAACTTAGAGGTAATTTATACTCAGTAAACACTGTTTGTTATAATATAACAGAATATCATTGCAATATAATATTGTTATATATGTGTGCCTTCGCTTGCCGTTACACGGCGAAATCATACTTAACTTACCGGTAATACTTATGTATATTATTTGTAACATTCCCTTTTATTGCTCTTATATAACATTAAGATATAGATATGATATAGCTGTTTATTGTATTGCAAAAATATTTAACAAGTACTTACCTGTTTTACAATGAACTATTTCTTTAATAACACACACGCTCAAAAGACATCCAGAGGATATTTTACATCCTCTGGATGTCTTTTGAACATCATGTGTGTGTTGTTAGAATTACTGGCCTGTTTTAGAAATTCTTCGGCACAATACGTCAATGCGCGGGATGCAACGATCATCCAAATTGCCCTACGTTTCTACAATTATATAAATTGCTATCGGTATATAGTGTGATCAAGCCATCGAAATATGGCAATTGCACAGTTTCGTCAGATACGAAGCCGGCGACATTGATCTCTATCAGTGAAATTAAAAGCATTTATGGTAACAAACGCGAGGGCAAAAGTGCGGAATATCTGCGAGAAATTCGGCATAAACAAATGCAATATTGCAACATGATGATTGGGAGGCGGATGATATCATCGATCTTCATTCTGAACATGATTATGCCCTTTCCCCTATCCTTGATTGTATTATCTACTATGTTACAGGTTTTGATTTTTAATCATCAATCATCCTCATTCCGAACATGATTATGTCCTTTCCCCTATCCTCGATTGTATTATTTTATTCGTATTTTTTGTTCTTTTCTTTTAGGGGCAGGGAATTTATTTATTTTATGCTCGAAATTTATTATAGTATGTTTACAGGTTACTTGTGCAAACAGGTCCTTAAAAAATATAAATCTTGTCCAGTGTGCGAAGAAGCCGTGAGATTCAAGTCCAGCTGGGGATCCTCGGAGTCGCAATTGGTGCAAATGAAATCACGCGGTGGTCTCATTCACGCAAATCTCCATTTTTTAAATCTAATTCGGCATATAGAAGCGTCATTTGCGAAATATTCCTCTCGCGTTGACGTCTTTGATGTAACTTTAGATGAAGTACTTGATACGTACACTTTTACATTTCCTTGTAAAAAACACGCATCAGAAATCTTATCATATGCAATAGTTTATTATCTTAGATTAAGAATGAGGCAATATGCTCATCAGGAAAATTTGAAATTGAAAAAGAAATTCGTTGTAAAAAAAAAATTGTCCATGTTGACGAATGAATAAGACGTGTACGCCCTAAGAAAAATAAAAGATATTGAAAAATTAAAGGATTAATTTTTATTTATTTAAAAAATTATTAATTTACTAATAATTAAAATTAAAATTATAATAAAATTAATTAAAATTAAAATAATTATATTAAATTAAAGTAAGTAATTAAGTTAATTAGTTAAATTTAATTAATTAATTAAAATTATTAATTTATTAATTATTATTATAAACTTTTATCTTTTTTTAAATTTTATTCGTATCTAATTTAATTTGAGAAATTAAATTACTTATAAAATTAAAAAAATAAAATAAAAGAGGAAAAGATGGGGACAGGGAGATATCCCCGGCCTTCGGCGTCCCTCGCCACCGTGGTTTAATCTAACGCAACGACTCTAGCGGCCATTAGAGAACTAAAAACTGCTTCATTATGCGACCTTCCCCCACCACTGGAGTTTCAAGACCTGTATGTAAGACCGTGGTTTTTGCCATCAATTTGCTGTCAGGTTATGTTCACAGGCTTTACTGGCAAAACATGAGCTTATTGCGGACACCTTAGAACATATATACCTGGATGGGGAATTGCCTATGCTTCCCGTGGAAAAGATCTGTGACCAAGTTGGGTACGAGAGAGAAAGGTAGATTGTAACTTTTGCTCGCAATGCGCAAACGCATGTCACCGCGCCATTTGAAAATAGAAATGTAATTTTTAATTGGGATACAATTGACAATGATCGAATAGGTGATAATTAATGTACATACAGTGACAAATAATGATAAACTTTATTAAACAAAATAACAAGTAACGTTCGAGATATATTATTGATATTTAAAGTGTACTAATTTTGAATACTTCTGTCTAATAAAATCTTTTTGCTTTATATCACTCGATTTATCACGTTTACCGCATAAGACACAATATGAACCTGGCATTTTCTTTCCTATGAAATAACTTTTTTCGAAATAATTTTGCGTACCGATGTCACCGATATCTCCTAACCCTAACCTCCTACAGCAATGACGCTATTCACGCTATCCGCTATTTCGCGCTTGCGCATTGCAGACAAAGGTTACAATCTGCCTTTCTCTTTTCTTAAAACGTGGTTCTCTCTCGCACCCAACTTGGACACAGGCTCAATCCATCATTCCCCTTGCAGGTATATATGTTCTAAGGCGGACACAGATGGCACCGGATTTGTTACTAAATTTTGTCCGAATTTGATGCCAATTTGGCGACAATTTGCTATCAAATTGCTATACGGGAGATGACAGATCACGTGATACGTGTGTAAATGTAGTTACAAGCCTGTGGGAGCAAATTTACGCAATATTATTGGCAAACTTTGATCACTTATAACTCAAAAACTATTGTAGCCTCGATATTTTTGTATTAAAATTTTTTACTCTATTTTGTCTCTAGAATATGCTATTAAAATATTGTACGGAGGTTGTAAGACACTGTATATATAAAGCATAATATTTGTAACTGCACTTTAGAAAACGTATATATATGTTAAGATGAAAAACATCTGTATATACTATATTTTTATAAATACATATATCTATATGTAATGTTTCTGCACCTTCTTGTGCTATTTGGGTTAAATGTATATTTAAAAACATTTAAAAATTATGATGTAACATTCATATAACAAAATTACCCAGTAAGCAAAATGCGCGCAATATGCCAGCAGGTTGGCAACAGATTTCCTCAGCTCTTGCTAGCAATTTGGTATGTATTATGTACGCATTAGGCTAATGATCTGCCAGCAGAGCCTGCTCACAGAATCTGAGAGCAGATTGGCAGCAGAAACCGAGCAGAATCTGCTAACATGATTTGACGTCAGTTTGATGGCAGAAACCGAGCAGAATCTGCGCGCGCGCAAACTGACGGCAGATTGGTAGCAGAAACCGAGCAGAATCTGCAGTTTTTGGCCATTTATATAAAATGGTGCATTTAAATGAATTTAAAATTTAAAGGATCTCAATCCCAAGTGGCAAAATGACGGTGAATTTGGTCACAAAATGTTCAATTAGATGTCCTAAGCTAGGTCTCATGAAACCCGAAAATGATGTCAATAGTTGATATGTCACATTCACGAGACGTCATTTTCTGACATTTGTATTAATAACATATAAATATATAATATTAATAACATATATTAATGTAATATATATAGAAAAATTTAAATAATTTATAGAATTAAAGATTTATATATGGAATTTAATTTTCCTTTTATATTTAAGTAGATAATAACGATTTTCATTTATTCGGACAAGTTTTGTCCGAATAAGTGAAAATCGGACATTTATCTGTCCGATTTTCCAAAAATCAATTTAATATCTGAATTCCCCTGTATGGGAATCGTATCAGAAATTAAACTGATAGAAATAATTACAATGTCATTAATCGCATTTTGCAGGCTTTATATAAGCTCATGACAAGAACTTGAATACGGGTATAGAAAGTAAATAGTGCGTCGCATAGCGGTAAGCGAATAAACTATACTATTTCAATAAATTA
Organism: Formica selysi; assembly: GCA_009859135.1. Taxonomy (NCBI): domain Eukaryota; kingdom Metazoa; phylum Arthropoda; class Insecta; order Hymenoptera; family Formicidae; genus Formica; species Formica selysi. The sequence goes on from WHNR01000032.1 coordinate 1,267,789, forward strand.
TATAAATGGCTAAAAGCTGCAAATTCTGCTCGGTTTCTGCTGCCAATTTGCCGTCAGATTGCGCGCGCGCAGATCTTGCTCGGTTTCTGCCGACAATCTGACGTCAAGTCAAAGTAACAGATCCTGCTCGATTTCTGCTACCAATCTGCCGTCAAATTGCATGCGCGCAGATCCTGCTCGGTTTTTGCTATCAATCTGCCATCAGATTGCGCGCGCACAGATCTTGCTCGGTTTTTGCCACCAATCTGACGTCAAGTCATGTTAGCAAATCCTGCTCGTTTTCTGCTGTCAGATTCTGTGAGCATACTCTGCTTTGTTTTTGGCATCAATCTGTCGATTTAATCTGTAATAACAACTTCTGTACCAAATTTGTATCCTTTTTGCTAACAATAGTTGACAGCAGGCACTTGGCATGATCTGCTTTCGACAGACTTGGCTACCTGGGTATATAAATATCAAATTAATAGCAATAACATGTTATATCTTAATTTTATTACAGTTATGTTCTTAATGTATCAATAATATAACATTATATAACTGTTACATTTAAATATTAACTGCATACTGTATAACATTGTTGCTTCATCCTTAAGTGGGAAATTACAAGGAACGAGTTTATTACATGTTACAATCCTGTAATATTATTTGTTATATTCGGTTATACTGAGTTATGTAATCGTTATAATATAGTTATAAAAATGTGTTTTTGCTGGGAAAGATGATAGAAAATATAGTAGATTCAAACGGCAATTATTTTAATTGAAAGAAAATGTTTTATGTTTTCTTAATACTTTTCACAAATACTTAATATTTTTCACAAAAAAATCCGGATTACTTTTTCTTCAGCCTTACTTTATATAAGTACGAAGAATTATATCTAAATTTTTTGTAATAATCTCAAAATCTCATTGATATTTATAAAATAATTGTGTATTTTTCTTATTCATATCTTTCTTGAGAGTATAACATATTTGTTCATACATCATTGCACTTAAACATATAAGAAAGGAAAAAGTAATTCTGCACGCTTTGTTACAGCATATTATATAAATGAGATGTACATATAATATCTGATCACACAATCTTCACAAGATATGTACATCTTGAATAATGCTACCCAGTAAACACTCTGTTTATTTTGCAATAATATAATGTGATAGTAAAAATATAATGTTTTGTAAATTAACTGTTTGATATAAAACTGTAATTTATCATATGTATATTATTATGCAACGTTATTACAACGGTACTGTAATAGAAACTTATTGCAAGATAATATTGTTACATACAAGTTCCTTTATATAAGAGTTCTCATTTAAAAATTTTAAGTTGATTTTGACGTAATTTTGACAAGGACATGTAAAATCATGCAAATATCATTATTTTACGTATTTTTCAAAACTATATAATTTATACAAGCAATTTTTTCATAAAACACTCACTTATTCAGGGAGTCGATTGTGTATCTTTAAAATGAAGTGAAAATTACAAAAATGAACAGATTTACTAGATTTCGACAAATGAAATCGTAGATACTTTAAAGTGAATTTACTCACTTTTGTAATTTTCACATTGTTTTGAGATACAATCAACCCCCAGAATTATTCAAACATGACATTATTTTCAATAAGACACCTTGAGTATGCTATTTATATACCTTAAGTGTATGCTTACACACACACTATATATATATATATATATATATATATATATATATATATATATATATATATATACGATATATATAGAGAGACACAGAGAAAAGAGAGTTTAAAACTTAAGAGAAAGCATTGTAAAAATTTAAAAATATTTCTTCAAAGTTTCTTCCATTTCTAATGGTTCAGTGGACGGAGAGAATCTTTCCATCACTTTACCTTTTTTGTCTATGATAAATTTGGTAAAATTCCATTTAATATCGTTGGTAATAAATCCATCTTTCTGCGTTTTTAGCCACTTCCACAATGGATGGGCATTCTCTCCATTTACATTAACTTTATTGAATATGTCAAAAGTTACATTGTAGCGCTTTACAAAGTTACGGATTTCTTTAGAAGTACCCGGTTCCTGGTCAGCAAATTGATTAGAAGGAAAGGCAAGGATTCGTAAACCTTCCCTGTTATTGTATTTATTATATAGCTCCTGGAGCTGTTTATAATTAATATCTGTTAGGCCACAATTGCTAGCAACGTTAACAATAATGAGCACATGATTACGATATTTCTCCAGAGAGATGTTATTGCCCATGATATCATCTGCATCGAAGTTGTAGATAGAGGTAGCTGATTCCCAATCGACATTTTGATTAAATTCTGATGGCACAAAACATAGTGTTTTGTCTTTGCACTCCTGCGCAATGATTCTTGAGATGACCAAAAACAGGAATATCGATGCAATTCCTGTAAAAATATTACAATATTAATAATATCTTCAAAGCACATTAATAAATTTAAGATCTATTAATTTTTTATTTCTCTTTTTATTATAGTGTGTGTGTGTGTGTGTGCGTGTGTGTGTGTGTGCGCGCGTGTGTGTGTGTGTGTGTGTGTGTGTGTGTGCGCGCGCTTCGTGTGTTTGCACCTTTTATTTCTTTTGAAAAAAATATACAGGCTACATTGAAACTCATCGTTATATAAATAATAATAGAATGATTTTTCAGGTAAAACCAAGTCAAAATTGTAAAATAATGAGAGCACTGCTTTTTCAAAAAATAGCTAATATGATTACCCATATGCACGACCCTGGTGAATTAAAAAATGTTTCATCGGTACTGTAAAAAAAAAAAAAAGGTAATTTCATCAGTAATGTTTCATCGGTTCTTAATACCACATTTGTACCACGTTATGTATGTAATAATAATGTATGTAATAATAAAAAAACCACATAATGTATGTAATAATAAAAAAAAGTAATAATATGTAATAAAAAATATGTAATAATATCACATTAATACCTCGCATACCAAATTTGAATAAAATATCTTTAAACATTTTCCACATTTTCGAAATTTTCATTTTCTTTGCACAACTTTGATACCCTGTATTTTGAAAACGAAGCAATTTAAGATACATGTTTATAAGATCTTTTCTTCTTAAAATAAGTCAAGGAATCTCTTCAAGTTTGTGTACTTAGGAAACACCCTGTATATATATATATATATATATATATACTCGAGATCATTTGATTTTATGATCAAATGACAACATGATATATACTCTATCCAAAGAGAGAATATTATCGGTCCGCGCATAGGCGGGCAAAGTGGGGAGAACATATGGGGCGACATACTCAATACCGTATACGTAGATTAATAATTTTTATTTATCATTGTTTACCTGGCCTCGTTTATTTTTCTTCACAGGAGATGACATTAGTGGCACTACAATATTCAATTCTTCCATCGTACTTTGTAAATACTTTTTTAGCAGAAAAACACTGAAAATACTCGTTGACGTTGCACCAAACCGTTCGAGGGTTATTTTGAGAAAATAATTGCAACTGTCAATATGTCAAATGGTCGGGGGGACTTGTTACTCGTTGCTAGCATTGACAAGCTGCATGAGCGATACGGCGATGTAGTGGGGGCTTTTTAGGCGTTCTGAAGGTAGAGACTTGGAAACGGACGAGTTTTCGTCCGACCCGATATTATTCTCTCTTTGGATAGAGTATACATACGTCAATCTCTAACGTTCGAGTCAGAAGTTGGCCATATCGCAGGACCGAAAATAAAAAGGTAGACGTCGCCCGCAATATTTTAAGCCAATAAAACTCGTATAATATGTAAAATATTTACATTAAATCATACATCGTTATACTCGTTTCAAATAGCGCTACAATTTTTATTGTGTTGAAATATCCACATTATAAAAAAATTATGCATATCTCTCCGTTCATTAATACAGATAGCTTCTTAAAACAACCACTATGCTCACAATAGAGTTTAGTTTGAACCATTTAATTTAATATATATTTGTTACGATCTATCTGTTTTAGTTTAAAAGATAAAAAGGGGTGGCCACTTTTGGTGGGACACCCTGTATATATATAATTATAAAATATATATATATATATATATATATATATATATATATATATATATATATATACTTTTTAATTAAAACTTCTCTATTCTCTCTTTTTGCATAAAATTTGGATTCTTTTTCTATTTGCTTTGCATATGTTTTTTTGTCTTTTTTTAGAAAGTTCTTTTTTTTTAGAAATATATATTTGTGCATAAACATCTATAATGTAATTATAACAATCTATTTTTGAAATATTTATTTTGTAAATATTCTTAAAATAGTTCTAAAAATCTTCTATGCATATATTATTTCAATATAATATTCTATTAATCTATTCTATTAACAAAAAATATTTAAAATGGTCTGATTTTAATGTTTTATATTTGTTTAAATATATGAAACATCTTTTGCATCTTATAAATTTATATTGTGAAAATATTCTAACGTTTCTGAAAAACAATTATAGAATTTTCATAGAAAATATTTGTGTTATTTAGTTCAATTTTTTTTGTGTACTCACGCAACATTTTGTTGTAAACTGCGATTTCAATATTGATGATCGAACCTTACACTTTATTATCACAAACAAAGAAATAATATACTATTATTATAAAAAGACACGTATATCAAGAAAACTATTTGATACGATAGCTCAATGTCACGAATGAATGACTAATACAGCACGTAATGCGACTTATTTTGCTTAGTAATAACAGAAAAAAGCCTAAGAGCGACTATGCTTCCGCGATTTAGACAAAATCCGTATTCAAGACGCCTTCATGATTATAAAACATGGACATTGAACTATGTAGCCATGTCCATAAAAATTCCCAGTAGGTAATATACTACCAGAGAGAAGAATGAGAGTCGCCACGCTGCCGTTTTTCGTGTAACGCTTATTCTAGGTCGTACACTAGCGTCACGTACATTCATTTTACACCGCCTGGAACTACATGGCCACATCCACTTTCGGAGCCGATAAAACAGCCGATTGGTTCATGTCCGAGCTACATCCACTTTTCGATTTTGGTTCATGTCCGTGCTACATCCACTTTTCGATATTGTCGATGCTGGTAGTACACTGATCGTTTGACAAAGAGAGATGATGCGCTGTCTTTGTCTCTCTTTCATCGCGTATGTGTGTAGCGTCCGTGAAGGCACACACCGATACGTTGAGCACACGGATGCGATTGTTGGGAGATAATATCAGACAAGGAGCGACAATCGCGTGCTATCCTTGTTCCTCTAGCGTATCGCTTTACGGCCGAAATACGGCCTGAAAATGCTTTCTGGCCTCTCGTGACAGAAAACAGTAATGCAACAAGGCTAATAAGCACCCACTTTTTGAGAATTTTATACTTGCGTATATATGTGGATATATATATATGTTTAAATTATAGTTAAAATTGTACCTGCAATTAAATATTATATGATGATTAATAATAATAGTAAGATAATAGATAATAGAGTGAACAAATACAAAATATGTAAAACACGGGGGCCTATTAGACTTGATGATTTCTTGCTTTCTTACTATCGATACTTCAACGGGATATAATACGAAGTATTATACATATTTATTACAGTGTGTAATATATATTTATTATATTCAAATATATTATATTTAAAAGAATTATGTTGATAAATAATAATTATTATTATTATTAAAAAAATATATTGATTAAACTATTATATTAATTATAATAATGAATTTTTTAATGAACATAATTTTTTTTATACAATACATTCGAAAATAATATATATATATATATATATATATATATATATATATATATATATATATATATGCATATACTATAAACGTCAATATGTATGCTATTTTAATGAAATAATTTTACGTAATATATATATGTTATTCTCGCGATAGAGTAGAAAAAAAGTTTAATACTTCAATAAACTGAATTTAGTTTCATAAAACGATTCTAGAAAAAAGACAATGTTTCGGATTAAATAGCTTTTTGTTTACGTTTTTGTAAGCTTCATTAAACATTATGTATAAAAAAATATATATTTTTTTATATATAACGTACAAGACATTTACATTAAAAATAGTTTTTTCTTTTCCCATTCTTAAAACAAAGAGTACAAATCATAAAAAGCAATGTTAAATGATAATTTTAATTTAAAAAAGAATTCACATAATCTTACGTAAATATATTACAAGTACCGATAGCATTGATATCCATTTCAATAGTGCGCGGTGAATCATGAGAAAACACTCCGTCTCTCACGACGCGGATCGGGGTTCAAATCCGAGGTTTTTGGATTTTTTTTACTATTTTTTATAGTTTATGGTATGCATTTAAAAATAAAAGACTTATAAAAAATAAAGAACATTTAATTCGCCAAATGAAATACCAGTTTCATTGATATGTTGAAAAATATTTATTTGTAAAAAACGTTTTATTTAATAACAAATTAATTTATAATATCAAAATCAGTAATTTAAAAATTAAGAATTTTGATTAAACTTGTATTTCTATTTGCTTCATTTCATTTTGAAACAAATATTGAAATATGAAACTGTAATTTATCATGAATACATTTTGCAATATTAAAATATAAAAAAAGAATATAGAACTTTTTCTATACTACATAATTCTCTGATAGTGAGTGATTATATTATACAACAAGATTAATACAAAAAATATAAGTACAAAATACGGCAAAATGTATGTAATTAGATTATATATAAAAACTTACCACTGTTGCATATCCATAAATGATATGTCTTTTATCTGTCTGCAGCGGAAATCTATATAAACGTTTTCCATGAGATCTTGAACTCGTACATGTAATGATGTACCATAAACTATAAAAAATAGTAAAAAAAACCCAAAAACCCCGGATTTGAACCCCGATCCGCGTCGTGAGAGACGGAGTGTTTTCTCATGATCCACCGCGCACTATTGAAATGGATATCAATGCTATCGGTACTTGTAATATATTTACGTAAGATTATGTGAATTCTTTTTTAAATTAAAATTATCATTTAACATTGCTTTTTATGATTTATACTCTTTGTTTTAAGAATGGGAAAGGAAAAAACAATTTTTAATGTAAATGTCTTGTACGTTATATATAAAAAAAAATATATTTTTTGTACATAATGTTTAATGAAGCTTACAAAAACGTAAACAAAAAACTATTTAATCCAAAACATTGTCTTTTTTCTAGAATCGTTTTATGAAACTGAATTCAGTTTATTGAAGTTTATTAACCTTTTTTTTCTACTCTATCGCGAGAATAACATATATACAGGGTGTCCCAGATCATTTGGGACAATACTCGTGTGCAGATAGAGCGGACCAAACTGAGTCGAAAAGTCAGTAGGTGAGATAGGCCGCTGCTAACCCACTTCATCCATGAGAGCGAGAGAGATGGATAGAGAGATAGAAAAGGATGGAGATATGGATTAGAACAGTTTGTAGACGACCGAGAGGGGAAGCGGGGCGAGGGGGGAAGAGGAGGGGGGGTACGTTGGGTGAGAGGGGAAGCGGGGCGAGGGGGGTCGGGGGAGCGCGTGACGTCACGGGAGGGAGCGGGTATGAATCGCTAAGATTGCCCGTGAGATGGCGCTCGGCTCGATTGGGGGTCGCGCTTACCGACTCGCCCTACGTACCCCCTCCTCTTCCCCCCTATCCCCTCGGCCGTCTACAAACTGTTCTAATCCATATCTCCATCCTTTTCTATCTCTCTATCCATTTCTCTCACTCTCATGAAAGTGGGTTAGCACCGGCCTATCTAGACGCCCAACAAAATCAACGAGATCGCCCGGGAGATGACGCTCGACTCGATTGAGGTCGCGATTTCTCCCGGCGCGATTTGACCTTGGCGCGAAGCGTATGATCCGTTATCACGATTCTTAAGGGACGCGCGTTGCTTCTAGCGCGCGATCCGCGAGCGGACGCTGATATATGGCGCCGAGGGAGATGGATGGAGGAAAGGTTAGCGACGATACGAGCGCGCTTATCGCTCGAGCGAGATAGCGAATCGTTGAAAGGTTGTGGAATAAAGAGAGATTGTGTTTTTGCGCGAGAGGAGGAGCGTTTTTATTGTTTTTCTTTTACAATATTTTTAATATATTAATAATGCGATAATACGCGTATGCGAATAAGCGTATCACGATTCTCCGAAGAGCAGAGCCTGCAGCTCGCAATCGACGATATCGTTGCGGTCGAAGTTCTCGCTTTCGCGTATCATCGTGGGAATAAGCGCTGAATCGTGAGCGCCTGCCGCGATATCGAGAAAACGAGTCAGCTTGTTATCCACATGCGCGGTTAAACTGCTTAAAGATGTAACGATGCGGTTAACACAAAGTTCTAAATTTAATATAGTTAGAACGGTGCTCTTCGATATGGCCAGACGAACTTTGGGTGTTTCGAGACGGAGTATTCGGAGATTGTTGAGTTTACCGAATCGCAGCGTTAACTGTTCGATATATATCGGTGCTGGAGGACGCGCCTCATCGCGCTCGTCGGAGCGAAAATATGATAGAAGCGTAGATCGTAGATCGAGCAATTCCTTCCACATATCCAGCGTTAGCGAGATCTCCTTGCCGTGGCAATCTCCAAGGATGATTTCCACAAAAGAGGGTCGACTAACATTAACGCTGACTTCGAGATGTTTGTACGCAGTTTTGGTCAATGGATAGCGTCTTCCTAAGATTCTGAGCGGCCGCACAATCGAAACATCCGCGTCACATCTAGGCGTTCGGTCGCGATCTCGTCTGAAAATGGATGCGGGTAATAAGAGAAACGACGCTAGCGGATTATTAATTCGAATAAACATTTAATAGTCTTACCCATTGTCCTGTTTAGCTCTTTTAGCGTATCCCGCGCTATCCTCGCGGTCTCGCTCGGTTAGCCTCGATCGATTGTCAAATGAGTGCTGCTGTTGCGGTGGCCCACCCATTGTCGCGTACATTATCGCTCGTTTTTTTCGTTCGTAGGCTTCGGCGTTCTCCGTCGACAATGAAGCGCTTAACCGATGGCTGGTCTTTATATACTCGCGTAGAGATATCTTCTTCCTCTTTCGCGCGCGTCCTCTCTTATATTCTATTTTTTAAAAATGACGGCAGAGTCGCTCTAGTCGTCCTCCTCGTCGATTCTCTCTCTCTCGGTCGCGTCGCTAAGACGATAAACGCGACTTAGGAGATCGCGCAATTGCCTTAGCAGCCCATCCGTAGGACACTCGATACCGAGCGCGTGTAGATCGAAAGGACCCGCCGAAGTTACGATATTCGTAAATTCGTTAAAGGCGTAAAATTGACGTTTGGCGAAAAAATATAGATTGCCATCGATATATCGAAAGGCTGACGTTATCGCGGGCGGTATTCCGGGAAATATATCTTTTAATGGAGCGTGTCTAATAACTATCATGCGGCATTCGTCAATCTCCGCTACCTTGTCGTCGTCGTAGATCGCGTAGGTTCGTCCCGTGTGCGTGTTTATCGCTGCGTTAATCTTAACATTTCGAGGAAGTCCGATATCGTGGAGATATCTTGGCCAACCCGATTTTAGCTTAAGGCTAGGATATTCCGCGAGGTAGATCGAACCGTCCGCGAATAGCGCGAGATCGCCCGAGGGTCTTCGATACGCGGCGGATAGGCGCGTGAAATTCGCTGGGAGAAACGCCGCGTAATCCGTGAGCGTCATGGGCCTACCGTAGCGTTTCTCGATTATATCGATTGACCACACATTACGGTGATTAGCTATATATAATCGGTGATTCATTATCAGCGCGGCGTCCACGCGCCGCAAAGCGCAGAGATCCGCGCGCGCGGGGTCAATTGGCGAGACACTAGTCGTAGCGGGCGCCGCGGTAGTCGCGGGAGTCGCCGTTGGATAGTTTCCGTCGTCGTGAGACCCGTACATATTCTGTATAGCCAGAATATCCTCTATGCTCAACTTAACCGGAAATTGATTCTCGATATCGGGTATATATGGAAACATTATCGAGTCGTTGCGCATGCTGTGTTGTAGACCCAAAGCGTGGCCAATCTCATGCGTCAGCGTTTGCAACAAATGATGCGTGTTGGGAGGATTTTTATTTAGATACACGTGCCACGGTTCTGAATCGTCAACGTGTACCTCTGACGCGAAATCGGTCATTCCAGAGGGAAAGAACGCGTGAGCTAAGGCTCCCCCGGGACCGTCGAAGGTCGCCGGACAAATGCCTATATTCCTGCGATTCGCGTAAGTGTGCGCGCCCGTTCGATACGATATCAATATATCGGGTCGCAGCGGGTCGCGCGCGAAGGTTAGCGACGAATTCACCGCCCATAACGCGAACGCCGCTTCGGCCGTTCGCGAGAGTTCCTCGCTAGCTACCTGAAAATTCCACGTGAGGCGCGTTTTCGGCCATTTTCGCGCGATCGGGCTATACGGGCGATCGGGAATATCCGCGAGACCGCATCGCGATTTGCGCATTAGGCTAAGCGTAACTGCGTCTAACTCGCCGTTTCCTGATAATTGATAATATTCTTGAAACAGCGACAAAGCGCGACGCAGAGATGTCGTGTTATCGGATGATAACGATTCTCCGTTGTCCTTTAGAAAACCGTACGCGCGCAGGAAACGAAGCGCCTCGGCCTTTTCCGAATTAACAGGCGCGGCGGCCGTCGCGGCGACGAGCGTCGTCGCTAAGACGAGAAGAATCGTCCTCGCGTTAGTCATCGCGCGGAGCGGGGAAAGACGCGGGAAACTATCGAGAGACGCCGGGCGCGATTGATTCGCGCGTTCGGCGAGATGCCTATTTTTATCGTTGACGAATTCGGCGCGGGTGGGGGAAGAGGAAATGCGATTCGTTCGAAAAAGAGTCGCAGTTCGCCCCGATTAGAGGGACGCGATCTTTCGACGGTGAGCGAACTGGGATGCGCGTTATCTAGCGGACGCTCGAGTTCCTCTCGCGGTTTTACTTTTTTATTATTTCTATTTTTATCATTTCTATTTTTATTATTCGTTTATCTTCTAAGAAGAACACTTGACGTGTGATTAGAGAAACGTACTCTTTGCGGCGACGATAAACATTCATCGCGTATCCGGGATGCGCGTTATTTAGCGGGCGCTCGAGTCCCTCTTATCACATTATTTTTGTTATATATTTTTCTCTATAATCTATTTTTATTACTTGTTTATCTCCGCTCGCACCGCGGCATCCGCGCGTCGATCTTTATAAACGCGAGATCGTTTCGAGAAGCGTCAAAGTATTCTCGCTCGCGAAATAGTAAAGTGACTAGTCGACGAACCGCGAAACGGTATAAGAGCAAAGTGGCGAGGTGCGAAATAACGAGAATTAAAATCAGTCGCGAACTACTCGATATGGAACGAATCGAGCAGATAATTAACGCGGCCGATTATATTAATGTGAACGGTGATTTGATTGCAATAAAGGCTTACGTTTTGGGAGATCTCGCCTCGGATTTGCGCGAGGAGGCGCGAGGCATTATCGAGAACAGTCCGAATTTGCTCAAACTGAACTTTCAGCTGGATGGAGACATCGATATCGCGCGTTCAATGTAAGTATTCGATTAAAATTTTTATAATACTTTTTATAATAAATTATAATTTGTAATAATCCTCCTACTTTTTTACTTTAGACAACAGATAGAAGATTGTATAAGAACGGCTCGAGAATCGCTCTATAATTTATTTACGAAGACGAGGACTATGCTCGCGCAGGCGCAAAATGTTCACAGCGCGTTGCGCGACGCTCGCCGACGCGACGTCGCGCTAGCCCCCGAGCAATTTGAGTTTCGCGATCGCGACTTCGCCATCCCTGAATTAATCGACAAGCTTCACGAACACGAGAATAGGCGAGTTATCGCGTCACCGATCGACGAAGAGCCCGAATCGCGGCCAATCAGCGTGGAACCCGAATCACAGCCAATCAGCGAGGAGCCCGAATCGCGGCCAATCGACGAAGAGTCTGAATCGCGACCGATCGACGAGAATCCTGAATCGCAATTAATCGACGAGGAGCCCGAATCGCAGCCGATGGAGGACGAGGCCGAACCGTCGACGGGCGACGAGAACGAATCGCCAGCGAATGTACAATTAGAGGGTTACGAGCCCGAATCACAACCGTTCTTCGAGCTGTAACTTCACGCGTTAATAAAACTTGATTTTTTTATACTTATATATTTCGTGTATTACGCATTTGTAAAATGTGATTCTTTATAAATAAATGTGATTCTTTATGAATAAATACTATATATTAAACGAAGCGTTGATTCTTTTCGCTTCTCTTTCCTTCTTCGATATCCTCTCGCTCTCGCGCTATCTTTCTTTCGTAGTAAGCGTTGGCGCTCTCTTATCGCGGAAGGGTACGCGCTCGCGATAAAAATAGTATTCGTTATATATAAATTTAAATTTATTTTATAATATAAATCTATTTTATTTTAATTTTATTATAATAATACTAATCGGATAATCGAACACTTTTCTGACGGACATCTGTATAAAATAGGAGATACGCGAGCTATTATCGTGGGAAAGGATACGCGACCGCGATAAAAGAAAAACGCGGTTCGTTAGTATAGCGTGTATTTTGCGACAGTATGACGAATACATTAATTAAAGCTTACAATAAATGATTAAATTTATAGATTATATAATTCACTCGGTACATTATATATAATTAAATTTGTAGGTTATATAATTGATAATAGATTCGATACATTATACAAAGCTTAAAATATAATTAAATTTATAGATTAAATAAATGACTCGATATGTTATATAATATATGATGATGCATAATATACAATAATTCGATATAATTTATAATACAAACGAGTAGATATAAAATATTATAATATAGAATCAATCGCACATATTACGCAAATGATCGCGTCGTTCGAACCACCAATCGTGCAATTTACAAGCGTTCTCTAACGCGCAATTCTTCGCGTGGTATCCGCAGCGAAAGGCTCGCGAAGCGTTTAGAGTTTCCAAACGATTGATATCCTCGTAATCAGCGTCGATAGTCTCGACGGAGACGGCAACATCGCGATCGTCGGCAACGTTTCCTAAGATCTCGATTAGCCATTTTTTCTTCTCGTGACCTTTAACGTAGATTCTTATCGCTGAATCGGGGCTAGATTCTCGACATACGGCGTCCCGAATGAGTCTTTTCATCGACCCGTAATTCACGTGTCCGTCATTCCACTTTAATTGATGATGATTAGATGTCAACCAACACGCTTGAGATTTTTCCGCTCTCGTTAGCAAATCCCAAGACATCGGTGGGCGAAAGATGTGATGCGTCAATTCCGCGCCATTTCTTAACACGGCTACTTCTTTCGCGACGAATTTCTCATTAACTACGAAACCTTGAAGATCGACGAAGATCGGCGCGTCCATCGCCGTTATTAGCGGTACTCGAAGTGTGCGCCTCTATTATTCTCTCTTCATATTTGAATATCATCGCGCTTATACGATTCTGCGCACAACGTTGGTGAGCGGATTGTACTCCACCACTCGATCGTGAATGATAAGACAGTAAGCTGTGGTATTAGAGGGAATATTCTCCTTGCAATCGAACTCTATGCGAACGTCCACGGTGGCGCTTTTAATCGATTCGTTTTGTCGTGAACAATCGATGACTACGAGCGGGCCATAGACTAAAAATTTATTCAGATTTAAGAGCGCTTCGTCATTGTCGCATCCGTAATACGTTCTTCGAAATTTTGAGTACATATCGTATAGCACCGCGACTTTGTGCTTATCGAAATCTAAATTCATATCGTCGTAAGGATAGAAATCGGAATTAAGATACAATTTGACATTAGTTAGTTTGCAATCGTCGAATAGGGAAGGCTCCTCGGATAGAACGTTCTTCTTTCCAGACTGTAGCGCGAAGATAACGTATCGCGGTTTTTCGAGTTGCGTCGCCGCTTTGACAGCCCACGAATGTTTAGTCGTGCTCTGTAGAAGCGGAAACTCGTAGAGATCCCACGAGCGAAAAGCGACGCTCAGATATCGTCCGCTATCCAATGTGCGCAATAACCTTAATTTATTAATATCGTTTAACACTATATGTGGCATTCGCCACTGTATTTTTAATAAAACGATTTTAGGCTCTTGCGTTTCGCGCGATATGATACAATTGCTATCATTACGCGCTCGTATTAGAATAAGTTCGTGTCGCGCGTTGATCACGACACGCTTGTAATCTTCACAAAAACCTAATAACACGCTGAGAGGTACACAAAAGTTGAAATCGCTGATCGACGAATGAGTTGCCGCTGATAAATCCCATCCGGCGTTCTTTAATATCTTGCTTTTTTCGACTGATAGCGACGCGTAATTCTTAATCGTGCTAGTTATCCCAACATTTCTGCTTCGATCGATTTCCACACCGTCGAGTTCGTAGCGAATCTCCTCGAACATAAACGCCGCGCAATTGTTCACTAGCCTCGTCACCGACGCAGTTCCCTCTTGCGCACTCGGCGACTCTTTAGACTCGAGTCTACCTTCTATGTAGAGAAAACTATCACATGGTAATGTGTACAGATCTTGCTGTTGTATAGGAATTCGTATCTCGTCGCTATTCCCAAACGTAGTATTAGCGTAAGGATTGTATGTGTGAGTTTCAATCTTGACGATACGATCGTCGAAGATCGGCTCCCCGCCGATGCTTAGAATGTCGCACATTTCACTTTTACGGAGAAACGGTTCTTGGCACGACGAAACCCAAAGAGCGCAGGAAAGCCGCGTTAGCGGTGGTTAACCTTCCTCCCTTTTTCTTTTTCTTTTTCGCGTCTAGGGGCGACGCGATAGCGACGATGGGCGCGTTTCTCGCATTCGATCCGTTCACTACTAGCATCGCGCACCTCTCTATCGTCTTCGCCGCACGTGCAGACGAACTGTGATCTCTTCGCCGCGAAAATCGATTAATCTTCCGTTCTGATCCACGACACGCACATTTATATCAGTAATGGTCCGCGCGATGATCGGGAGGTAAATGATCTGCGCTGGGATCTCCGACACTTTATATCCGGGTGGAACATTAGGCGCGAACTCGTGTATAGTATGCGCGGATTTGTCATTGTGATACGCTCCTGTCGTGACATTACACTCTACTCTAATGAGATTAATAGCCATAATATTTATCGGCTTATCAGACGCATACCATTTATTCGATTGTAACACGCGAGACGAGAAACCCAGTAGCGAACCGATGTTATCAGGTTTTGTGAAATTTACTCGATACGCGCACTTAATCTCGCTTCTCATAGTGTTATCATTACCGCGAAGCGTTATAGAATTTTCACTCTTATCACCGTTGTCATCGTCTTCGAAATAGTCGTCGTCGACATTGTATATATAATCGTCATCGCTCGTTTCCAATTCCTCGTTTTCGCGCTCTCGTCTCTCTTCTCTCACTCGTCGTTTGCGATGAATCGCGGCTCTTAGATACGCGCTGATAGCGCTTAACTCGTAAGATCCCACTGGAATCGCGATAACCTCGTCGTTGTCGTCGAAGTAAAATTTATTATTCGTGGAATTTACATTCGGTATCGTGTTATAAGTCTCGAAATTTGTTAAACCTAACTCGTAATCATCGTCGTTTAAATCTAGAGGCGGAAAGTAACTCGCAGCGAGAATGCTGCTTCGTCCGGAAAGAGTAAGAGTTAGCGACATGATTGACGAGAGTAATCGAACTGCGTTCCATCAACGAGCGACGGTCGATATTATAGCGCGCGATTCCTCCAATCGACCCCCCGGAGAAATCGAAGACTCAATTGTCCACAGATATTCTGATCGCGCGTTTGCTCGGAGCGACGATTGTATCGAATATTAGCATCGCGCCCGAGATAACGCGCGAGTTCGCGCGGAGGACGAAGATTGCCGAAACCGTCGTAATAGATCGCGTCGCCCCCTTTTTTCGCATATGCCACCCAATGAGTACCCGGGCCGGATGCGTCGTCTAAATTCACGATGCCGCTCTCATCGCGGCGCGCCCGCGATGGAAGCGCGTCGCGCATAAACACGCCTCTAAAGTGAGGCACGCGCGAGAGTATCGCCGCGCGATTTAACTGTTCGTTCGTCGTTGCTCCGACGGATGGGAGAATTCCTAGCGTCTGTTTACGCGAAGTTTTTTTTTAGCTCTTCCTCTTCTTCTCGTCGTGGACGCGCCACTTCCGCGCTTGTACGGTGCGAGGTATAAACCACGGCCCTCCATTGCGCGATCGTGACGCTGCAATTCCTCCAACTGTCGTCGCGCCGCTTTGCGATCGTGCACCGCTTTCGCGATTCCCGCCGCTCCTCCAGCCAAAGAACCGAGAGCTCCCAATAACGGCAGCAGGGGCAAGAAGCCGCCGCGTTTCGCTATCGGAAGCGTTCTTTTCCTCGTAGCGGTCGTCCTCCTTTTGCTCTTCTTTCTCTTGATTCTCGTCGCGCCCATTCCAAGTTTTGTTTTCGATTTCATAGCTATCCATACAGCCGTCGCGGCGGCTCTCTCGCCGAGAGTCGAGTCTTTAGCCGCGACGCGCTCGCGCGCTCTCTCAGCGAGCGCGCGGTCAGCGGTGTGTCGATCGGCGAGCTCGCCGCTCCGCGAGTACGCTATATCGTGCTCGCGGCAGGCCGCGTCCAGAGGATTGATGCCTCGATCGCCTCGCGCTAATCGTTTCGCGAGACGAGTACCTGGCCCACAAAATTGATATCCGGGTATATGTAATTCGAAGGGGAGCGCGTTTATCGCTCTATTCAATAAGCCTGCGCCACTGATATCACCGATTACACCGTACCGCTGCTTCGCGAATTGCATTCGCAGCAATCTTTAACGAGCGGCGCCGGGCCGTCGATATGCGTTCGTTGCCAGGGACGATTGTAATGCTCCAGGCATCGACGGTAGCGCCGCACCTCCGGATCCAATCTTATATGTTCGGGCAGTTTCTCCCACAATCGTTCCACATAGCGGCCGAAATGTTTTAGTAAAATTACTTTCGGGATAAACCGCAATTGATCGGTGGTGAAATCGAGAATATCGTCACCGTCTATTAATAAAATAAACATCTCGATTCACCGCGCGCGATTCGCTACTGCGCGATCGACGGCGATCTATTCGTATATAAATAGAGAGATCTCGCCCTGCCTCGCGCGAGTGTACCGCGCACGCGCGCGGCGAGAGGAATGCGCTTCGTGCGGCAGCCGATCGCGATAAGGGTGACGAATCTCGATAGTAGGGCGCGACCGTCCGAGGAAGCGCGCAGACACGGTCGTCTATTGCCGAGCGCTATTCGCTGCCTCATTTGCGGGCCCTCTAATTGTGGTAAAACGAACGCGCTGATAAGTTTGTTGGAGAGCCCGCACGGTGTACGCTTCGAGAACGTTTACGTTTACTCGAAGTCATTGCAGCAGCCTAAATATCAGTATTTAGAGAATTTATTGGCGCCGATGGAAGATATAGGTTATTTCACATTTTCTGATAACTCTGACGTTATTTCGCCTAGCGAAGCGCTCCCGAATTCTATATTCGTATTCGACGACGTAGCGTGCGACAAACAGAATACTATTAGAGAGTACTTCGCTATGGGTCGACACTCGAATATCGATTGCTTCTATCTGTGCCAAACGTACGCTAAAATACCAAAGCATTTGATTCGAGATAACGCGAATCTGTTGATTCTTTTTAAGCAAGATGGCACTAATTTGCGTCACGCATACAATGATCACGTGAACACGGATATGCCGTATGAGAATTTTCACGCGCTATGCCGCGCGTGTTGGCGATATAGATATGGTTTCCTAGTGATTGATAAAGATAGCGCGCTTAGCGCCGGCAGATATAGGCGAGGGTTTAACGATTTCGCCGTACCATAGAGCGATCAGTCGTCGCGAATACGTCGAACGCATCGATCGCTCTGCCTCCCGCGAGCGAGAAGGACCGATTTATTAATCACGATGGCTGCGATGGATATCGGTGAACGAGAGAAGACGGTGAAAGAGCTCGCTAAGACGCGCGCATCGATTCGAAAAAAACACAGAGCGTTAAAGACCGGCAAAATGGAGAACGAAATCGCAATGGAGAGCCGTTTTAAGCCAATCGTCGACCCGCTGCGGCGCATCGCCGAGCGCGCCGAGCGAGACGAGATCGAGCGAGACGAGATTAAACGCGAAATGATAAAGCGAGACGCGATCGACGCTTCGCCCGTAACGACGAGCGTCGAGGAAAAATGGAAGGAGGAAGAGTTGACCCCCGCTTGGAAAAAACCTAAAGTGAAACAAATACGAGCGCGACGACGATTAGATGTCGTTTCTACTCCGTCAAACGTGTATCCTATCGAGAGAGATCCATTCGCGCGGGACGAAACTGAAGAGGAAACGTTCGAACCTGAAAATTTTGAGTCATCCTCAGCGTTTAAAACACCTGTTAAGCGAACCTCGCGAATTTCTCAAGATTACGAAATGCCGCACGGCCGGCTAGGACCGTTGGGACGAAAATACTTGGGGGCTCTTCTCGGCGGAGAAGCGTCAAATGAGATCGATCACGTTTACGGAGTGTACATGAGCGCGAAAGGCGCGATGCTTGGCAATAGGCGATTCAATATAGACGCGGATGACTCCATACTTATAGATGAAATTAAATACATCGGTACCCCTGGTTTATACGAATTAATCTTCATGAAAAATCCTGATAGTCTCACATATACTGAAAAGGATAAATTAACATACAAGAGTATATTGTTGACAACGAACGCTCATAAACGCGACCATGACCCTAAAAAATCTGTTTTAGGAAATAAAGGATACAAATACAAGTTCGTTATCGCTCCACTTATTCACGGTAGCAGCGCAAAAAAGATGGGCGCGGGTCGCGTACCGTCAACCATGCGAGTCACGAACGATAGAATCGATTACATTCATTGGGACGATCCAAACGAATTAGTGGATCGTCTGCGATTGCTGGACGCTTCGCGTCGAGCTGGCAACAACGCTCATGAAAACGAGATTCTATCGATAATCGAGGAGCTTCGCGAAACGGGAGCGATAGTATAAATCGAACCGTCGCATCGACGGTCGCCGCAGTCGTGCGTGGAATTCGCGATGTCCGTGAGCAAATTCGGCACGCCTTTAAAAAACCGTGGCTATGACGCGAGAACCGGAAGACTACGTCCGGCTATCGAATCTCTGCGAAATTACGTGCGCGATAACGCGCTGTGTCTAAGCTCTTCCGTCGAATACGACGCGAGAGAGCGCAAGATAAAGCGTCTGGCTAAGCCGGAGGAGGACGCCGACGCGACGAGCAAAAGCTACGTTGAAGGAATTACGTCGCAATTGAGAAAAGACGCGGACGAAGCAGGGAAAGGCGTCATTCTACTATTCACGAGACTCACTCAGCTCGATAACGCTCTGGGTAAACGAATAGACGCCGCGGAGAATTTTGTTTCCAAGATCGAAGCGCGCGACGACATTTTGAGTAAACGAATAGACGCTGTGGAAAATTCCGTTTCGAGAACAGAATCTAACGCTAATACTCTAGGTAAACGAATCGATGCCTTAGATAGACGAATTAATGGTTTAAGCGATCAAATCGATGTCGCAAAAAAAACAATATCGCTCAACGCTGCGGGAATCTTCGACGAAAAGCGCGAGCGATCGTAAAATACTGTTCAATCAGGGGAAAATAATACAGGAATTAACCCAAAAATCACGCGTCGCCGCTAATTCTGCGGCTGATTCTGCGGTGAAAATACGAGAATTAGAAAATTCAACATCGCGATTGAAGAGAGACGCGGACGAGCTATCGGGGAGAGTGACGAAACTAGCGAAGATTCGCGAGACCAGCGGCGACACTCGGAGCGGCGAGCCGCTCGAGAGAGAGATCCCACCCAACGTTATCCTTGAGAGAAAGAGAAAAGAATTATGAGCGCCGAAAAACGAAAACTAGTCGAGGAATTGCACGCGCCCGCGAGAAGAAACTTTCCGCGTCGTCGCGTCGCGATACGCGGGTACGACGACCTATGGCAGGCGGATGTGGTCGAGATGCGTCCTTACGCGAGACTTAACAAAGGCCACAACTACATACTCACCGTTATCGACGCATTAAGCAAATACGCTTGGGCTATACCGCTTAAAAGCAAGAGCGCGAACGAGGTTACACGAGCGTTATCTAAGATAGTGCGAGACTCTAAGCGGTGCCCGAAAAATCTGCAGACCGACAAAGGAAAAGAATTCTATAACGCTGAAGTGAGAAAATTCGTGGAAAAGCGCGAAGTGAATCATTACTCGACGTACTCGGTGATGAAAGCGTCGATCGTCGAACGATTTAATCGCACACTCAAAAATTCTATGTGGAAATATTTCACGCTAAGCGGAACGTATAAATGGATAGACGAATTACCTCGACTCGTCGAAGAATATAACGCGCGAAAACATCGCACTATAGGTATGAGACCCGTCGACGTGACTCCAGCGATCGCCGATAAACTTTTAAATACAGTATACAGCAATATAAAAATCGCGACTCCGGCTAAATTCAAAGTAGCTGATCCAGTACGCGTCAGCAAGTTTAAGACGATCTTCGAGAAAGGCTTCACACCTAACTGGACCACCGAATTTTTCGAATAGCCAAGATACAACGAACTAATCCCGTAACATATCTGCTGAAGGATTCGCGCGGCGAACCGATCGCCGGAGGATTTTACGAGCACGAGTTGCTGCGCGTCAACGATCCCAACGTGTATCTCGTGGAAAAGGTGCTGCGCCGAAGAGGCAACGAAGTTTACGTGAAATGGCTGGGAATGGACGAGTCGCACAATTCTTGGATAAATAAAACGGCTGTATTAGGATAAAAATGTATTTTTATTAAATAAAACTATATATATTAAATACAATTACATATATTAAACACAACTACATATATTAAATAAAATTATTCGTTAGAAAAATAAAAATTATAATATCACGAAATTATCGCGTTCCATACGGTTCTCTCTCGCGCTCCATACGGGTTCTCTCTCGCGCTCCATACGGGTTCTTTCTCGCGCCGCTACGCGGCCGCCGCGTCCTGCGTTTTCTCTTTCGCGCTTTATACGGACTCTTTCTCCCGCTCTATATGTATTCTTCATCGCGTCGTTAAGCGAACGGCGTATCTCGCGGTTACCTTTTTCGCGTTGCTCGATATATAATGCTTCCGAAACATAATAAAGAGAAGATGGAAATTTTCTCTCTGTCTAACTTGCCGCAAATCCTGCCTTAGATTTAGTAAGTTACTCCAGTCACGATTGGAATAGCTCGCATAATCTGAGTCAAGATTCGTAGCAAGTTAGACAGAGCGATGGTTCCATTCTTTTTTATATCGTGGAAATACTCGAAAAAACACGCGCGAGTCCGTTTTTCTCGCATTCCATACGGGTTCTCTCTCCCGCCGCTACGCGGCCGCCGCGTCCTGCGTTTTCTCTTTCGCGCTTTAATCGGACTCTTTCTCACGCTTTATATGAATTCTTCATCGCGTCGTTAAGCGAACGTCGTATCTCGCGGTTACCTTTTTCGCGTTGCACGATATATAACGCTTCCGAGAACGTAATAAAGAAATCACGGAAATTATCGCTCTATCTAACTTGTGGAAAATCCTGACTTAGATCAGGATTCACCACGAATTGGACAGAGCGCAGTTTCCATGATTTTTATTTTGTGGAAATACTCGAAAAAAAACACGCGCGAGTCCGTCTCTCTCGGCGCTCCATACGGGTTCTCTCTCGCGCTACATACAGATTCTTTCTCGCGCCGCTACGCGGCCGCCGCGTCCTGCGTTTTTCTTCGCGCTTTATACGACTCTTTCTCACGCTCATATAAATGCTTTTATCATACCATTACGCGGACGTCGTATCTCGCATTAACCTTTTTCGCGTACTCGATATATATAATGCTTCCGAAAACATAATAAATAGATTGTAGAAGTTTCCAATCTGTTTTATTTCTAATAAATCTCGATGCAGATTTGCAGGTTGCTCTCATCAAGATTTATTTGCTCTCTATAAATCTTTGTTGGAGCAACTTGTCAAAACTAGCTCGAGATTATTAGAATAAAAACAGGTAGGAAACTACTACAATTTTTTACGATGTA